>JAPQRP010011510.1:0-16555 GCA_037367295.1 Apogon hyalosoma
GGGGTGGTCTAATCATTTTTTCTCTCAAATTTTTTTTTTTTTTTTTTTTTTTTTTTTTAGAATTATTATTATTATTGTTATTATTATTGTTCTAGCGCCCTCTTGTGGTTCACAGATTGTACCCCTTCCACATATAATGATGAACAGTAGTAAATTTGATGAAAAAAAAATATATATATATATATTTATATATTGAATTGTTTTCAGTTTTTACCTCCAGAAACCAAATGATGATGGATGGACTGATGGATGGACAGGTTGACACATGGTGGAGTGGATTTAATGATATATCAGCAGTCGTAGGTTTGACCACTGTGGAAATAAAATCTTCTTTGTCCAAGACCGAGTCCAGACTGTGTACAAATATAGTCAGTTTCACTACTAGACCCTCGGAAAGTGGTGTGGTCTCACATGCGTGGACGCTAATAAACCAACCCAATAAGAACGCCCCCCCCTTTCACATCATCGGTGGATTTACCCCCTATTAAACCTGCACCGCCCGGTGTTGGGGAAGCCTGTATCATATACTTACCATGAACTCCTGAATGTGCCGGGCTATATTTAACCCAGAGGGTGTACATGGGTGTAAGTGACCATTATGCTCTCAATTATCACCATGTATTTTCGCGCACTGCCCACTGCGCTGCTTTAACACTTATTAGCAGGCACATACTTGAGGCTCACCCACACAGTTCACTTTTAGCCCGCTTTTGGCAGGTAATGAGCTTGACAGGGGTGACAGCGAAGGGCGCACATCCTACCTGGGATTGTCGAGGATGACCCCGGTCCTTGCCAGTGTTTCTGTTTGTTTTGAATTGCAGCACTGAAATGGTGGCAGGGGCCGAAAGGTCGATATTATTCAGATTATTCGACCTCAGCGGGTTCTCGAAGCGCTAGCTGTTACATTATTAACAAAGGATTATTATTTCCATGCCTATGTAAAGCCGCAGATCATCTTTTATGGTTATTTCTGACATTAACCATCTGTAAAATGTCCACCGTAATTTCTCCAACACCCTGGTGACATCTACTGATGACTTTTGCTGACCAATCAGCAAAAGAGACCCTAAAATGAACGCTTTATCGGGCAAGTGCCAATTTTTGGTCATTTCCGAGTATATTACAAGACAGTGTCAGTTCCAGTGAGGACAATGAGGCAACGATCTCAGGTCCAGTGTGGTCTACAGGGTCTGTGAGGTCCACCTCTGCATGAACAGTGAGTGGACCTGCTTTGTTCGGTACCATGAAGTAATGGTACTAATGTAAGGAATGATGTTCAAAGGGATCATGTGGATGTGGACAGGGGTCTGTTGTAATGTTCTAAAAGTGATGTTCTAGTGGTCTAAAATACATTTTCCTTTCACCTTACATGCTTTTCTTATATTTTTTATGTGTACTTCTTAGATTTTCTTTTCTTTTTTTTTTTTTTTTTGCCACTTAGGGGTGGAACCAAATATAGTAACTTCATTAACCTTGATTTTCTACATGACAACTTTTTTTTTTTTTTTGCAAAATTTCACAAAAGTAAAACAATCTTGTTAGGTTCTTCATTAAGACACTAAGGATGAAATTTAGAATTTCAGAGTATTTCTATGAGTGCCCTATAAAGGGTTAAATACAAGAAAATACATAATTTACAGTGAAAAATGCAAAATACAGAGGATAATGTTATAATAAATGATGATAAATCACTTAAAGGACAGAGAGAAAAATTAATTTGGGAAAAGTAGCATTGGGCCTTTATGGGTTAAACCTCTTAATATTCATAATGTCAACAACAACCAGGGCAGGGCAATCTCACCATCATCGTCAATCTTAATTTGTCAAATGATCTACTTTTCAGAGAGCTTGTGCCAATCAAATATCCATTTTCTGAACCACGTAGTCCCCATGAGGGTTAGGGTCATAGGGGCGCTGGAGCCTATCCTGGCCATCTTAGGTGGATGTGTTGCCAGTTCATCTCAGGACTGACATATTAAAACACCTTTGGCACATTTACAGCACATTTATCATTGTAATTACGGAAACTTACAAAAGCATTGCACATTGATGTTGCACTAATTTTGTAGCTTTAATGTTTCTAGCACAAGTCGCTAGGCTAGTAAATTTATTTCAGTCCATTTAGGGCTCTACTTTAGCATCTGTCTGCACTAAAGTGTTTAGCTTTAGTCCACATTAACTTGTAGTTTGTGTAACATGTTGTTTTGCAGATGCTGAAAAAATAATGATGAAGAATTACTACAAGTCTGTCAGCTGCTGGTCCAGCTTCTGAACTCCAGTGTGCAGTGAGTCTGACTTACACAGATGCTTTAGAATAATGTTAGCGTGAAAACATTTATGAGTTATTATAAAACTCCAGTAGCATAATCTGGGTAATGGAAACGATGCAGCTATATGTACAGGAAAATATGACTGGTGTTTACTTCGTCTAGATATTGTCAATACTATAATGTCCAACCAAAATCATGTAAAATGCAGAACTTCTATTCACATATGACAAAAAGCCCTGACACCTAGTCTAAGCCTCCAGAAACCACAGGAAAAATAGAGGAAAACTTTTGGATTTTTAGCCAGGTTGCAAAGCCATACCAATGACCCATGTAAGTGTCAGGGTTATTTTGGAGCCATACTGGTACACAGTAAAAAAAAAAAAAAAACAGTGTCAATTTAAGTCTTAGAAAGTTCAGTTTAATTCTGTTTCAGATAACATTTGGTCCCACTCAAAATTAGTGACTTAATTCTACTCAATTCAGTGTCAAAATGAACAATGAAATGTGTAAAAATATTTGACACTGTGGTGTTTTCACACTGTTAAGAGTAATATGATTACACTTTACAGAGCTATTTTACTCCAAATTTAGTTTAAAGATGACTATAATTTGTTAATAGTTATTTCTCTGCAGTTTTATTTTCTTCATCAGTTTGCACCCAATGCTAATACTATAACAATATAGAAATGTAGGGGTCTCCAAGATGGGAATCAAGAAAAGTGTAGGTTTGCTCTGTGGGTTTCACTCGCCCTAGGACATCCTTTTCCGTTGAAGGAGATAAGTCCTCCCCACTCTACACACAATTATATATTTGTAGACGATCAGGTAAGGCATTGTTCTGCCTACAGGTTTGAGTAATGGTGTGACATAAATAAAAAAAATAAACATAAAAAGGCCAATAATTTTTGTAAATAAGATAAACTAACCCAAAAAAACCCCCCCCCCCCCCCCGCATATAAAATAGAATACAATGAGTAAAATCTCCAGTACCCACAATGCAATGTGGCAGACTGGCACTAATCATCACTCTGTAGAGCTGAATGTTATAGTGCATCTGTGCAAAACTTTACACTGACTTTTAACTCTACTGTTAGTGCTGGTTTTCGCTCCATAGAGCTATAAATACTCTATCTAGGTTAAAACAGCTTGACTCTGAAATATTGACACTGGATTTTTTTTTTTTTTTTTACTGTGTACAAATGTGATTTAGGTTGTGTTTTAGTCTCATAGAAATTATTTATGATCTGCGTCTTGTGAAATCTAATCCACACATTTTGACCTTTTCCTTCTTCTGTTGTAAGCCTAACCGTAAGTAATGATTCATAAGTGTTTTACCAGTGTAACGCAAATAGCTACAGATAAAAACAAGACTTCACACTAAAGGTTTCACATGAATGCAAACACACACCTTCAACTTCACCACATAGAGCCAGAATTAACACGGGTAATATATCTACCGTGCTATATAGACACGTCTGTTGGTTCATTGTGGTGCACACACACACAGAATATACTGGTGAGTGCAATACTCACTTGCCTTCAGGACAATTATGACCATCAGAGACAATCCTGCCTCAAATTAAGGCCTATTACTTTCTACACATGAGCTACATAAAGGTCTAGATCCAGTGTCAAATAATATAATAGCTCCTCAGTGAAGGTAAATCATCTATATATGTAACATCCATACCTGCTCCATCACCACAAGCATGCGTGACTGTATATAGGTGTAACAACAGTGGTATAGACCTGTCTAGGCCATATTCTGTTAGGAAAAAATGTCACATATCTAATCAAGTCGGTTATTTCAAAGCGCCTTTTCCCTTAAAACAAAACAGAGAAAAACCCCTGCTGTGAATGAGTGATTGAAGTACAGTTAAACCAAACAATGAAGAAATTATTACAAAACATCATCATGAGATCAAATTATGGATGAACATAAATACATTCATGGGTTGGGAGACTTATCTCTCACAAATGTTCTGAAGTGATTAAGAAAACGGATTCTTGGTGCAACTAAAGGTACATTTGTTTGGACAAATATAATGATAACTTAAATAGACCATAGTAGGTTAATTTCAGAGCTAATATCTATCCATTTTCCATGTTTTCTTGATAATAACCAAATCACTTCAGTTCTTACATCAATATCTATGGCATTGTACTGACAAAAACAGTGATTTTAGGCATTCCATGTTTTCTTTTCTGTTCCAGTCACATGATACACACATGAGTTAGTACTGGATTGCATAACCATTGTTTTTGATGACTTTGATGGTCTAATAATTTTTTTCTGCAACTCTATTACATAATTGTGATCTTAAAGCCAATGACTGATGGCAAGATGGCCTCTCTCATTTCCTTGATACAGTCTGTGCTACTTAGTTTGTGAAGTTTGTGCTGGGATCTGGTTGTTTGTTGATGTTAACTAACTCTGAAATTTAACTTTTTTTTTTTTTTTGGAAGGTAATGTTAATTGAACTAGGTCCTGTATTACATGTATGTTGATTTTGTTTTGTAATTGTGATGAATGGTTTTTAGTTGTTTGTGTTGTTCAGTTTTGCGTGTGGGTGTTTTTGTAATTGGTGTTCTGCAGTATAAAGACAGTTGTGTTGGGGGTGGACTCCAGGAAGAATAGCGATAGCTTAAACCAAAGGAGATCCAAATAAACGAAATGAAAAAGACACCACCAGCCTTTTATGCGCACTACATCATCGCATTGCCACTATAGCGACGCAGGAAAGAGGGTTCAAAGAACTTGAGAGGAAGCACAGTGGTTCATGGGAAACCTGACTTGAGCGCTTAGCATAGAGCTGGGTCTGTTTGTTATTAACATATTAGGGTACAATTAGCTATGTTCAGACTGCAGGTAAATGTGGCACAAATCCATTTTTTTTGCCCATATGTGACCTGTATCCGATCTGTTAAAAGCAGTCTGAACAGCACAAATCCGATTTTTATCAAAACCAACCCAGGCCACTCTCATATGTGGTCCAAAATCTGATACATATCTGATATTTTGCAATGCGACTTCAGTCTGAACAGCCAGGTCACATTTATCCAACTTTTACATCCCTGAAATATGATAAACATCAAAATTTTGCATCCCAGGAGCGTCACTACCCTAAACACATTGCGTGCCTATGCGGTCACGGATTACATCAGGACCTCTTTTGCGCATGTGAGTCGCTTCAGGGTTGCATTCAGTGCATACTCAAAACC
Source organism: Apogon hyalosoma (assembly GCA_037367295.1). Taxonomy (NCBI): domain Eukaryota; kingdom Metazoa; phylum Chordata; class Actinopteri; order Kurtiformes; family Apogonidae; genus Apogon; species Apogon hyalosoma. The sequence continues at coordinate 5,493 of JAPQRP010011510.1, forward strand.
AATACAATTCGCATTTAATTAACATTTTATCAGATTTCACCCAAAAATCTGAATTGTGCATTAAGACCTGCTGTCTGAACATAGCCTTGGTTAACACATTACAAATAAAAATGTGATGCATGTGTGTTCTTACTGTTGCATACCATTGTACTTTTAAAATAGAACATAATATTAAAAGAAAATACAGTTGAGATACTAGTTAATAAGGGTTTGTTTATTAAAAAATATTACCATCACAGTGTGCAATGAGCACTAGAAAGCTAACAGAATAACTGGTGCTGGACTGAATGCAACTCAATCCAAAATAATGCCTTCATTCTAAAAGCCCAAGCTAAAGAGCACAGACCCTGTTGATGGGGATTAAGCACCTTGCTCAAGGGCACTCATCCATGCAGCCAGCCATCCATCCCTCCATGCAGCCTGCCAGCCAAAGAGCCGAGGAGTCCTTGAACCTGCTCACCAGCTAGTCATCGCTCCATCCCTCCATCCATTTGGCCATGGCTCCAAAAAGTAATTGAACTGCTCATGTAAGAACCCCATATGAAAGACACACACATACACACACACTCACACTCATGCTCTCTTTTCATAGTCTGTCTTTGTTTCATCCTCACTCTATTTCTCCTCTCCTAGTCACTCTGACAGAGCCAACAGTCAGGATCAGTTGTACAGTCTTGGACCAAGAAGCCTCCCCTTGTTCCAATGAGAAAATGTGTTTGTGTCCGTCTCAGTTCTAGGGCACTTTTTCGTGCGCGTGTCCATCCCATTTTTGTGTGTTGCAGCAACAGATGTAATATCACAGAGAACATCTGTCTCTTGTGTGTTGAAGAGGGAGAAGGATATGCAAAGCTCTGCACTTGGCGGGGTTATGATGTGTGCATTTGCCTGCGTGTATGTGTGTGTCTGACTGTTTCAGAGAGATGAGCTTTTATTGCTTCATAAATCTGTCTCTGAACGCCAGCGGGGGACTGTATGTGTGTGTGTGTGTGTGTGTGTGTGTGTGTGTGTTTGCATAGATCCCATCCTTGCATGCCTATTACTATTGTAAGTCACAGATAACAATCCAAATGCACTGAAATATCTGTATTAAAGGGTCAATATGTAACATTCTTCCATCCATGTTTGTGTATGTGTGTGTGCGTGCGCGTGTGTGTGTTAGTCTACCATGCTAAAGGGGCAATAACTGCTCTTTTAATAAGAGTTTAGGGCTTATAAAACACTTTGATGTCTGCCATGTGGGTTTCCATTTATAGGTGTGATTGATAGATCACTTGCTTGCTGAGTTTATTAAATAAAAGTCCTTCTATCTATTGTATCATCATTCTGTCTATTCCGTTCTAAACAATGTAATCCAGTGATTTTGTTGCAAATTTTCATGAGGATTAGCATTTTATCTATTACACATTTAGCATTAACTCATCCATCACTTCTCATGCTCCCAAGTTATGTCCAAAATTTCTCATAATAGCAATGGACAAAATGCAACTGCTTGATTTCAAATATAATCTTGAAATAGTAGTGCAAAAACCAGTAGGGACTCAGACTACATTGCACAAGGGGCAGTTTTTTTGTTTTTTTTTAGGTAACTAGCTCTATGTCAGAGCTAATGGGACCTACATTGTTGCAGTAGATGCCACAGAAGAAAGGCAATGGTTCCACTAGCAAGATTTTCCATTAACTCTAAAATTTTAGTAGAGCAGTTATTTGCAAAGTAACCACCAGGAAATATCATTTGCGGGTCCAAAAAAATTAAATGAGACTAGAATGACCCCGGAAATAAATGATTTGACCTATAAATGATTAAGACAAATTCAATGGAAATCAGTTGAAACCAGCATCAGTGGTTTAACACCGAAAGATACTCCCACCCTGGCTTCAATTGCACAAGCGTGCATAAACCTAAGATAAACATCCAAGGTTGTTTTCAAAGTTCAGCTGGGCTGGTTTTGTTCTTGAAAAACCAGTCTTAATCAGAAATGAAATGATGAAGTCTCTCGGATGAGAGATGTTTTCAAGAATAAAACCAGCCCAGTTGAGCTCTGAAAGCAACTGAGGCTTGAACGATGACCTGGACAAATGAGAACTGCAACTTAGATGAACATATTGATCCTTTAAATAACTGTGTCCTGCAGCTTCTTGGCTGGCTTTATTACCCCATCCTCTGAAGGAGAGGCAAGGGGTATTGTTTTTGGTTCGGTTTCTTTGTTTGATTGTTAACACTCTAGCAGCAAAACTATTGCTTCAATTCATACCAAATTGGGTTTTAAAATTGCCAGTGACCCAGAATAGATCTGATTACATTTTGGGAACAGTTGGTCAAAGTTCAATTTTTTTTTTTTTTTTTAAGGAATTTTTTTAATCTTTTTTTTCCCCATTCACTTATAATGGGCGAAACTTCAAATGTCTGTAGCAGTAAAACTATTGGTTGAATTCATACCAAATTGGGTGAATAGATTTCCAGTGACCCAGAATATATGTGATTACATTTTGGGAAAAGTTGGTCAAAGTTCAAATTTTGTGTGAATTTTTAAAATATTTTTTTCTCCCATTTACTTATAATGGGCAAAATTTCAAATGCCTATAAAAAACATAAAATTTGTTCCAATTTACTTCAAACTTGGCACATATATATATAGAGGCAATTGATGTGCTGACATCAGCTGGGTTGAAACCAAAACAAGCTACAAAATGTTTGAAGGGCGGAGTTTGTTGTGGCTGGCACTTGTCAGAAATCTCTATATCTCTATCTCTATCTGCAGCTAATCCTATGAAGTATCTGAACGTGGTTACCACATAATCACTGCTGTTCCATTTCATTAAATAACATGATGCGTGTAAGCACCATAGAATGTTTAACCTCCTCATATGATGGTTCCTAATCTAAAAATAGCAGTTCAACCCATTTCATGCGGTTCATTTTAAAGTAAGTGTTTTTCATCTGACAGCTGTACTATGTAGGTGTGTCAGTGATTGAAGTCCATGAGATTATGAGGCATTCTTGTTCTTCCTGTATAATTGGCTTCATGCTGTGCTGCTTTTGAACAATATTCTCTTTTCTGTTTCTTTTAAGCCATAGGGTTTCTCCTTTTAAACCCTAGAGTTTATTCCTTGAGAGACGGGAAACATGGTAGCCAAGAAGATAAAGTAGTAAGCTTTAAAGTTGACAAGGAGGTTGCAGGTTTGAATCTTCGCCAGGCTAAGGTGATCTAACTGGGTTAGTGGAAGGAAATACAGAAAAAAAAGTCAAATCCCTTAATGGAGTTTTTCACTGGAAGAAAAATAGTGGCACAGTGCAACTTTCAGATGATGAAAGTGTGTATGTGTGTGAACAAAGCAGTCTTCCTTGGAGAAACTGAAAAATGACAATGCATCACCAAGATCCTCTGAAGAATCAAATTCTTTGAAAATATCTTCGAAAGCTGAAATCATGAATTTCTGTCAGAGGGATATGTTCTTTGGATGCATTTGCTCATAATCTCAGTTGTTTCTTTTCATGAAATTTATCTTCTCGTGGTGAGGATACATGATTTAAAACAAAAACACGACATCGTCTCTGATTAAATTGACAAAAATGTCTCATGCAGCAAAAGGAGATTTTGTAAGGATTTACAAAATGTGTGTTTGGATAATGTAAAAGAACTCACACTAGGCAGATGGTATTGACATGACTACCATAGTTAAACAACTAGCAAGTTGACCCATGGGAATCCATAGGTTCTAGAAGCAGTAGAGTTGATAAAATGGGAAGCTGAGCTAAACTTACTGGTGTAACACACAGATTAGCAAAAATAGAATGGCCCTCATTTTGTTTTTTATTGAAATCAAAAGAAACAGGAAAGAATGCATTCACAGTTCCCTTATATATTTATTTGAAAGGGCCTTACATCAGTACTGTATGACTTCATCACATTCACGACTTGATGGCCTGACTAAGTGTACTGGTGTAGCACAGATTAGGAAGGGGGTCTGGGGGGGATGTTAGCAGGCCAGGTTGGACTGGGCCACGGTAAGAACCAGACCGACCTTGTTTGTGTGTGATCACAGCTGGACCCGGTTCTCCCATTGTGTCTCAGTGTTTCCGTTAATCCAGATCCAGCCCCCCCTCCTTCATGTATGCTATAAATATTGACAACTCCATGAAGCAAAATACTGCATTACAAAGGTTAGAAAATATACAAGAGGAATAGAGGCCATCAATGACAAAAGTGAATGAAATGGTTATTAAATGAAGAATGGTTGCCCACACTTACACTCTTCTGTACTCACATTTATCCCCATGAATTTGTATTAGTACAGCAACATAGGCCTAAAGTATTGGGCCTACGTCTAAAGCATCATTCAGAGGTTTACATGTTCAATTAAAAATGGTATCATGCTATAAACATCTCACATCCACAAGTTTAAAAGACACATACAGTACTGTGCAAAAGTCTCAAGCCACCTTTACTCTGTTGGTTTTGCAGGATTAAAATCAGCTTATAAATGTATTTCTTGTTCTCTTTCCATCAGATCCAACAAGGAAATACAGGAATATGTGCACAACTTAAAAAAACACACAACAACTGAACTAAAAGGATTGTAAAGGTTACGGTTGCAATTTATTGTGACCCCATGATAAGAAGGGGCACAAACAATTAGAAACATCTGACATGTTGAATGAAAAGGCATATAAACCATCAGAACCTCATTTATTGTTGGATTGTAAAGCACTTTGATCGAAAGCACTATTTAAATAAAATGTATTATTATTATTATTATAAAATGAATTCAGTAAACCTCACATTATCAGAACAAAAGGGTTAAAGACATGTTAAGTGCAAAGAGATGTCACATTAAATAATATCACTTTGGTTTATAGAAGCTGTTTATTCCTTGAAAACGTAGTTTTTACTGTTGTACATCACATATATCCAAGTTGTATCTTCATACAGTCTGAAAAACACATATGTGTGGTCATTATTAAAACTTTACTAAACCAACAAACCTAATGTTGCCCTAGGACTTTTGCACAGCACTGTGTGTTCAGCTTTTTGTTCTAATTTAAAAATGTTGAAACATATCAGGAAGATATGGTCCTTTCATAAGCAAGTGAAAGTTACATGGTTTATCTTACTTTTTTTTTTTTTTTATCATTGCGATTGTTTTTTCAAGGATGTATGTATTATTGGATCAGTTTAGATGTTTCTGTTGCAAGTAATTGTAGTATGACATTAACCCCTTTCTCTTTTAATACGTAAAATGCACAAAGAGATTGGAAAGAAAACACTAAAGCACATCTTCCTTTGCATTTAGATAATTCGACTGGCTCTTATTGTGGTTGTCATGTACGGTAGATACTTACATACTTTGACTCAGTTAAGAAAATTCCAGAGCAAATATCTATGGCCACTCTGGGGCTTTGCATGAAGTGTATCAGTTCAATTTTCTAGTATAATAGAGTTAAATACAGGGCTTAGACTTAGTTTCCATACTCAAAAGTAGTTTTATTAACTATAGCGTCAATTACAGACGGCAATAATGCACAAATGATTTACAATGAAAACACCACATCACTAGTAAATCATCAATTAAGCCTTCGGTTTTCTACTTAAGCTTTATAATAGACTTATTTGTAAGTTCCACACATGTCTAAAGCATATCTCTACATTGTGCAAGCAAATTACTTGCTTCTGCTGCTTTTCTTACTAATTGAACTGTGAAAATCTTTTCTCAAGAATAGTTATGAAACAAGTGATTATATTTAAGGTATTGTAAAACAATGTAATGTAAGCAATTATTGCTCATGTCTGTCTGAAAATTTAGTACAAGAGTCATAACAATTAACAAGACCTAAAACCGGAGACTGTAGTAATTATGGCTGTGGCAAGAAAAGAACACTATCATCTCACATGTTGCATTATTGAGCTGTATTTTTGGAACATTCATTACAGTTTGGCGTTTTTTTTTCCTTAAAAAATGTATGAATAGCGGTTGCTTATAATACAGGCCATTAACCCAAATATACTATGACAGAACAGAAGAGAAAGAGGAACAGAGAGAGAAACACTGAAAAGAAAGCAGCAGTTAAAGCCATTTAGGATCCCATTTGAATGTCAGTGGAAGTCAGACCCTCCTGTTAGATGAGTCTTTAGAGTACAGAGAGTGAAAATACAGAGGACATTTTGTACTGTAACCACTGCGAGCTGTCCTCTCCGGGTAAAGCATTATTTCCTCTCGGTTGCTTCTGGTGTGTAACTTACAGCCAAAACACCAGAAAGTCTTTGGGGTGTTTTTCCACACAAGGGACTCATAAATAAGAGACTGATATTCTACTTTGTGGAAGTATGAAGTATAACTAAGAGGCACATCTCAGCAGTGACAGATCGATTCTTCTGCTTGTATGAGACCTGTCATTACAGCGACTGCGATACAGGACAACAATGAAGAAGGATCTTAAAAGCACTTTTTTATGCAGCTTTAGGGACAGCAAATGAGGAAGCCATTATCTGCCAGGTTAAGTGGCGAAGTACACAAGATGTCCCAACTTAACATAATATCAAAATGATGAGGATGATAAAATTAAATTTGCCGTGTTAAAAAAAAGTAGAAAGAAATAAATGACAACAAATGACTAAACTGCTGCTTGCTACAGCTGCCTTCATATTGGGGTTGTGTCTATCACAGGAAGTTGCTCTTGCACTGGTGGTGTCTTTTACCTGTTCAGATCCTATTCAGATGTCGAGGATGACAGTGCTCAACATTCTCAAGACCAAAATACTCAGAGTGTTTGGTGTTCCACTGTGATCCTGGGGTTTTCAGGTGAAAATAGCTCAACTTTTTGGAACATCATCCCAGTTCTGGCTGTTGCTTCTTTCTTACAAATGATCAAAACCAAAAAATATGCAGCACTTGACATATAAACCATAGACTTGGTATGAAGATAAATACTATTATAGGACTCTGACAGTGAAGCTAAAATATCTCACTCAATGTCTTGGATTCACGAGGAAATCAATAAGCAAAATTTTAAACACGCTGTTTTTTTTTTTTGAGAAGTCTATCATAGTGTTAAAGTTTAAAGGATTCCATTCTAGTTTGAAAACCTGTTAAGACTACACTCATCAAACACAGTCAACATAATCCCTCCAACATGTCCTGGCCATATTTTACCTGGTTTCCTATATTTTCTTTTTCTTAGTGTATGTATGACCAACATTAATCTTAGAGAGTTTTCGAGAATTTCCTTGACTTTATGCAGAAGAAGATGACGTGAGGAGACTACTTGAAACGTCTCAGATATTAAAATATTCACATTTTCCTGCCATATGGTTACACATTAACCCATCAAAACCCAAACATCCACAGGTGACCAAAACCATCTACTGATGTACAATCCACTAATTCAATCAATCCATGTAAATAACTGGTGTAAAATACCATTTGTCATCCTTCCGTGGTCATCAGATATGACCCATTTGGATGTTCAGAGGCTCTGTAGTGAACCTGGAAACACTGTCATCTTCTACAGCATTGATTCACCAGTAAAACCCACGGAGTTTGATAAATGACAGTGGATGGAGACAGTTGTTTTTGCATTCAGTTATTGATATCTACACCGAAAAAGTCCCTTTTTCTTCAGTTTTGTCTGTTTCTGATATAATAACTCTCAACTTCAGTCTGAGCTTTAATGAACATCTACATGATCAGTGAATTAAATACAGGAAACTATTTGATTTTCACTGAGACAAACGCAAAATACAGAGGATAATAGTGTAATAAATGGTGATAAATCATTTAAGAAAGGGTCAATACAGAGAAAACTTCATCTGAGAACTGCCACAGAAGTGACGCTGGGTCTTTATGGGTTAAAGTTTGTACATATGCTGGAATATTATGTTTGAAAAATACATCAAAACATTTAGATACAGGCAGGAAGATCACCATGCATACATTACATGAATTAATTAGATACAGTCACAGCAATAATCAGCATATCTATCTATCTATCTATCTATCTATCTATCTATCTATCTATCTATCTATCTATCTAGACATAGATATAAAAAATAACCCCTGCCCCCCAGGTCTTGACACGGGAAGATGATAATGATGGTTCGAGCTGAAAACGTGATGCCTTCAAGATTAACTCTAAAAACGGAGGTGATGGAGGGGGTGGAGGGTTGTAAACAGCCATAAAAGAGAAAAGAGAAAAGGGGTCAGGTTGTGATTGGATAAAGATAGTAATCAGCTGATTGAGGTTAGAGATAGTGGTGATTGTGATAGTACTGTAAAAAGCCTGCACAGGATGGTGATCTAGTTTTAATATCCTCTACTATAGGATTGCTAAATTGAGGGAGTTAAGTTATCCGTTAACCATGTGCCGGCTGCATTTGATAGCGCAGTATTTGTGAAAGTAGGCGAACACTCTGTTGGCAAGTGTTTCCTTTTAATTGTTAAATAGTTATTTAGGCAGTTTTCAGTCATTTCAGTCAGTTGCACTAGTGAACACATTTTCTGTCAAGACAAAAAATGCAAAAATAGTGATATACAATGGCAGGGAAAAAAGTCGTAACTAATACAAATACGTATATATGAGATCTAGAGGAAAGTACACTACACATCCTTTACCGATTATCATAAATATAGTTTTCCTGCCTTATCATTGTAAACAGCAACAAAAATAAATTTAATGGAAATAATGGAGGAGAAGATCCAAAGCGTAGCTCAGTGCTCCACATCATTATTAAATGTGGGTTAGAAAAAATGTGACATAAATATATTGGGACAGGAAGAAAAGGAAGGAAGCAATTACAGAATGGGCAAGACCCTCCATCTGCTCATGGGCTAACTCTAATGTAATCCCAGTGTGTGTATGTGCAAACTAATGTGTAAGTGCTCTGTCCATTGGGAGATAAGGACGTATACAAGCAGAGGGTAGGAGAGGGGAGCAGAGAGATGTGCAGGTTCAAGAGAGCCAGGATGGAGGGAAAGATAAGAGAGGGGGGAGAGAGGAGGTAACGGAGGGAGAAAGGGCGCAGGAAGGTGAAGTAGGGAGGGATGGAAGAGGAAAGTAATGGAGAAGACAAGAAAGCGAAGGTGCCAGCGCGGGATGAAACTCGGAAAATGAGCTGGATGGGTAGACAGGAGAGGAGCGAGGAACCTTGTTTCTACTGATAAGCACGTATCACAGCTGTCTTGGCTGTCAGATCAAAGACTCGGCATCACCACGGAGTCGACCTTTCGAGGTATCAAATGTCCAGTTGGGCCACTGAGAGCCGCAGTCAGTGATAAGGGACGAGCTAAACTGACTCCGGTGGAAGTGTTACACCGAGTTCATCTGACTCCAGGGATCCTCAAGAAAATGGATCAAGAGCTAAAAAGTGACGTTGATAGAGTTCGACAAGAATTTCATTGCTGAACTTGTTCTTGTTTTGTCTTTTTAGCACAAACCAATTTCTACAGGGATGATAATTGTGAAAAACCCACGAGACCCCAAAACCGTTGGCGGTTGTTATCATAGATACAGCCTGTATTACATTACCTGCAGGTTGGTAGAATGCCATCTTAACGCCTACAAGTTTGGCATTTTGGCCTTCACCTCCTGGAGGTGATATACAGTACAAGCCATTATTAATAATTTTTTATTATTTCATACAATATATAAATGTTAATTTAGAGGACATCAAAACTATGAAGGAACACATATGGGATTATATATAGTTTTAAACAAAACCAAAAAACAACAATTGATAGGTTTGCACTTTCGATCAGCTTCATGATTCATTCACCTGGAGCAGTTTTCCAACAGTCTTTAACCCACTGGTCCCCAACCTTTTTTGGCTTGTGACCCCATCTTAACATCACAAATTTCTGGCGGCCTCAGACATTCAAAAAACAGGCTTTTTTTTGGCTAAAATTAACTTGTTTTTGATTGTATAATAGTTTGCTATCAGTGGTGGCTGCTGGTCTTTCAAAGACAGGAAGCTCATTGTTGGCTTACATGATAAAATGTATCTGTTTATTTATATGTAAATGCTGTCCTTCATTCCTTTTCAAGAAAATGGTCTGTGACCCTATCATACCAAGTAGGCGTCTTTTCCCCTAACCCTAACCCCTAACCCTTGACCTAGTCAACAGAATGACTGATTGAACGATCTAACGAAATGTTATTAAACTCCAACAAGGAAATGTTGAAATTATGTTAAACTGAAACAAGGAAATACTATAAGTGTGTTTCATTTACAGTGGAAGAAATGAACAAGTAATTTCGCCGAGCAAATACCAACAACTGGGTTGCAGTTTGTCTTTCGACTTCGCAAAATCCTCGATGGGACTGAGCTGAACTGTCAAGTGACAGTGTGCATCTCAAAATACCTGTCGATCAAAACTGGATTCAGCCTTTCGACTGATCCTCCAATCATCATGCGGAAGCTCAGCATCCAGGCCAGCCGAGGCCCGCCCACAGCTCCGTTCACCCCAGAGACACTGAGCATCCAGGGGCGGGACAAAATCGTGGCATTTATCCAATGACTGTCGAGTTTTGAGGCAATGAAAAAAACTGTTCCATGCAGTCCCATTGAAGTGCATGGACGCTCAGCTTCTACGGACAAATGCACTGACCATAGACCGTAGAAGAAAACGGCGCTATGAGAATGTATGAGAAGTTAACAACATCGACTCAGTCAATTTGTGATAAGTAGCTGATTCTGAACAAACTCGTCTTCGAGATGAACGTGTTCTAACGCATTTGTAGTCAATGAAATGTTAACACAACTGTACATATCTGACCATTTAATTTTTGACATTTTAGGGGAAGCTGAGCTTCCCTTGTCTTAGAGAAATTGAGCTTTTTTGCTATGCTATGTTGCAAATAAACATTCATTTTAGACAACATTGAGTCTATATAATTTATGTTATTATGGACAGAGGCAGAAAAGCCAGGTGTAGATTAATGTATAAAGTGAAAATTTGATTTTCCTTGGTCAGGATATGTACAGTCAGTCCAGGTTGGATTTACAAGGCTGACAATTAATACTGAACAAACAAGAACTAAACTATGAATTATGAAAGAGCTGCAGCATCTG
>JAPQRP010011634.1:0-16541 GCA_037367295.1 Apogon hyalosoma
GTACCACAGTGCTTCAGTTTGAACATTTGACAGATAAACAGTACCACAGTGCTTCAGTTTCAGCTTCACAGTTCGTCGTGTCTTTTATGGATTGGGATTGTCTCAACACACCATATATTTTTTATTAGTAATTTTATTTTTATAAATTACTCAAAATTTTATAGGCAAGCCCATTTGAATTTCAGGCGACCCCACGTGGGGTCCCGACCCCAAGGTTGAAAAACACTGCCTGTGTAATGCAGTCAGCTGGTCAGGCAGGATTGTCACTCTCCTTTTGGTGTGTTACCCTTGCTACGTGAAAGATCAACCACCTCAAAGCTATGTACTCAACAGAACAAGCTTCAACAAATACATACGTCTTTCAATATGGCATTTTCTTTTCGAAGGGCTTAGTCATTTTTATACTATGATGCAGTTCCTCAAGTTCCACCAAAATAATAGCCCTATTTCACACTTACACAATTCCTGTCTTATGCCTAGGTCACAAAGATTCTTACAAAATGATGGGTTTGTACAAATTTCCTTGTTCCTATGAAATCTGGAGTTCATAGACATTCATGGAGGGAGCATTAATTTCTTACGGCCATTTTACGAAGTTGGTACGGCTGCCGTTCAAATAGCAAGAGCAACTTGAGACCTTAGTGAGAAAATGATGTGATTTTCTGTCATACGATGACCGTAGAGTTATCATGTTCTTCATAAGGGTGCCTTGGGACCTTCCTACATCATACCTATGGCCACTTCATAAATGTTTTTGTCGTAAGGTGGATGTACCCCTGTGTACAACTCACGGCACTCTCAAGTCATTGGTAGGAAGATATTACACTTTTTCGGAATATTTAGATTGGTATATAAACAGTGGCCGTGTGCTTTCTTAAAAATCCTGTGTTGTGACCATTGCATTCAAAATGGCAATAATACCCACAAAACTGAAACTTCTACAGCTATAGCTGCAAAATGAAGAGGAAGATCAAGTGGTTGTGACTGCTGTTTTGGTCCAGCAGCAACAGAAGAAGATGCAGAGAAGACAGAGATGTTGGTGGGTGTGGCCATGGATACGGACAGTTCGACATTCTGTGTGCCTAAGACCTGACTCATTACTACCCTCTTGTTATATACATATTAAATCATTTAGAGAATTTGTGGACGGAGCTGAAGACCAGAGTGAAGGGTAGGAGACCATCCAACAGGACCCAGCTGGAGGCTTTGGCTCAGGAAGAGTGGACCAAAATCCCACAGGAGACAGAAGAGAACCTGTGGACACTAACAGGAACCATTATCAGGAACAAAGGATACTCTTGACTATTAAGAAAAGACACTGGACTTTATAAACCTAGGGTATGAATAATTTTGAACATGGCATTTTTTTGGAGATCATTTAATAAAATACTCCTGAAATTATGAATTTCTCAAAGTATCATTTGTTGTTATTCCCTCACTTGTGTATCACATATAAGTCACAAACTTGAGGAAACTCATTCATTTCATCACAAAAACAAAAAAAATCACAAAAAATGGCAGGGGTAAGAATAATTTTGAGGATGACTGTACATACAGTATATGACTAGAGTCTAGGACTGAGAGGTAACCGACTCTTCACTGTAGTGGTGACCATCATCCCCTTTATCCTGGGTGATGACTTATTGGACAGGGCTTGGAGTGTGGCGGCTGCCTCTCAGTGTGGGTGATGCTGTCTGTGATGGCAGACCACCAGCTGGATTTGTATTGGCTACTGCATCCAACATCCCCATAAAACTTTGACTGAATAGCGACTGGTTGCCAGTTGAATGGGGCCTAGGGGACAGTACAGGCTGAAATACAGAAGGAAATTATTTATAAATACAAATATTACGTGACATGTTGAACATACTTGAAGAAATAAGATTGTAAAAGTAAACACTGGTATAAATGAAATAAATCATTTTATTTACCTGGGGACTGGCACCCTGCTGCACAGGTGTGCTACTGCAGCGTGGGGGCTGGCTCAGCTCATGGGACTGATGAGGCAGAGGCTGCCATGATGCACACTGCTGCTGGGGATTCTGGGTCCACTTTGGCAGCTGTGATGGCTGCTGTGGCTGTAGTGGCAGGGTCCATGGTGGCTGCTGCCAGTTTAACCCTGACTACTGTTGCTGGCTGGGTTGATGTTGGGCGGCTGGGGGGTTCTGGTACAGACACTTTGCTAGCAGAGCCTGTGCTGCATCCTCAAATTCATCCCAGCTCTCCTCTTGTACCTTCAGCATCTTTGCGCAGAACCACTGGCTGAAAGCCTGCTTGTTGTCCAGAGGGCCAGTGTCTGACTCTTGCATCTAAAGTCAAAAATAACAGGAGAAAAAAGTATGTTAATAGCAAACTTCAAATATGATTGAAATTTTAAAAAAAACTAAGAGACTGTTCATATTATATACCTTCTTTGCTATTGACTCTGATGCCTGTGGTCTCTCCAGAAACCTGAGGAGAGCATCCTCCATTTTACTGCCTGTAGAGGACCCCTTTGCCCACTTGGCGACCTAGCTGATACCCTGGCCCTCTGAGATCAACACCCTCTGTGAAGAAGCAGTCGACCCCACCTCCAACTCCTCCTCTTCACTGATATGTTCTTCCTCTCCAGCAGGCAACTGCAAGCAGAGCACAAAACATGGGGCATAAATACAAGTAATAACCATCGCGTATTACATATTTTAAAAAAGATTATAGGAAGAACAATCAGGAAAGTCCAAATGTAAATGCAATGCCTACCTCGCCAGTGTCATGCGTTTGAGTCCGGGGTATGATAAACTCCTTTAAAAAAAGCAAAGTTTGTAAGCTGTCACTTCTGCCTGGCAGTGAGGGCTTTGACCTTAGAACCAGACCAGGGCTTGTGTAGCATCTTGCCCACTGTGGTCCACTGTCCTGGAAACCACTTGGTAATCTTTACATCTGAAATCATAAAAATGTCATGGAAACACCTCAGTTACAAAGAACAAAAAAAAAAAAAAAACATGAAATGGCACATTTTCATATCACGAGTCTTTGTTCAGTTGTGGCGTCATATTTGTACTTACCAGTGGTGTTGAGCTGTTTGGCCAGGTTCTCAAGCAGCCTCTTCTTATATTTGGTACTGACATACCTCTCTGAACCTCTATTGTAATAACAGTCATTTTCAGCAAAAAAGTCGACAAATTTCTGTTTTGTTGACAAATCAAAATTGTATTTTTCTTTTTTTTTTGCTTTCCTGTCCTTTCCTCCTCTTCATCCTGGAGATCTAACTCCTTGTACTCCGCCTCCTTCCCATAGTCAGACTCCACTACAGACTGCTCTTCTGGTTCTGGCAGTGGGTTTCTCCTCTCCTCTCCTCTCCTCTCCTCCTCTCCTCTCCTCTCCTCTCCTCTCCTCTCCTCTCCTCTCCTCTCCTCTCCTCTCCTCTCCTCTCCTCCTTCCTCTCCCTCTTCAAAGAGGAAGAGGAACTTCCTTTCCAAAGTTGTCCACAATGGGCCTGACAACTTTGTGAACCTTAAGTTTGAATGTTTTTTGACCTTAGAAATCTGTAGAATGAAGATGTGTGACATGGTGCACTCCTGCTTTGCCATTAATTATAATTATCTTCTGCTGGCACCGTACCTGGAGCAGATCTCCATCAGGGCCCCATATGAGGGGCTCTTCTACTCCAGTGCAGTGACAGATCATTACTGCTGCTACTCTATAGACCACCACAGCCCTCCACAGACTGAACTGGACTCTCATGTCATTCCTCACTGCTGTAACCCAGATATTCCCCATCACCCTGATCCTTGTCACCCTGTGGACTCTGCAGTATCTCCCTCCAGGTTTTGTGTTGTTTCTTCATGTTTATTTTTCTGTTAATAAAACACTTTCCCTTCAGCACCACGCATTTGAGTCCAGTCATTCACTTCATCTTGACAATTTGTGTACGACCCCCTCTAAGAACGCCACGAATGCTCTTTCAATGACATACTACTACCTATTACAAACACCTTACGTTTCACCTTAAGAACACCATCGGAATCTCTGTCTGTACATCCGGTCATGTGAATGCTGTAAGAGGCCTCTAAAGAGAACGTAATGTGTTCTTGCAATCTACTTATGATATACTTGCGGCAACATGGAGTGGGAACATGGGGTTCTGGAATGGCCTCCTGATCTTAAAACAGCGTATGACTTTCATCACAATTTTTTTTTTCAAATTTGTAAAACCTGAGTGATAGCCTCCTTGTCACTAATCCATAAGTCTTTCAGTGCTAATGAACCTAAGTCACTTCCCTCACAGTAAACACCTTTGAAGTGTACTCCATCACAAGCCATCTGTTTGTTTACATACCAAACCGAAACTAAAACCAAACCATTACTTGGGTCTTTTCGGAATTCCATGCAGCCACAGTAGCAAGAAGCAATAAAGCCCTTTGTGCTTTGAGCACCACGAAGGTGGAAAAGCGCTATAGAAGTGCAGTCCATTTACCATTTTCCATGTTTGTTGCTGCTGCAGCCATACTGCACGAAAATCATGCATTGTTCTTAGGTTGTTCTCAAGGCATTCGTTTAGGGGGCCCTATGAAAGGGGATTTCATTGCACATTCATAGAAAATCTTGCACAAGATCATCTACCAGGCTATGAACTTAGGAATGGTCTACGAACTCTCCAGTCTAAGGCTGCCTTGAGAAAGTTGTACAAAATAGTCCATAAATCATTTGCATGGTGTTTGTAGCCATTTGTTAGGCCACTTGTGACCTAAGCATTGAACTCAGTGTTTTCCCAAGACAGTGAGAGGTCTATCCAGTTTTTTTTTTAGCTCTAGCTCAGAATGATAGTAGACAGTGGTACCCCTATCCAAAGATACAATGTCTAAACATAAAAGATTCCGATGGTGGTTGTTTCATCTTTGATGAAAACATAACAGCAATCCTGGATTTATCATGGATTTCTTAGCCATGATGGGAGAGATTAGTCACATGTTTAGTGAGTTTGGCTATTTTTACATTTTTCATATCATGAAAAATAAAAGACATAAATGTGCCTCTGTTCAGTTACATGACAGACTGTTGAGCTGCCATCAATGTGCCTTGCCTGTTGCAACACATCAACCTGTCACCTGTCTCACAACACACTCATTTAGGTTGTGTTAGATCTCATCTGGTCTAATTGTAATTTGTTGCCTGATTGTTAATGGAACCAACACTTATCACAAAATAGTTTGTTCAGGGAAGTGATCCACTTCTTTCATAGGACTCCATTCAAACAGAACAGGCTTCGTAGATTCCAAGACCGTGACATGTTTTCACACTGAGAATGGAATCTTTCATCTTTAGTCAGAACACCTATCTACAGTGCTGGTATGGTGCTAATGATGTATGGTCCTGTGTGAAATGACATATCACTTAAATTACAAAAAACTGATGGGGGATTCTAGATTTTCTTCTTACTTATGCCAAAAAAACTGCTGCACATTGAAGCTTAAGTTAATGCTTTATTTAGAATCTTTCACTGCTTTATCTTACCGTCAGACAAGTCTTTCCTATGGAAAAGATGCTTCCATTGGATTCCTTAGACTTTTCTTTTACCACATTCTCTAAGAAAAAACGGTTTTGTCAGCCTGACCCATGTAAAACACTGAAAAGATTTTCAATACAGTAGTACTGAATTACTCAGGTGACTAAAATACCTCTTTGTTTTATTGACTGCAGTAGGCTACATTGATTAGCCTATGTACTGGTACTCTTATACAGGGTGCGATTTGTCAAAAAACCAGAGGGGGGATGTTTTTTGTTAAATCATGAAAAAACAAGCAATCAACAGACCTAATTCTTTTTTAAGTTTACAGTAGGACCTAGTACTTGTCAAACAGTTGACCATTCATCTTTAATGCAAACTAAAACTATATGAAATATTTAATTTTCTGTAATGGCCACACCTGCAATGTGGGAGAAGGTCTAATTAAGTTTCAGGACCATGGATAAGGGCCGATCACACCAACATGGCAGGGGATTTATGGCAAATGGGAAACTCAATCAGACTGTAAAACATAACATAAAACTTAATTGATAAAGATGCAGTTGAACATGTACATTGGCGCCTGCAGACATACGTCCATACTAGTGATGAGTGGATCAGTGGGTTACATGTGGGGCAGGTCAAAAAAAATGTCACTTTCAGATGCAGAGAAAGAACACTGATATATAGGCTACAGAGAGAAATAAGTAAGGTGTAGAATGTATTTATGTGCATGGGGACGTTGCACGTAATGTGAGTAACACGAACTCTGCATCTGCTTTGGGTCCACCTCAAGTACGCGCGGATGTCCACGGAGTCAAGCACAGTCGACTACTTGTATAAGAAAACTCAGTCACAACCTGCCTGTTATTTCAATTGGTTTTTAATCCTAGATGGGGTTGTCCCCGCTGAGGATAAAATTCATTTAGCAGAAGTAGGGATGTAAAAACCAGAGGGGGGTTGATCTCCCCCATCCCCCAAACAAATCACACCCTGCTCTCATACATACAGAAAAGTGTTACACTGCCAATGTTGTTAATTTGATCCCCATCTACACATTATATTTTTCCATTTATGCTAGTTTGCAATCTGTATCATAGCTGATATCTAATGGAAGAATCCCTGTTGCTGATGTGATCTGGCTTTCCTTTAATAGGAGACCTCATGCTAACCACTTAAGTCCAATATTATGGTGCTGTGAAACTAATTTCCAAATGGGTCCAAATAGTAAACAATGGTGGATCCTGTATGCTTATGTACTAAAACTCTGTGAGGCACCCGTTAGGGTTCAAAAAAGGGCTCATTCATTTATTAAACTAAATATAGTGATTAATGCAGTTTTTCAAGATCAATGTTTTACCTGCAGTTGCAATTTTAAGTGTCTTAAAGTGCAATCGATTGACCTCATGCTCAGTTGTGCGTGTTGACATTAATATATTTAACTGCCCCTGCGTTGGACAGCACAGATTTGCTGACAAAGGAAGTGGGAAGATGTAAAACACCTAATAAAAGCCTTAAGCCTTATTCACACAGGACCAATACTACCTGTATACCACTGGTAATTGAAGAGGTAAACTAGGATTGTAATGATGTGATGATAAATTAAAATTTTTAACAGTGTTCTGGGTGGAAATTCAGGAGGCACATGTCACAATATAACATCGGTACTCACTAAAAGAGTAAATTTCTTAAATAATGATGAGATGGGTGAAAAGCATGACAGTGTGCAGTAAGAAAAAATGTGGTGAAGTGGTGAATCTGCCTCTGACATCAGAACCAGGGAGTAATGTCAGTAAATTCAAAAACAACTAAACTCATCTTGTGAGAAAGTGCTGCATGAAACACAAACAGGGTGCTAATTTCCAAACTATCAGAGGTCCACAGGTGGCACCAGCCCTGTGAGAATAGGACTTTGTTCTTATCAAGGCACTTCATAAAGATCCAGTTTAGCAGATGCAATGGGAACAAATATTAGTTTGCTAATGTGCTAACACTAGCTAGAAGCAAATTTAGCTTTTTCTAATTTGTTTAAGAATTGTAACTTCACTTGCATATACATCCTTTAATTTTTGTCCTCACATGGAGTGATAGAATCGACTGGATGTGTTTCATGGACTCAGGGACATAGAACTGCAGAAGACTGAATACAGAGGAATGTACAGAATTGGACCTAGACACAGGAAATAATGTCAGATTTTAACAAGCAGATAGGTCCAGTATGTCATGGAGCTACTGCTTCTGTGCCACCCACGTCACCAGAACAGTTTAATGGTCTAATGTCACAGACTTAACATTTTCAGCAACTATTTTCAAACATGTAGAATATGTTTAGAAATAGGTGAGGGGAATAAGGACAAAGATTTTTTTTTTTAATTTCTTAAACTTTTCTTTACACACTTTAGGACATTACAGAAATGTAGAAATTTGTATAAACATCAGAATAATTAAAATGTTTATATTTTATGTTAAATTTGATAATGTAATAATGTAAACTGGTGCTGACCAAAAAACATACTGCAATAATCATAGTCCCTGATGTCCAATGAAACATATCATGGTATAACATACAAATCTATATAGTATAAGCTTATGGCACAATAATTATAACTGATTTATTGCCCTGCCTTATTTAGAAAGAAATCTATTTACATAGACTTTAAACTATATCAAAACTTAATGAGGTGTGAATTGCTCACATCATAACTGATCCCATATGTAGCCAATAGCAATGCTAATAACAACTGGTGATCACTGCATGACTAATTGTAGGTTCAATTCTAATTTCGAGGGTTTAAAGCAATGCCTTCATCAAGCACATCTTTTGACAAATGAATAGATGCTGTGAAAATTCACGGTTATTAGGAACCAATTTTACTGTTTTCATTCTGCATGTTGAATGTTTCCAGGTGAGGAAAGTAAGTCCAGCCTGTGAAAAAAGGTTATGATTTTATTCAGTTCATTTAAAATATTTTTCCAAATGTGTATTAATAGAGAGATATGTGCTCAAGGTTGAGTATGTTTCTCCAACACCCACTCAGCATCTTCCTCTTTCTGTTTTTCTCCCTCTGTATCACAGTTAGCTAGAGGCTGTTGCCACCCACACACTCCGTACTGACAGCAATTTACATTCAGAACAACCCATGTGAACATAACTATGTGGTCTAATATCCAACATTTGCTTGGTGCACCACATTATAGGTGACTGTTTTAGTGGCAGCAGTGGTTAAATGGTAGATATGTAAAATAACAGGAGCACATGGTCAATCAGGGCATTGTAGCTTTGACTCTTTAGAGTGTGTAGGTTTGATATGTTCACTCACGTGTTTCCAAAAGAAAAAAACAAAAAAATGTGTTTTGCTACTTGATACTTATTGTTTTTCATCATTACTGTGCAGTTGTGTGCCAGTATCTTCAACAGTTCAAGTAGAAGCTCTTGGAGTGGTTTCCATGGCTACCAAACAATTAGCTGGGATTCAGAATAGAACCTGGAGAGTAGCCTATTTACAGGCTTTGGGAGTGAGGAAATCATTGGATGACAGTGTGTCTTGATTCTCTGTGGAAGGAAATAAACCTCCTTTGGGTAATTTCTAGTGGGAAAAAACAACAGGTCAATCAAAGGTAAAAAAATACAACCGCAGAGTGAATATCAACATGAACATGATGGTGTGTAAGAGTCTGGTTAATCTGTAATTTCAGCAAAGCAGAAGTGATTTAGGTGTCTTAAACTCAGTGTAACCTGAGGATAGTGCCAGGATAGTGTTTATTGTGCAGTTTTCACCATATTTCATGCAACATGAAGATTATTTATCAGTCAGATTATACTGAGGGTGGAACCAGACCAGAGGGGTATTCCAGAAAGTGGGTTATATGAAAACTCTGAGTATGTTAACCATGTGATGAGAGAAACTCTGGGTTTCCCATTCCAGGAAGAGAGGCAAGTCAAACCCTCAGTCTGTCACCATGGTAACTTACTCTGTGAATATAACCTGCTTGCTGGACAGGTTTTAAGAAACCCTGAGTTTCACCTGTCTCCTCCCATGTGAAACACACTGTTAGACATGGATTGCCTGCATCAATGCAATCCCATAGTTTTAGAAACAGTTAACCCACAGTGGTTTACATTGGGAGAGGATCTTCAGACCTTGAATAGATGTGCTATCTTTTCCAAATGAAAATCTATTTATCTATGTCTGTCTATTAGTGGTAGGACAATATAAGCTCAGCTTCTTCCTATTCCATTTTGGAAATAAAGTGTTGTTGAGCCACAATGAAAAAACTGTACATTGTTTGACTTGGTTATTTCCTTCAATATTTTGGAGTGTTCTTTTTAAATTAGTAATTTTGTTTTGCCTTTTCTTTACCTTTATATTTTATTCCTACTCTTGTTTGAAATTTCTTACACTCTATATTAAATCCTAAATTATATTTAAAATAATGTTGGAGACATTCTGCTGCAAACTCAGACTGAGATCAACAACAAG
The DNA here is from genome assembly GCA_037367295.1 of Apogon hyalosoma. Taxonomy (NCBI): domain Eukaryota; kingdom Metazoa; phylum Chordata; class Actinopteri; order Kurtiformes; family Apogonidae; genus Apogon; species Apogon hyalosoma. The sequence continues at coordinate 9,967 of JAPQRP010011634.1, forward strand.
CTTAATTTTGTAGGGTTTCCAAATATAATAGTGTGTGTAAATGGAGCACACATTCTTATTACTGATCCTGCACGTAATGAAGGGTACTACATTAATAGGAAATCCTTCCACAGCATAAATGTCCACAGATCACTACTATCTGGAAAATGACAGTAGGCCTAAACATCACAATATACAACAGCTGATAATAATAATCCCATTCTCTGCACCTCTCTGAATGATATTTTTATATTTCATGTTCAGTTGCGTCCATGAGCATTTTTCTCCAGTGGGATTGGACCTAAATACAACTCAGATTTTATTCTATACACTATTTTTATTAAAACCAACAATATTTTAACCTACATGCTATAGTTTTAATAAAGTCAAATAATAAAGTCAGTGGACTAGTGTATTACAACTTGCGCATTGGCTTGGGCAGCAATTTTCTTCCAAGATGCTTCTCTCTCCTTAGCAGCAGCAGCAATGTTGCATATTCTACTGAATACCGCTTCGTGCTTCCTGTACTTTTAAATTAGAACGCATGTTGTCAGTAGTTGCCATGGTGAATCCAGGTATCGGGACTTCATTGATGATGGTGTTTTATTGTCGTTTGTGCACACGCTTAACTCTGGGTTAACATACTCAAGAGTCGAGTGAATTAATTCAAAGATGCTGTTCTGTAACCAGATACTCAGTTTCTCAGCTTAGAGTAAGTCACATTGGAGTTTAGGAATAGACTCAGAGTTTGTTGAACCTGGTTTGAGTGGCAAAACACGCTGCAACACTGCTGCCTCGGACACACTGCAACACTGCTGCCTCGAGAAAACTATGAGGAATAAAACAATTACCTGCTTCACTTAAAATCACTTCCTACTTGTTAAGAGGAACTGGGTTCTAAATAGTGTCAAATTCTCATAATTTAAGTTGTGAGCAGTTGCTAGTGGCAGGGCTACAACATTTGTAAAGGCTAAGGGACAAGTGTCTGCTTCAAAATGAAACCAACAAACAAATATATTAACCCCTTAATGCTTGAATTTATATACACATATATTAAAAAATTAATTATTTGTGTTTTTGCTTTCAAGTAGATGCTAAATTAAGTGGATATTAGTAATTTGACCATAGCAAATAAAATAGAGAGAATTTTGGGTATGTTGCGTATTTGCAACAGCAGGCAATAAAGATTAAAAAAAAAAACACATTTTCTCAGGCATGGAGAAAATGTGGGGAGTGGAGGTCTCAGGCATGGACATGGTTTTATTGATGCCACAATATTTTCAATATCCTGACTGTAACATCAACTATTTTAACTATTATGCAAATGAACAGACCTCAAGCTTTTAATTTGGAACATAGGTGTCAAATTCATTTTAGTTCAGGTTCCACATACAGAGAAATATTATATCCAGGAGGCTGGACCAGTAAAATAATAACACAATAACCTACAAATAATGACAACTCCAAACTGTTCTATTTGTTTTAGTCCAAAAAAGTAAAATGACATTATAAAAATGTTTACACTTCAACTATTCTTTCACAAAAAATGTGAATAACCTGAAAATCCACGAACAATTTAAGTGCAGTTTTAACAATATTATACCTCACTTTATCACTTACACATGTACATTAGAACTAGTGATGGGAGGTCCGATTCTTTTAACTAACTCGATTCTTTCAGTTCGGTTGACTGATGTGAATTGATTCTGAATTGACTCACTAATTTAAAAAAAATAATTTCAAGCATCAGTCTCAAACCCACAGTATCTGATTGGCAATTGAATGCTTATCTCACTGCACCACTTGCCATGCATGTGACCATGTAGGTCTAACATTAATGTCTCTTATTTCTATCCATCTATGAATAAAGTAGATTGTAAATTACAAAACTTAATAAAGATTGTCTTCTTGTATGTCAACATAGTATGCTTTTGACTGTTTTCTAACTGAAAACTTAAACATTACAAAAACTGTAACGTTAATGAGTCCAGATCGCTACATGTATACATTGGCCTTGTTCCTAGTCAGTCTGTTGGTCTGTCTGTCTGTTGTGAATTCATGAATGATTCAGTGGTTCGCTAAGCGATTCAGCAACTCGCCCTACTCAGTTGCTCATTCATTCAGCGGTTCACTACCTTGGGTCGATCACCAGCAATTAATCTTGCGATACAATCAGAGATCCTGCTGTAGAGACTACCTGCTGCACGGTGCATCACATAGCACGTCCATCCCTGACTTAATGAGTGATTGCGACTAGTTTATGTGATAATAGACAGTAATATTAGCAAAGTGCTGCTGAATTGATTCAGTTGCGTTTGCGAATCAATTCAACTCATTCACTTAAATGAATCAATTCTTTTGAACAATTTGTTCACGAATCACACATCATTAATTATAACTTACAGAACATAGTGATCAACAATTACACAACACATTTAAAAACAGAAATCTGGAACTGAAAAATATAGCATTTAACTTTACACATTTTGTTACATTTTGTTTTGAATGAAAAAAAAAATCACATATGAAAAGTGTAGACATTTTTATTTGCATCATATACATAACATGTACCTCATGGTTACATTCATAAACATATGACCAAGTGTTGACAAAAACATTATATCTCTACACAAACTGACAGCATTATCATTATGCTGTTTCCAGGGGACTGTTCAATAGGTAGACAGCTCTGGGGAAAAAGCTGTTCCTTAGTCTGCTGGTCTTAGTCTGGAGGCTCCTGAGGTGTCTTCTGGTGGGCAGGAGGGAAAACAAGCGAAGGGCAGGGTGGGAGGAGTCTTTAAGAATGCTGCGATCTTGATGCAGATGGCACTTCATCTGGATGTTGTCTATGGCTGGAAGTGTAGTCCCTATAATGTGCTGGTCAGTTTTCATCACCCACTGTACTTCCTTGCGGTCTACCATAGAACAGTTCCTGAGTCAGACTGTGATACAACTGGTCAGGATACTCTACATCATACAGCAGTGGAAGCTCACCAGTATGCATGAAGGCAAGTGGTGTCTCTTCAGTGTCCTCAGAAAAAAAGAAGCATTGGTTAGCCTTCTTGACCAGACTGGAGGTGTTGGTGGGCCAAGAGAGGTCCTCAGAGATGTGGAGCCCCAGGAACTTGCAGCTGGAGAGAGACATGTTCAATGGCCAACCTGTTGATGTGGATGGGGTTGTGTGTGTTTCCTCTCTCCCTTCTTAAGTCCACAATGAGCCCCTTTGTCTTGCTGGTGTTAAGGAGCAGGTATATTATCAGCACACCAAGTGAACAGATGCTTTGTGTCCTCCTGCAGGCTGGCTCGTTGTTGCTGATGAGGCCAATTACCATTGTGTCATTTGCATACTTGATGATGGGAGTTTGATCCATGTACAGGCCTACAGTTGTGGGTAAAGAGGGACTTTTTGGTAAATTCGGGAGAAGTTTACTGCTGCAAGTGAACAAACTGTAATAAAATAAACATCTTAATGTATATTTTCAACATTTTCTTTATAGCAGCTTGAAAGAACACATACTGAAGGAGTGAATTAGCCCAAAATCTAAAAATTGACCACTGCATGAAAAATCGATGTTTTTGCTTGCTGTCTCACCTTAAATGCTGAGCTAAAATCAAAAAAAGCAACCATGCGTATGTGTTGTTATTGTCCAGATGTGTAAGCATCAATTGCAGCACTGTGGAGACTGCATCCTCTGTACTTCTATTACTGTGGTAGGCAAACTGATATAGCTCCAGTGTGGGTGTGAGGCAGATCTTCAGATGAGCCAGGACCAGTTGCTCAAAGCACTTTACAATCATGGGTGTGAGTGCTACAGGATGGTAGTCATTCAGGCACATCGGGCTGGAGTGTTTCAGCACTGGCACAAAGCAGATGGATTTGAAATATGCTTGGGCGAGGGACGGGTTGAAAATGTCCATAAAGACCCCTGTGAGCTGCTCCGCACATACTCCAAGCATCTGTCCAGGTATGCTGTCTGGATTAACAGTCTTGTGTGCATTGATCTGGCTCATTGCAGCATGGACATCTGTGGGAGTGAGTGATAGGGACCGGTAGCATGCAGGCATAAAAGTGATTTTGCTCGTTCAGGAAGGAGACATCTGTGGTTATAATGTTGGAATTGCTATATCTGCGGCATCACTTCTTGCGCTGGGGGTGTAAAAGTCTGGTGCTGAAGGAGCTGCTCAGGGCCTCTACAGTAAGATCCAGTGGGTAGGAGGGATTGTCTATAATGGATGTCAGCTTGGCCAACATCTTTCTGTCTGCCACCTCCTTGATGGGAGTCCAGTGGGTGGCCTAAGACAGAGCCGGCTCTCTCAACCAGTTTATTCAGTCTCTTCATGTCTCTGCCTGTACTGCCCACTCCCAGCACACAATACCAAATAGTACTATAGAGGCTGCCATAGTGTCAAAAAATGTGCAGAGAAAAGCCCTGCCCACTCTGAAGGACCTCAGTCTCCTCAGCAGGTGAAGGTGCCTCTGGCCCTTCTTGAACAGGGCATCTGTATTGTTTGTCCAATCCAGTTTGTTATTGAGGTGAACACCCAGGAGTCCACTATCTCAATGTCCAAGCCCCAGATTGTGCGTGTTGTGAGGGTGACCTGCGGAAGTCAATCACAATCTCCTTGGTTTTGCTGGTGTTCAAGAGCATGTGGTTTTGGTCACACCAGTCCACGAAGTCTGTGGTGACTACCCTGTGTTCCTGTTCATTCCCTTCAGACATGCAGCCAACAATGGAGGTGTCATCAGTGAACTTCTGCAGGTGACAGGTGTGGAGTTGTATGTGAAGTCTGGTGAGTATGATGTAACCAGGAATGGTGAGAGCACTGTCCCCTGGGGGGCCCCTGTGCTGCATACTATCAACTCTGACACACAGTTGTGTGGTCTCACATACTGTGGTCTGTCAGTGAGGTAGTCAGTGGTCTGTGCAGCCAGATATTGGTCCATGCCTGCCTCCTCAATTTTCCCCCACAGCAGCGATGGCTGGATGGTATTGAAAGCACTGGAGATGTCAAAGAACATGACTCTCACAGTGCTACTGAGGGACTCAAGGTGAGAAATGATCCGGTGCAGCAGGTAGATAATGGCGTCATCCACCCAAATGCCTGGATGAAAGGCAAACTGCAGAGGATCCAGCGCAGAGCTCACCTGGGGGCAGAGGTGGCTAATCTCCATCATCATCATGAGGTGGGAGGTCAAGGCAATGAGTTTGTCATGGTTTGGTTCACTGAGGTGGGCTTTTTTGGGAACCGGAACAACACAGGTCTTCTACAGGACTGGGACTTTCTTCAGACTTAAGCTCAGGTTGAAGAGATACAGAACCACCTCACTGAGCTGGTCTGGACATTCCCTGAGCAGCCTGGAGCAGCCTGAGCCTGTGGATTTCCTGGCCTTTGTCTTCCTGAGCTCACCTGGTCCATAGTGATGGAGAGGGGGGCAGGAGGTGACTGGAGGGGGTCCTCAGTGACAGGGAGGGGGGGGCACAGAGAGATGTGTGAGGGACAGAGGTGATGGTAGTGAACAGGGAGGAGTCTGTTGTTCTGGAGGGGTGAAAGGAGGGACATGATAGGGTGGGCATTGGTCTCAGGAAAGAGAGGTATGAGTGGAGCTGAGGTGTCGATGGTAACAGCAGCGGGGGAGGTTGCCACACTGAAGAGGAGTGGAGATGCACCTGGACAGGTAGGGGTTGGAGTCAGGACAGAGTCAAATCTGTTAAAATGTAAATTCATCTTCTTTGCCCAGTCCTAATCTCCATTTAAAAAATTTCTGTCCCCATTTTTTACTGTGGCCTGAGATGTGTTTCAGGCCTCCCCACATGACTTGGACATTATTGTTCTCAAGACACTGCTCCAGTTTCCTCCTGTAGCTGTCTGTGCACCTCCTGGTGCTGTATTTCAGCTCCCTCTGGACTCTTTGCAGCTCCTCCTTGTCTGCAGAGATGAAGGGCCTCTTCTTTTCATTCAGCAGGACCTTCAGATCAGGGGTCCCCCAGGGCTTGTTACTGGGAAAACACCAAACTGTCTTGGAGGGTGCAGTGCTTTCCACACAGAAATTCATGTAGTCTGTGATGCAGTGGGTCAGGCTGTCAATGTCCTCCCCATGTGAGCTACACAGTATGTCCCAGTCCATAGTGTCAAAGCAGTCCCTCAGCTGCTCACTTGCCTCCTCTGTCCAGACCTTCACAGTTGTATTCTGTGGTGGCAGCTTCTCTAAGGTCAAAGACACACCAACCCATCTGCCGAATGTCACTAGAAAAAGCAGCCTGACTGATCAGTCAGCTCCCGCCTCCCTGACACGGTCAAAAAAGTGTGAAGAACACACCAAATCGACAACTGACTTAAGCATATGTTCTGCACTTGAGTGAGACATAAAACCGGAAATGATGGAACATCTCTTTAGACCAAAACCCAAAGCTTGCTGTTGTCAGTCATTGTTGTCAGCAGAGAGTTTTGAGTAGTCAGTAGGGGTGTAACGGTATACAAAAATCACGGTTCGGTACGTACCTCGGTTTTGAGGTCACGGTTCGGTTCATTTTCGGTACAGTATGGAAACAAAATGCGAAGCCATTTTCTTCCTCAGCATGGTGTTGTTTATTTAA
>JAPQRP010011656.1:3006-41245 GCA_037367295.1 Apogon hyalosoma
CCCCACCCCCCACACACACACACACACACACACACACATACTGAGATGAGGAGGAGGAGAGAAAGCAGGGAAGAAAGAAGAGTGAGAACAGAAAGGAGAAAACCATAAAAGACAAGGCATATTTTTGCATAAGTAAACCATGGAGATGTCACAGAATGCGTCATTCTAAATACCCCCATTTTGAAGAGGGTGGCTATTGGAAAGAAAAAAAAACTGTAGGAGCAAAAGGTGACAGTAAAGAAAGACCGATGGCTGGAATTTGAACCCATCTACTTTAAAAACATTTACCCTATATCACCATTTTCCACTTTAAATACTAAGTAGGAACCTTGTTGTTACAGTTGTGCTCCTCAGAACATTCTCATATTAATCTCTTGCGTTTATTGTTATGAGAAAAGAATTGCTCACACCCCCCAACAGCAAAGACACATAGACGATGGACTACCATCAATAGTAACACCCATAGATTGATTTGTGATGTCACTTGACCCTTCATACTTCCATCCAAAACTTCTCCACTTGCCAAAACAAAGGAAAAGCAGTTACGTCCCTCTGTTTATTATATTTAGTCCACTTCTGCCCAGGTACAACGTAGTCTGAGCTTTACACAGTGAGGACACATCTGCCCCAGAGCTTTACAGACACAGCAAACAAGCACTTGCTGTCATATTGCAACACATCTGTTTGATGTACAGCAGAGCCGACGTATTTTAATATCTGGCTTTCTGGATCTGGGGCTTGTTGTGCATATTCTCCGTACAGTGCAGTATACTGTAGGTTTGTTTTAGTTATTTTCAGCATGTGGGCAGACATTAATGCAATTCTGCTGAATCGTTTTGTTCTCTGCGGTTGATATTGGTGTGTGTGATGTTGTTAAGCTCATCTTATTGCTTTATGTAGCTCTTATATTACAACCATTTCGTTAGATGGTCATATACATCTACAACATGACCATAAGAGGTGTATGCAAAATGAGACATCCTCTAACCTCCATCTGGAATAATAAAAATCATGAAATATTATTCATATTATGACTCCTCGTCACATGCAGTCTGTGTTATTGAATATTTCATGGTAACATTTTCCCCCCTTTAAATAGAATCATGCAGCAAAATACAACAATTTTAATACCATATGATTAATTTTGCACGTAGCTCTATTATGGGACAATCAGCAGTGGTCCAGATACAGCTCAATAGAGAATGAGTGATATTCTATGAGACATTAAAAGGTTTTAACTCATTATTGTCCACTGGGTCAACGGCGCCACCTCTGAGCACTACCATAGACCTTCCACAATACTAATTACTTAAGACAATGTATAATACAGTATGTCTATTTAATATATAACAACAGCATGCCACATGTCATTTCATTTCACTATTTAGGAAATGTTGTGAAAATCATGATGGCTAAAGTATAATTCATTGAAAGTTATCAGCATGGTGAGGCAAAAATCTGCAATCTGCATTGGAAAGCCAGATCATGTGTCTGCTTGGGGGTTATTCATATTCCTTTAGTTCAATATTTTGATCATGGTATATACACTAGTTCCCATAAAACTGAAATAACTTCTGCTTTTAGACACATTCCTCTTTTCTATCCTATTTATAAACATGAGAAACCACCTTTGACCAGGTGTAATGAATATAGCTATACTGAGTCTTACACTTCATCTATCAAGAATAAATCACATTGTTACAATCATTTCATGAGAAGAAGCACAAATATTTTACCACAAGTTTATGGGCAGCAGTGTATGAAAGATATAGACGATATGAGGTGAGACATGAAGTTGTATAAATCTGGCATAAAGCATATCCTAGTTGCTGTTCTTCATATTTGACACATTTTACGCAGGACACAATAAAATGCCTTTGAATCATGCTTTAGCACATATAATATAGATTCTGTTTTACCCAAATGTCAAATAAACACAGTTGCAGACAGTAGATGGGTCAATATATAATTGCGGGACTTTTTGAGTTGCCTTTTATGCCTTTGTAAAGCACTTTGAGTTACCCTGTGTATGAATAGTGCTATATAAATAAACTTGCCTTGCCTTTCCAGGGAAACATAGTTGACAGGTATCCAGTGGTGGAGAATTCCATCTCCATAAAGTAAAAGTCCTGCAATGTATTTGTTCCAACCATTCACTGAACCAGCCCATTTTGATGAGCACAACTCCTCATCCAGGTCGATGGGATAATTAGTGGAATCACCTGAGTCAACTAAACAGGTTGGAACCAATACATGGCAGGACTTTTACTTTGTGGAGCTGGGATTACCTACCACTGCAGATATCATAGTTGACATTTTTGCTGTTTTCAGGTCTAAAATCAATATTTGCCAAACACCACATGACATTTTTGCAGAAAGATTCTTCTAAATATCATATATACAATTGAGCAAAACTGAAATTAAAAGTTACTTATTAAGATATAGTAGTAACACTGTTGACGTGCAATAAATCGCACACTTGACTCACACACTACTTTATATTAACTAACTGAGAAAGAGGAGAAAGAACAGATCTTGGAGTCTTGCCAGTGTTTTCTTCAGGAGGAAATGACATAATGTGGAACAGAGGTGTTTTTGTAATGGGTAACTTAGTTGAAAGCGATTCCTCGGACACAGATACAAGTTGTTATTTTCCATATAAAATTTGATAAATTGCTAAAAAATAAATAAACTTCATGATTATCTCAACTTAATAAAAAGAACACAATCAAAACAATTTTTGAATAAACTAATTTTATTATTGTTTAGCTAATTAGAAGGTGGTTGCTATTACATATGGATGGTTATTTAGTTGACATTTTAGTATATCAAGTCTTTTTTTTATCAATAAGTGACTGTTTATATAATTAAACAATTATGGAATTTGTAAAAAACATGATCATAATGAACATAATTTTTTTCTTTTTTTTTTTTTTACTTTTAATAAAAATGTATGCAAGATATATCCCATGGACTTCAAAAGTCCCTCATTTATTTATTGACCTATATGTTATAATGCCATTGAGGTATCATTCTTGTATCTTGGCCTTACAGTTAAGCTTTTGTATAGGCCAAAACACAATGGAAGAAGGTGGATGTCAACAGGTTTATGAGAATGCATGTGTAGAAATATGTGTTCACACCTTTTATTTTTCACTGGAAGCTCAGATAGCTGGACATCTGGCACACTGACTCCGCTCTGTCTGTTTAACTTTTATCTACAGGAGGTGTAAGTCAGGCCAAATGACCCTACTTTCATCCTCATTACACTCATTCATGACTGCTTAAACTATCACAACAGATATATTTAGTTGAGTCAGTCCCCTTTAAACTCACTATTTCCTTCCTTGATGTCTTCTGATCACCTGTCAGAGGCGGGACATGCGCGGTGGGCAGGAGACGCTGGAGACGGTGGGAGAATCTGCGTCAAGTTAACTGGTGTTACGCCAGTTAAAAGCGGAAGTAGTACAAGTTGGGCTTCCATATAAAAGCAGAAACGCTGTCACAGGTTGCAAAGTGTTTGGGTGTCGATGTAAACCAGAAATGAACTCAGAAGGTTTAATTTAAGCCAATCTTGTACATCAGGTGAATGATGTAGTAGCATAATACTCTTTGTAACGTTAAGATGGAGATTTTTATTTTATTTTAGTGCTGGTTGCTCATCATGCGATTTATTTAGGTTGCCATTTCATCAGTGAAAACTGCACGAACGCAAACGTGTTGGAGTTTTATTTTGCGCACCGGTAGTTCTATTGCGTGCATGTGAGCAGTACTCAAGCAGAGACCCCCTCACTGAAAACTGTGGTAACTGGTGTACAGCTGCAGAGATGCACGACACAGAAAAACAAGGAGAAAACGAGGAAATGGAAAGGCAGGACAGAGAAGGAAAGTGACAACTGAAATTAATAATCTGAGATGCTCCGACAGACCGAGGAACACCGTGTTCGTTGCGGACTTTGGAGATAAAACGCAGAAAGAGCATCGGGTCCCGGACTGATCCGAATACAGGGGACGGGAGGGGTCGATCATGGGGAACGAAGCGAGCCTGGAAGGAGGCGAAGGGCCGCTGTCTGGGCTACCGGAGGGGCTGGCACCTGACGGGAAAGGCGGCTTCGTCCGGGTCCCCGGTGGGACTCCGGTCGACCTGAGTGAACTCAGCGAGGAGCAGAGGAAGCAGCTCACCGCGGCGATGTCAAGGGCGCAAGGCAGGCAGCCTGGAGGCGCAGCAGCTGCACGAAGGCAGGGCTTTCTAACGGCATTTTTTCAATTCTCTCAAAATATTCACACCGATCAGATCATCATACTAGAGCGAGGAACCAGAGGATGTATTGTGTCTATGAGCGTCATCCTTTGGAAAGCGTCTGTAAGGAAGCAGAGAACCCGTTCACGCCCATCTTAAGCCCCCTAACTGCAGGGAAATGATTTCATTATCAAAGCTCATAGTATGGATTTTAAGTAGCTGACATCTGATGATCTCAGTGGCTGATCCAGATTATGTTTCTTCCCTAATGCATAGAACCTTTACATTTGCCTGGACATGGTCATCTGATAAGCTGTAGCATTAATATTGTGTATGTCGTGTTAAAATGAAATATCTTCCTTTCAGCTACTCGGGAAATGCTACAATTCAAAGACGGAATTCCTGAAATTGCACTAAATTGGTGAATTGTTTGTGTCACTGTGCGCGGCTTGCCTTTCTGTGTGAGATCAGAGACACACCTCCAGTATTTGTGCGAAATTTTCGAAATGCCTGCTGGGTAAGAAAATCTGTCGTGCCGAGTGTTTTTTTTTTTTTTTTTTTTCCCCTCATCTGACGACGCCTTAACACCTTACAAAACAAACAGGCTAACACTAATATCAGCCATGTTCCTGCTTCCTAATTCAGCCCATTAGCCTACTGAATGTCGCAAATTAGATTGGACGCAGACTAGTTGTGTGTGGAAAATGTTGCGTTGTGGAAGGGGAGGTTGAGCGCTGCAAACAAAAACAATACGCTTCCACTTCCAATATACTTATGATTTTACATGCTGTTTATATAATGATTAAATCTGCTTTAAATCCTTCGGTGCCAGATGCCAGGACATGGTGTGTTTTTCTGTTAATTGGCTTCATTTGGGACATAATTGTTATTTATATCTAAGCCAGAGACAGGGGGGAGGGGTGCATCAATATTAATATGACTATAAATAGAACAGCAGCCGTTAATGTCATCGCTCATGGACTTCCCTTCCGCTGCTTTCTGATTTTCTCCCCTTTTTCCATTAAAATTGGATATAATTGGATAGAAGTATCAGCTTCAGAAAGAGTGTGTGTGATCGCTGTCCATCGTGCTGATATCATCCGCTGCTGTCCGTGGTGCTGAAATTCACGCTGCAGTGGATTGGCCCACAGCGGGGATTGCAACACCATTACTTGAAATATTCGCAGGGTTCTTACACTATAAAGTCAGAATTTACTCAATGCTAAAAACAAAGATCAAATATCTGTATTCACTACAGCATTAAAGTTTATTGCATGTGAAGACAAATTATATCAGTGTAAGGACTGGATATGAAACCAATACAGATATTGCATATACCCATCGTCATGGATAAATTAAACAATATGCAATCAGCCCATTAGTCAATTTATTTGTTTCTGCAAGTATACTCGTCACTTTTATGGTTGTGTCTGGCAGTGTGTGTAGGTTGTGTATGCTGTCTTTGAGTCAGAGCTAATAAAGACGTCTCAGCTTACCCCCATGAAGCTGAGCGTTTCCCTCTCTATCTCAGTGATCTGCATGTCATTCGGAGGGATTCACTTTCCTGTCAGCTATACCCTAGGGCTGCTGGCTACACATTATGTGTTCACTGATGTGTTGAAAGAGTCGAAGAGAGATGGTGCTATGGTTTACCTTTTAATTATATACTATATTAGCATTTATGGTGCTGTTGAAGCAGTGGAGTTTACAAGCAACTATTATGAGATGAAAAGTGGCAAATGGATACCAGAGATTATTGATCACATTTTGTGCAGACAGTTCAAATGGGGAAAAAAAAGATAATTTCAAAGCATTACCCATGTTTTCAAAAAATGTGTTAAAATATTGACACAAGTGAAAGAAAAACAAGTGTTAGTTGTATAGAGTAACAATGACTGTGTGAATGTGTGACATAAACGTGATTTTGAGGTTGTGTCAGTCTGTTGATAATCTCAGAAAGGGTGAATGCATTTAACATGAGCCTTGAAAATTCAGGTCATGGTAAAAAATTCAGCTGAAAGACCTATTTAAGGCCTGCATGATAGTCAGATCTAAAAGTTTGATTCAGAGTGGTGGGTCTGTTATTTCTGTTTTGGCATCCACCTGGTCAGCTGGGGATGCTTTGACTCATAAAAGCTTCTCATATTGCCATAGAAAACACACATAAATAGTATTGCTTATTCAAACTATCTCTGTTTACATTTTTCTTCTTTCTCAGACCTTCAGAATCTGATGCCCAGCAGCGACCTCAGCAGGTAGGGGCCTCCAGGGGCCCTACTGGTCTCAGTAAGAGCCGCACCGTTGATGCTTTCAACCAGGGTCCTGTTGGTAAACCCTCTCCAGGCCGCAGTCCCTCATCCCTAAGCCTTTTTGAATCCAGATTTCGACAGGAACCAAAAGATCCTGACACTAAATCCTCCGGCATGTTTGGCTCCAGTTTTCTCAGTGGGGCCAACCCCCTCAGTGCTGTGTCATCTATGACCTCCTCTGTCTCCTCGTCTATATCGTCAATGGGCGATTCTGTCAACATCCCAAAGTTTGGGCTTTTTGGGGATGAGGAGGAGGGAGATGGATCTTCAACACCAGATGCCAAGCAGGGAGGCAAGCCACCAGCCAAGGGCCCTCAACAAGGGCCAGGTCCAAAAGGACCACAACAGGGCGGACCCCAGAAACAGGGACAGGGTCCACCTGGGCAGGGACCAAAGCCAGGTCAAGGACCCACTGGACAGGGACCAAAACCAAGTCAAGGACCACCTGGGCAGGGACCCAGGCAAGGCCAGGGACCAGCAGGTCAGGGACCCAAATCAGGCCAGGGTCCTCCTGGCCAAGGCCCCCCAGGGCAACCGACACCCAGACCAGGGCAAGCACCACCAGGTCAAGGTGCCAAACAGGGTGGCCCTCCCCAGCAAAAGGGTGGACCCCCACCACAAGGACCTGGAAAACCTGGACCTAAGCAGCAGGGACCACCGGGCCCTGGGGCTCAACCTCGTGAACCTGCTAAGGGTGGAGGGCCTGCTGCTCAGCAAGGTGCTGGGAAGTCTGGAGGTACACTTTGTCCACTGTGTAAAACTACCCAGATGAACACTGGGTCAAAGGAACCACCGAATTACAATAACTGCACTGAGTGTAAAAACCAAGTCTGCAGCCTCTGTGGATTCAGCCCCCCAGACTCAGCGGTAAGAAAAGAATGATGTATTCTGTTGTATTATTATTCAAAAGATTATTGGGCCTTCAGTGTCAGTGTGGCATGAAGTTACTGTAACAATTCCATCTTGAATATTTTGCTGTCAGCTTAAGTTCAGTCCACTGCAAGGTATACAGCATATAGTTATCATGTTTATCTAATAATATACATGGAAGGCTGTGGTACTGATGGCAGAGGGTGGGAAAGGTCACACATTTTATATTTCATGTGAATGAAATATTAAATTACCCCGTCAGGTCCCAAATCCACATTACACTGCAAAGATAATATGGTATGTCATTGTATTCACTCAGGATTTCAGAAACATCTGCCACTTTGATAATAGAATTCTGATACACATACAGAGGAACTTAAACTTTAATCATAAATGCTTAATAAAATACTGACAATTAGCATATTTTTTTGTCCCTATATCATTTTAACTTGGATATTTAGACTAAACTAATGAGAGTGCATTTTACATGTGGACAGTAAGTACAGAGTTGCTGTTCTCTTAGCCTGGCACAGGGAAGGCATCTTATAAGAGTGGCACATGATTTGAGGAACAGAGGGACCATATGGACCCAGGGAATGTTGATCAAGGTGACTCATGTCATGGCCACAGGAAGATACTGTGCCAGGCAGTGAGGACACTCAGTCATACATGGATGGTAAATACTGGTAGTTTATGATTACAGCACAGAGATCAGTTGCTTTTGCTCAAGCTTCTTCTGTGTTTTTGTTATAGTGTGTAGATCAAGGTTTGTGTCAGTTTATTAGGAAATTATCAGTTTAAGAATAGTTTTTGCTATGATTGTAAATTGTGTAACTGTAACAAATGCACACTCATTTCTAATACATAAACAGCCTTGTGCTGTCGTACTGTACTGGGTTTGGTTTAGATTACATCCAATAGGTACCCTTATAGACATTGTTCTGTCAAAGATAGTGATCAAATTGTCAACACTGGCTCCTTTAAACACAGAGGAAACCAAGGAGACATCCTGTGCACAGAACAAAGAGCACTGTGGTGTAGCCAGGTTGCTTTGGAATAGACACTGACATTTACTGTATGGACTGAAAAAAAAAAAAAAAAAGACAAAAAAAATAAAGCTAATGAAAGCCAACTATTTATTATGACTTGACATACAGTATACAAACCCTATAATAAAGGGAAGAATAAAAGGCATTGTTAACAGTGAAAGATGTTTGTGCTAGATTTAGACACTAGTATTTTCATTATAGGTAAGCTAATATGGAGTGGAAGATGTTTTTACTCTAAGATGTGGTTAATCATTAAAAATGGATAGAAATATCCATTACCATTGTAGTTTAAAAATTATTGGGATTCTTGCAACTGGTGCCAAATATGAAATGCTTCATGCCTGAGCAAAGAAAACAGGATTTTATGTAATCTGAAGCAGACTAATTTATGGACATGTCTGAATTTTTATGTTTTTGCTAAACAATAAGAACATGATTATTTTGGGGATTTAATTGGTTATGCTTGCCTGTGCGTATACTGTAATTGCACAGTAACTTGATGTTTGTGCTCTTAATAGAATGTACATGTGTTGTAGTAAAAAAAAAACTGACTTTTTGTTTCATGTACAGGGCAAAGAATGGCTGTGTCTGAACTGCCAGATGCAGCGAGCAATGGGAGGTATGGATCCCCCCGGCATGACAAAGCCCAAACAAGGCTCGGCCCCGCCCTCACCACAGAGACAGGCACCTGGTAAACCTGGCAAGCTGCTAATAAAGCAGCAGAGTACCACCGACCAAGGGTTAACACCACCGACCACACCTCGGCAGAAGTCCCCAGGTCCTACATCTCCAGGACCACTTTCCCCAAGCTCTTCAACGACAGGATCCCCCAAAATTGACCCTAAGACAGGACGCCCTATTCAGCAGAAGTCTAGTCCCCAACAGTCTCCTGCCAAACCCAAACAGGAGTCCAGTTTCTTTGGGGGTTTAGGTGGTATTAGTCTCGGAGGCTTGACAGACACTGCCAAACCCCCTGCAGGTGCTTCACAAAATTCCGAGTCTGTTACAGGGAAACTGTTTGGTGGGTTTGGTGGGTTAATGGAATCATCAAAACCTCAAGCACAGAGTGCATCCAAACAGGAGGAGTCAGTGGCTGGAAAGTTGTTTGGAGGTTTTGGAGGTTTGACTGAATCAACAAAATCACCTGCTGCAGCATCTCAGATGTTCAGTTTTGGATCGTCCCTCTTGAGTTCAGCCACCAACCTCGTCACCGGAGAGGATGACAAAGCAGAAGATACTCCACCCGGCTCGCCGCCAGACTCTGAGGCTGACTCCGGACCAGGTTCCCCTCCTGACTCCCCTTTCTCTGGTCCAGGGTCTCCCCCTGATTCAGAATCTGCTCCTGACACTCCACCAGCCAAAAGCAAGAAGTCCCCCAGGTCTATTTCTACGGAGCAGGAAGAGAAGGCTGCTGAAGCCAAACCCACTCCTGCTTCAACCTGCACAGCCAAGGAAAGCTGTCCTCTGTGTAAAGTGGAGCTGAATGTGGGATCAGCTGACACACCCAACTACAGCCTCTGTACCGAGTGCAAGAAGACAGTGTGCAATCTGTGTGGATTCAATCCCACTCCCCACTTAGGAGAGGTAAGACACCTTGCAGATTTCTTAAAACCCGCAGTCTCATGTGCTTTCAACACACTGCACCTAATAGTATTTTATACATTCCGTCAAATATAAATAGAACACAGACATCCTCTTCATGTTTCATTGAAGTAGGTCACTGTAAAGATAACATCAGGAGCAGCAGAGTGTTCAGCTGTGTGTGTTTTCCATCTGCTGAAATACATTGATAGGAGAGCAAGTTATGCCAGTACATTATTAAAAACTATAAAAACATCTACACGCTTGACCGCTGAATGAATGGATGTGGTCAATTAAGATGCAGTTAAAGTGGAAGTCTTGTTACTGTCAAGCTTTCATTGCTGAAGAGGGCAAAGGTAAAGACAGATTAGGTTGTTTAAAGGGATGTGCTATTATCAAAGAGCCCTTCAAACAGCTGACACTTGACACTGTCCATATGTGTACATTATGCACTTACAACAATGTGAGCATGATTAGTGAATGAACAGCCTTCTTATGGAGTATATATATCCCTTTCATGCATGAATTATGAGAACCTTAGTCAAGATATTATTCTGGAGTGTTTTCATTCCTCTTTAGGCATGAAAAAACAATGTGATCAAGATTTTTTTTGTTTTTTTTTAAAGGAGTTACAAAAATGTCCACTCAGCCGGACATCATGCATGTAATTTTTGAAGCAAAGAAACATGTTTTTAAATCATAATATCAGAAAGTGATATGGAATACTATGCAATAAAAACATTTTTAATGCTGCTAATCAGACATTTTCTCACATTTTAACATACTCTAATACTAGTTATTATTCACTTCAGGGAGATAATTTGCAAAAAAAAAACAACCTCTGTTTTTAAAAAAAAAAAAACTCTGTTAATTACAGTCTAATAACAATTAGCAATTGATTTACACTCAAACATGTTACTGCAGATCAGGTTTATCAAGAACAGCAAAGTTACAGTAAAGGTATGAATTGCATTGTATGGGATGATGCATAAGTGTTACTGTGATATGCAACTAAAACAACAAAACCAATGAATATACAAAAGAACAGGTTTGAATAGCTGTCCACTGTAGTGACCACTATGCATGAAAGGGATATTCTATTGTGTGGTCAGATACATGATTATTAGAAGAGCACATGTAAATGTGAGGTTGTGTGTGTGTCTTGTGTAAATCAAACACTTTTGACCTCTGATGTGTGAGGACTGGCTTTACTGGTGTTAAGTGTATCGTCTCATAGGAAAGTCACAGGGCTGTGTATTGAACTCTACAGAACAGATGGCACTCTATGGTGTGGGAACAGTATATTATGAGAGCAGAGGCCAAAAAGGGCTTGTGGTTGAGCGCTTCCTCAGCATGTAACCCAAACATATTCACATATGTTACACCCACATCTTCAAGATTCTATGTAAAATATACCAGTCATAGCAAGTTACTGTACCATGATAAATCACTCAGTGTTGCACATTCATTGAAAACTATAAGCCATGAATGATTAAATGACCTAAAGCCATAGGCCACTCTGGATGCTCTGCAGGTCAAGGCAGACTCACGTGTTTGTCAAGTAGGAGATGTATCCTGGCTTCACGTGTTAACGACTTCGTTAGCCAGTGGTTTAAGTGTGCCTTTAGTAATCTGCTGTGTATTTCTAGCTCTGCAAAGAACCTTCTGTAACAGCGAGAAGAATTAAACTGAGAATGAACCTTACCACTCCTGTAAAAATAGCAAGTGTGAAATATTTTAATAGTTTTATATTTTAGATCACATTAAAGAGTTTTTTGTTTTTTGTTTTTTTTTTTACAGTGGTATGTAATAGGAACTTGTCAAGAGATTGGAGGGAAAAAAATCCATTCCCCATGACTAGAATTCCTCTGACAATGGCCACTTCTTGTTTACAGTAGAGATAACACTGCTGAAGACCCAGTTTCTTCTGAAGTTTTCATATTGTACAGCTCTAAATCTCACTCGCTTACTCGGATAATGAGGGACTGAACTGCAACTCACTTAACTGAGGCCAAGCATGGGGAAAAATGTAATTATGCAGTACAGATGGGCATCCAAGTCACTGATGTTCTAATTGGGTAGACAGATTTATCTTTTAGACACAGCTACATCTGTAATCCTGAATCAGTTAATTCTTGAGAATCAAGTAGCTAGGTTTAAAATACATATGTATTCTATAGGAGGGGTGAATCAGATTTAATGTATAACAAATAAAACTGGAAATAATAGGATGCCACAGACTCAGAAACAAGAATATATTTTAAAACTGCAGATGTAGAATAAGATTGTAGAAAACACACACACACTCACAATACCTTGGTTGAGTCATCTGCCCCCTCCACACTGTGTCTCACTTCTGTGTCATTGCTGTCATAATGTCGGCTGTCAGTGAGGGTTCACTTGCTGACGCATGTGAGTGGGTCAGTGAGTGAATGTACGTGTCAGGATGTGTGTTGGAAGACTCAACAGTATGTTTTATTTGCGTGCCTGTTTAGATTTATGGTTACAACCACCTTACATATGTAGTGGGTTGTTTTATACATGTATGAACTGTTCTGGGCTGGGGTCCAGCTAGCTTCAGTTCTACCAATATTGAAACGATTTAAAACTCTGTCAGTCTGAAGGGGGAGTATTTATCTGCTAGCACGTGTACGTGTGTAGGCGTAATCTGTGTTTCCTAAAAGGATTTAAAGGTCAACAGGATGCTTGTCATTTCTTTCAAAGCTCGATCTTAGACTCAGGTGCTAATGTTTAATCCCCATCAATATGAGTCATGAAAATAGGCACCCCAGAGTGAAAAGGTGGTTAGTAGTAAAAGGTGGGAATGGTGTCTTTATTTTTCAAGTGCCTCTTTATATCCTTTAGTCTTTTTTCTTTCTAAAGTATATAAATGCCTGTGGTTTTTTGCTACTTATCCCCTTCTGAAACAGTGTGTCCCAGACTCCTTGGTGGTGCTATCCCACTGCTTTTCTCACTGTCACAGCCTTTGATGTAGAGAACGTCTGTAAATGTGAGCATGCGTCTGTGTCTAGTGCTACCCTGCAACATAACTGTAGCTGCAGCTCCATGTCATGTTGCCCTTATCAGGAATGAGTGTACTTGTTGGAGGAGCCTTATGTAAAATGGGAGAGCCACCACTTTGCTTACAAGCATTGGTCAAAGGATGAGCAGGAGAACCAACCAAAACTCACCTTTCTTGACTGGCTTTAATACTGAGAGTCACATCCACTGAATTCTCATATTTTGAAGCACGATAAAAATTGATTGTTGATTTAATTGCGAGTACCTTAAGTTCCAATTATAACTCTGTAAGTTTATAAAAATGCACTGAAGTAGAGTTCACTTAGCCCTTAAATCTGACATCAGTATCACCAAAACATCTTAAGTGCACAGTCCATTCTACAACTCTACAGGAGGGATGGACTTATGCCCTATGGTTGGGAGGATTGCCATTCTGGAAGAGACAATTCTCATGAGGTTTTCCCTTTAATTGTCATCGTACTATTGTGTTTCAGGTAATATTGTTCTTTGATATGAAGTGGAAATTCTCCCAACTTTACAGGTTTAATAGCTGTAATTATCAGTCAATCAATCAAAATGTATTTATATAGTGCCAAATCATTACAGAAGTGATCTCATCACATTTTACATTTAGAGCTGGTAACATGAACTGTATTATCTGGTAACACCTTAGCAATAAGTAAGTCCTTCATTCAGGTTGCTCATAATCTTTGCTCACCAAATGTTTAATGCAAGCCATAAAAATCATAATAGTACAGAATTGTGTTTTAAAGAAAAATGTTTATCTGCAGTAAAACACAGACAGATAAGAGGCTTTCTGCAGATGTCTCATGTCTGCCTGTTTCTCACATTTGTTAGAGCTAGAGTTGCTGTTCTGTCCTTGCTAAGCCAGGCCACACACCTCTGTGACACTATCTCAGTCGTAGTTTTGATCTTCTCATCTGACTCTGTGAGATCGGAATCAAACGTGTATTTTCAGCTGTTAGATCCCTCTTTTACCTTTTCATCATTGGATGGATTAGTGTCTGAATGTGTGTGCTAGTGTGTGCATATTTCTGTTAGCTGGCCCACTTTCTGCACATCCACTCATCTGTGAGCCATCATATGCAATGTCACATACACACTCACTGCCTGGTGTTTCCTGTGTCCTCCTTTCTCATTGTTATTCTTTGGTCGTACTGACGCCTCCGCCCACAGTCTGAACCCTTCTGAGCGTGCGCTGATAGATGTGCTTGCACACATATCCATGGTCATACATGCACACATGAACTGTACATGAAAAGTATCCTAACTTTTGAAGGGCAGCTCAAATTTCCATCATATTTTCCATATACAAGCCAGCTGATATATACATATATCACACATATACTTTCTGTGTATACCTAAGGGTTTTATACAGTCTAGCTGCCTCACAGGTCTCCCATCACTTGCCTGGAAGCTAGGAGAATATAAAAATAGTCACAGCCACAAAAGAGCCACAAAGAGGAGAACACAAACTACTGCAGGGCAGCTCTATGTCCCCCGTACATACACATACACTTGCTTTTCACTCCCCTTTGTGCTCTTTTGTGTACCCGCTTTCATATTTTTCCTTTTAAAAGGGTCTTTCTGCTGGACCAAGCTACCCACAGAGCCCCCTGCATGGCCAACCCTTGAAACAGATGGTATTTTTAGGCATGAAGGTGTGATCTGTGTCTCTCTGGGTGTATGGCAAATTTGGCAACCTGTATGCTGTGTCACATGTATGAGAATATAGTCATCATAGCTGTTTTGTCAACACTTTTTAGATGCTTTTAGATGACTGTCCATCAGTCAGTTTGCTATTCGGTCTGCCTGCCCATCGATCGCCATTATTTTTCAAATCAGCTATTCTTTGTCAGATCAATTTGGAACTTGTTAGGCAGGTTGTTATAACTGAGATGCTGCTGATACAAATACAAACATATCGTTGAACTTAACGGTTCTTCTTTAACTGGGTCAGTGTTCAAGCTATGATAAGTGGTTTACCATTATTTTACAAATTGTAATTACTGAAACAAACAATCCACTGCAAACAGTATTTTTGTTTTCCTTTTTATACAACTCCCCCTCCTGCTCTACTCCAGAAGGATTTCCAATTATCCCCTTTCTAATTTACTGGTGCTTGTATGCCTAGCAAGGGCCACATTTTAGCCACTGAGGCCTTCAGTGCCAAGAAGAAGGGGGAAAAAGCCAAGGCATCATGTTTGCCAGCACTGAGCAATGGTGAGACGGAGAGGCAGGCAACGATAGGCCAGCAGAGCCACACAGACACTTGAAAGCACACATTTTCTGGCACTGGCTGCATCTTGTTAGCACAGGCTGTTGTATTTACATCCTGACTGTTCCTGCCCTCTCTCCCCCTCACTTTACTACAGTGACAGGATAGTCTGCTTCAAAACAGCAGGTCTATTTGGTGTGTCTAAGTGCTGCTTCCTCCCTTAAATTAATATTAGTATGCAAAGAAAAAAGTTGAGCATAGATGAGGAAATAGTTAATCTTCAAAATTATTTTAGTACATAGTTTAAAAACAAAAACCTTCAGCTTGAAGGAATTCAAAGATTGTGAGAAATGTCCTACTTAAATCCACATTAAAATATCCAAAATTAAGCTTATTTTATAAATTTTATTGATTTGTGTAATTACATTATGTCAAAGGTTTCTGTAAATATTAAAATTATTCTGATAAATCTTAAGTTGTTTTTTTTTAATATATATAATGGCCTTTTCATAGTTCATTAGTTGTGTCTCAGTTGTGTGATTTCTTCTTTGCTAACATTAAACTTTAACATTAGCATTTGCATCCTTAGAATGAAGTAACATAAATTAAATACATAACACTTTACATTATGTAAATATAACTTTAATGCCTCCTTTATTGCCTCCTCTGTAAACAGGATATCTGCCTGAAACATGTTAACATTTTGACCAGCAGTTGTGGGAAAACCAACAACTCCCAGTCTCACGCTAGTTTATGGTATCATTTACAAGTATTTTTAGCATTATCCTTTTAATTAAAAGACCCACAGTGGCAGAAATTAAATACTGTGCATTTAAGCAGTTTATAAGTGTAACATAAGCAAAGAAAACAGGCTGGAAGTCGCACACCATCATACAGTGTATAGAAATGTATGTGAATTGACTGACAATGCACAGGCGTATAACATACACATGAATATGGACTGTAGGTGGACAGTTCCAAGAGGACATGGTTGAGATGATTGTGATAGGAAGAGAAGTTCAGCAAGGGAGATGAGAGGAAGAGAAGTGTCACAAACGATACGGGTTCTGACCTTAGGAGCCTTAAGCAGTGCAAAGCATGACAACCTGACTAGTGTGGTTTGTTTTAGCACTTGTGACTCATGCTTCTGTGTCACATTAATGGCACCTGTAAACAGACTTTACTGTCAAACAAGAGGATTTGATAAAACCAGAAATACAGTGTTGTAAAAGTTTTTAAAGACCATAAAGGTACAGGATCATCTCAGCATAGTAGCATCTGCAGTTTTTGTGGTTATTTGTTTTATATGTGAAGCTAAATTTGATCTCTTTGCATTAATTATATAATTTGATTCATTTATGTTTAAAATGAATATTGATTTGTGATTTTTGTTTCACATTTAATATTAAAGTGATTCCATTTAATTTACCACTGTGGCTATAAAGTCTAAATGTATGTGCTTGAAACGGTATGGCTTTTAATTACATATTATGTGTGAATGTGTGACTAATAAAATATTATATGTAGGATGACTAAGGTCCAGTCCCAGTTCACCCCTTGGCCCTCCCCCTTACCCCTCCCCCTTGGTCCTTGCATTTGGCACTACCCCTTGAAATGGAGCTGCAAGGGGTAGGGGATGAAACATTCTCCTATGAAATGGGGCAACCCTTTGCGACCTGTTTCATCATCAGCAGTCATCAATGTTGCTATAAACAGATGCGACAACTTTGTTTCTAAAAGTATTCTCCATGCCGTCAGCAGCTGTAACCATCTCTGTTCCATGGGCTTTGGTCGTCTTTTTGCGGCTATCGACTATAATTCACAGAAATGTGACCTATAACACATTGAAATGGCTTTAAACGGTCGGTCAAATGATTAAGTTGTTTACAAAGAAAATCCGTACATTTGTATGTTTCTTTCATCACACTGCTGCACTTTTTTGCTGTGTTTACCTTCATCTTGCCAATGATTCGAACAGAATTATGGGAGATTCTTCCTACCCCTCCATTTGTAGTGTGGTCCTGGAAAATCTCCGTTTCGAGGGGTATACAGCCTTCCACCTTAGCCCTTCCCCTCCGTCTAATCGGCAATCGGGACAACATTACTCCTTCATGTGTACGTGCAAAACGGATGGGGAGGAGTAAGGGGGAGGGCCAAGGGGTGAATTGAGATTCAGCCTAAGGGACTGGAAGTGCAGTTCAAGAATTTATAATACTAAAGATGCAGTTCTTCATTGACAGAAGAATGGAAACCAAATCAAAACAAACCTACTGTTGGGAATGTCACACATGCAGATTATGAAGTTGAATGTGGGTAAACATACAGATGCAGACAGAAAATGCCCTTAAACAAAATGTCTCTCTCTCCTTAATCCCTGTGCTCAGAGTATATATAGACACTGTCTCACACTTCTGCTTTTGTGCCAAATCATTTTAAAGGCACACATGAATGCACATTTTTGCTGATCTCTCTCCTCTGGCAGTTTTCTTTCACCTGACAGGGGAATATCGGTCCACAAAAGACTAATCCTGACACTTTCAACAGAAACACTTAGGTCGCTGTTTGTCATTTGTCAATTTTTTGTTGTGTAAAAGATGTATTTATAGAGCTGAATTATTCATTGTTCCTTTCTCCTTTATTTATCTCCATAATGTTTGCTCTAGAAGCGTTTCATCTTACATAAAGCAACAGTGTTGTTGCATCGTTTGAGGGTTAAAAGTACTTCTCTCACAACAGTGTCACCCTTATTTAGCCTCCCTTCCCACATTTCCTTGCTTATTTTGGGATTAAAGCCAAAAATCTTCTGGTCTCAACCGTATTTGTCCAAGCTTAAGGCTATCACCACTCACACAACATTTTGTTTCAGGACTCAGATGAGAATTACATCAACACATGTGCATGGACCTCAGGGATGGTGAACACCGCACAGTGAACCTTAGTGGTGAACATCTTTATCAGTGAGACATTTATTAAGACAAAAATCTTTTTTGGCTTGCAAAGGAGCTGATGCTGTGATGTTCTGCTTGCAGTCTAGTGCATTGTAATTAAGTTGGCCACTCAGCAACACTCATCAATGAGAAAGGGCAGGGACGCCAGACTTTAATTTTCGCAAAAGCTTTAGCACTGAAAGGTGACTTGAAAAGGACAGCCTTATTACAATCTTGTATTACATGACTTATGTGGTATTTGATGCATATAAAATTGTTATTCCATTGCATCAACCTAACATCAGACACATTATCAAAACCTTTTGAAAAAGATGCTAAGTATCATCAGCAAAAAATGCCTATTATTCTATTTATTTATATTTATATGGTCTTTATGTAAAATGCTGTAAAATCGGTTTGTTTTATTAGTAATGAACCACACAGTAACCCATTAATTGGAGCAGCAGCAGTTTTGACAAAGGAAGCTTAAGAAGTTAACAAAACAGTAACAGTCTGCTGTTGGTAAAGGGCCAGATTATTTATTACCTACTTTCCAGTTTAGCTGAAACAATCGTTTGTTAGACTGAAAACACTAGTATTGTATTTCAACATCTCTGGATGATGGGACAGGAAACAATAAAAAAATTAAATTATACAAAGTAATAAAAGAGGGTAGAATGAAAGCTAACCTTGACGAAGGGCAGGTTTTGCCTCTCTATATTTATAAGTGACATTAGCCAAGTTCTCAATCTGTACTATAACATTTTTAGATCATTCTTGGCAATCATTGTGAGTGCAGCTTGTCCTGGGTTTCCAGCCATTGATTTGCAGATTTACAGGGTGATAATGTTAAGCTTGTTGGCAGTAGCTGGTGTTGAGTCACCTCCAGTGACCATCAAGCTTCTTCACTTCTGCTTCCTTACCCTTTCTCTCACAACATCCCACATCTTCCTGTCCATTATTCCTCATCTTTTATCCGTCTTCTCTCTGTTTCCTAACCTCTGTCCCTGTACTGTACTTCCTCCCATCCTTTCTCCTTATCTATATGTCACACCCTACTATATGTCCTCTGCCTCTCCTCCTTTCTATGCCAGGCTTAGTCTAAATTTAGATGGTTAAAATCCTCATTGGATCCCTTCTCTTAATCAAAGATCTGTTCTGACCTTTTAATCTCCCTGAGCCCTAGAAAAAAAATCATTTGTGTGACCAGTCTTATCTCAATATCTATTTGCTAGAAGTTTTCAGTTTGTCTGTTTTCAATTTTTTTGTAGTTTAGAACTTGCTGAATCTGAGATAATTCAGTCATGTATCAACTTGTATATATTAGAGAGTGTCAGATAGGAAGACAGACCAAGTTGTCATTTCTCTCTCAGGCATCCCATGACTTTTATCTGAATATATGATTTTCATCACAGCGTTACCTCTGTGGGTGCTAGTCGGTCAGCTCTGCTGTATTTATACACAGAATGTCCTTGTAAGATGGTTATGTGAGCAAGTGACTTTGCTGCTTTTATGAATCATCCGTACACAGGCATGTCACATTTATTTGAGGGCTGCAGTCGGAAAGATTGTTATGTAAAAATACACTTATCTCATTAGTGTTAATTATGAGGCAGGACTGCAACAATACAATGCACTGTCCTCATTGACTCAGGAGGTGGGCTTTCATTTAAATGGATAATGCGACTTTTGAAATTTGACACTGAAATGGAAGTGGCAAAATATGAGTAAAATTTCCAGATTTCACAAAGAAGTGTTTTTTGCTCACTTAAATCAGTTTTTAGCCTTATTTGTGAAAGTGTAAATGTGCATAAAGGGAATAGAGAGACATTTCAAGCATTATACATTTGTGCAGGATACAGTGTTTAAAAGATGAAAGAGTCTGAAAAGGAATAGGCTGAAGCCTAAGCTTATTAAGCCTACCCCCTTATTCATGTCACCACACAAAACTCCCATGACTCCCATAACTGATCAGATGGCTGCACAGCTGTGTGCTACATCTTCTCAGATATTACAATTAAGTATAAAACATGTCTAGTACAGTAGGTTATGTGGACTGATGAGGACACTGAATTATTCCTCTTGTCTCGTCTGTGAAAATGAAATTAGTCTTTTGTCATGACCCAGCTCAGAGGAAGAACAAAACATGGAGACCACACAATACTCTTTAAAGTAACAAGTACAATTTTTAGAAAATTAAATTAATATGGAAGGCAGTTCATCCATAATGTGTGGAGGCTTGAAAGTGTTTATGTATGTATGTATGATGATGTAGAACAAAAGTTGAACCAGCCAAAGTCTAACCAAACCAAACTAACCAGGGAGGAGCAGAGGGTAGGAGAAGAGAAAGTGACTTACAGCCCAGATACCTCTATATATAGAAAAGAGCTCGCAGGATTCCAGTTGTCAGCCATTCTTATCGATAGGCCACTAACCAGATCCCAGCAAACTGCAAAACCCAAACTGGACTTGAAGCCTGGGATTGTCACACAGTTTAGATTTAAAACAACAGAATGCTCTGTTTCTTCTTCTCTGTTTGTTAGAGCCTCATGTGTTAGAGCATACACCTCCACCTGCTTGCAAATATAGAGCTGTCCAGTTTATTCCCTCTAAACCAGTCTATAGAAATGCACATTATTTGCCTATACATTTTTAGAGTTTTTCAAAAGTGACTTCAAATTCACTTTTATAAAAAACTGTGTCTGATTTTTGTGAAATCAGACTCCGCTATTATCTGAATGACTCTTTTTGGTGCTCGGAGCTAGACTTGAGATGCCCATGTATCAGCATTAAGTTATATTAAAATCCCTTTAAAATCCCATGGCGGGTTCTTCCAAAGCCATGTAAAGAAGTGATTGAGTTGGGCACAGTACTGTAGCCATGGGAAACACACTAACCCAGTGTGTTTGGGGCAAATAAAAGCTTTAAGTGGGCCTTCTGCGATGTGTCGATAATGTCAGTGATGATTGGGTTCTGAAGTGGCTGCGGCTGACCGGCTGTCTGACTGAGTGGGTTTTCAGCATTTCCTATCGGCAGCCATCTCTTAAGCTCTCTGTGTCTGCTCTCTCTGGTCTAACTGATAGAGTCATCAAGCAGGAGAAACTCCCATCTTAAGTCCTCCCCACTGGGGCTGTAGGGAGGGGTCATGGTGATAACACCTGTTTGTACACACCCATGCACATACATTCACATCTGTGCTCTGTCCATCATCATGTCGGAGGGTTAACTGGATTTCTGTCAAGTTGAGAAATGTAACTCACTAATGTCAGCGCTCTTGGGGTGGAAGGCACATAGCCCTGTATGCTCTGTTTTTGTTTTGCCTTCATCCTTGTGTTTTCTTTTATCAGTATGACTTCTCACTTGTCTCTCTCTCTCCCTCATTTTTCTAAATAGTCTAAAACATTAATCCAATCCAAACATCTTAGCTGCATTTTTATGGTTGTCTTATGTTTATTTTGGTCTAAACTTCCTACTGTTCAGGCACTGCATGACACATTGTCTCATGCCTTATTTACTCTGACGCTGTTGCTGCGACATTCTGTCCTCCTTCTCCCCACTTGCATTCTTCCCTCCTCTCTTATTTTCTCTCTCTGCTTGGAGAGCAGTGGCTTGTCTGCTGCATGGCTTAACATGCATGCTGCGATCTTCTCTGAAGCCTGAATTTAGCATAAACCCTGCTGTTAAGCCAGGCGAAGGCATTCATGAGGAGGGCATTACAAAGAAATGCTAGAGCATGGGATTTCTTGGTCGAACGTAAAATGAGGTGTTTACGTCACAGAAGATGCTCTAAAACATGCTGACTCTTACCTCTTCTCAGAATGTGTGCATGTGTATGTCTGACTGTATGTGTGGCTCCCATTATTCCATCATGTTCTAGTGCTGCAGTTGCAATTTTTTCAGCTATGTTGTGTGTTTCTTTTTATCTTGACATGTTGATTCTTTAACATTGCTTTTATTTCTGAGTAGTGTAAATGTAATATCATGACCCATAGAAATAACAAAATTGTCATGAATTACTGATTTCATTTCAAATGTTTGTTTTTTTTTGCTTTTATTCACTATTTTAAAACATATATTCAGATGCTATTGATATTACAAAGATACATACCCCTCAACCCTGTGTCCTTTCAAGCAGTTTCTCTGTTATATTTGTTATGTGCATGTAGTGTTTGCACAACTCACCCAGCCCTCTCTGACATGCGTTGGTAAACCCCTGTCCCATTACCATGCATTATGCATAGACCTATCTTGTAAGTCCCATAAATGTAAAAGCGTCCCTTGAAATAGAAGAAGTTACACTGTTCCCTTATCATCCTGACATTTTAACTATGTTTTAAAACACAGTGTTTCACATTTTTAACTTTGATCTTATTTCTATTTGTTGTGTAGTCATTTCATGCAATTTGGTCCTGGTTCAGAATGAAATTCTTCAGACAGATGTATACAACTCTAAAAAAAAATAAGAGACCCCTGCAAAATGATAACTTTCTCTGATTTTACTATTTATAGGTGTGTGTTTGAGTAAAATGAACCTTTCTGTTGTATTCTGCAAACTACTAACAACATTTCTCCCAAATTCTGAATACAAATATTGTTATTTAGAGCATGTATTTGAAGAACACGACACATGGTCAAAATAACAAAAAGATGAAAAGTTTTCAGATCTCAAATAATGTAAAGAAAACAAGTTTATATTTGTAAACAACACAATACTAATGCTGTAACTTGGGAAAAGTTCAGACATCAATATTTGGTGGAATAATCCTGATTTTCAATGAAAGCTTTCACATGTCTTGGCTCTCCTCCATTACTGTTGGATGACTTTATGCAGCTCCTGCCATAGAAATTCAAGAAGCTCAGCAATGTCCCATGGCTTCTGACCATCCATCTTCCTCCAGAAGTTTTCAAAGTGGAGTCAGGTCGGGGGTTTGGGTTGGCCATGACAGGGTCTTCATCTGGTGGCCCGTCATCCACACCTTTATGGACCTAGCTGAGGCCAGGAGCATTGTCCTGATAGAAGAACCAGTCCTCAGAGTTTGGGAATATTGTCAGAGCAGAAGTCCAGTAGTTTTCAATAGTTATTTTTTGATTCCAATAACTTTTGCAGCACTAATAGCACTGTTTTTGCCACCCAGCTAGTCCTATTGTAAGAAGATAGTGATGTCATTGGCCACAGTAATGGTTTTTATACTTCTCTTTCTTAAATAAGACATGGATCAGGTGTTTATTAAGTAGAATAAGGTGTGCTTGTGTTGGAATTCAACAGACACAGGAATGGAATGGCTGTCATTCATGCAGACATGCTGACTTCAGAGGAAATTGCAGTGATCTCTTGATTTTTTAAAGAGCTGTAACTTGCCTGTTAATTAATATGCAAAGCCAGACATAGTATAGTGGTAGAAAACATGTTGCTGGAAAGATGTTTAAATAATTAATATTCATTACTCTGCCAGGGTATTGTTTTCGGTCATGTCTGTGTGTGAGATATCTATAACTCATGAATGGATGCATAAATCTTCACTTTGAAGGATTAAGTTAATATCTAGAAGTAATTATACTTTGGTCCATCTAGCTGAAGAAATGTTTTCACATGCAGTCTACAGAGTTTGGATCACTAATTTGTTTCTGTCTTTGTCTTACAGAAAGAATGGCTTTGCCTCAACTGTCAGACCCAAAGAGCCATGTCGGGTCAGCTGGGAGACACATCACCTCCAGCCATGGCTTCCCCAAAGAAACAGCCACCTGCTCCTGTTCCCCCTACCACCCTTCCCCCTGCCTCTGTAGATAGCAAACCTGTAGTAGAAGCACCAGCACCTGACACCAAGGTAGTACCTACAACCACTCCCACATCTGAGAATGCCAGTGTTAAATCCCCACCTCCTATTATTAGTCCTCAGGAAACACAGTCAAATGAACAAAAACAGACACTGCAGCAAGAATCTCCAGTTTCAGAAAGTGTAGTTGAGAGTATTCCTGAAATTTCAGCAGCTCAGCAACAGCAGAGCAGCTCAGAGAAAATAGAGGACTGTCCAAACCCAGAGCCTGAGCCAGCTAATGCTGAGCAGCAAATGCAGAGTGCCACTGTCAGTGAAATCCCAACAGTTGAACAAGAACAGACCAGCTCAGGGAACGTAGAGGACCACCCAAACCTTGAGACAGAGCCGTCTAACACTGACCAACAAATGAAGATTGCCAATGTCAGTGAAATCCCAGGGGTTCAGGAACAGCAGAGCAACTCAGAAAAAGTAAAGGACAGTCCTAAACCGGAGACAGAGGAGTCATCTAATGCTGATCAACAAACACAGAGTGTCACCATCAGTGCAGATGTTCAGGAACAGCAGAGCAGCTCAGAGAAAGCCGCAGAGGGCCATCCTCTCCCCATGAAAAGCGAGAAGCAAAATCTATTGAATACAGCTTTAGACAATACAGCCCTCACAGAGACAGAGCCAAATCCTAAGATTAGTCAGGTTGAAGCAGCAACTCCCTCCAAAGGTAATGAGAAAGAGGAGGCCACTCAAGAAAATCTTTCAGAAGTGACACCAATTTCAGATGAGCCAAAGCCTGCCTCAGTTCCTGAAGTTGCCGCACAGGAAATTAATATTCAGCCATGTCCAGTGCTTGACCATATAGCTACAAATGTAAAGGAGGACAAAGTAATAGATGGGGAACTTATTCAGACAAATGAGGAACCTCAGATAGACAAACCTCAAGTTAATCCACCAGGACAAACTCATGCCGATACTGCTGTTGATTTTGACAATGCAACGTCATCAAAACCTGAGACTGAAACTTTAGCATCTGACAGCAAGAATGAAATTAATGCAGAAATGAAGACACAGTTAGAACCAACAACAGAGAAGGCAGAAACAACAGAAAATGCTCCCAATCCTCCACCTCAGGCTGCAGAGAGTTTAAGTCCTGTAGTGCCTGTTGACAAAGATGAGACCCTTAAAACTGATGAAAAAGTTAGTGATAATGTTATTGTTGAAGGTGAGACAGCTAAGCAGGAAATACTTCAAGATTTTACTGTGGAAACAGCAGCTGAGGTAAAACCAGTAAGGGATATTGCTGAGGGGGAAGCTCTTGGAAAGGAAACTACTGACAAGAATATGATTGAGATGACCGGAGCTGAGGATAAATCATATGATGGAAAAGGTTTTGAACAGGATGGAGCTCCAGTGAATACAGGTACGGAGAGGGTTACTGAGGTGAAAGTCGTAGAGAGAAAAGCTTTTGAAGAAGAGGAAACTAAACCGATAATAGTTGAAGAAAATAACCAGGCACTTCCTGGGGAGAAGGTTGATAAAGTGGAATCAAGTCCAGCACCCTCATTAACTAAAACAGAAGATGTCAGTCCTGTAATAGAGAAAATAGATGCTAAAGTATTGGGAGAGGAAGTTCCAACTACAAAAACTGATGAGCTATCATCAATTGAAAAAAGCCACTTTGAGACAGCCTCACGGCCAGAGAAGTCAGAGGAGATAGAAAAACCTGTGCTTGGAGCAGATATTTCAGCACTCAGTGTGGAAAAGCAGACACCTACATGTGCAGAGTTAAAGGCAGAGGGTGAATCTGAGAAAGCAGAGGTTGGAGGTGTTCCGAGTTCTCCTGAGTCTAATAAGCAA
Source organism: Apogon hyalosoma (assembly GCA_037367295.1). Classification (NCBI taxonomy): domain Eukaryota; kingdom Metazoa; phylum Chordata; class Actinopteri; order Kurtiformes; family Apogonidae; genus Apogon; species Apogon hyalosoma. The sequence continues at coordinate 28,868 of JAPQRP010011656.1, forward strand.
GAAAAGGTGAATGTCAAAGAGCCAGTTCAAAGTTTAAATGTTTTATCACCTTCAGCTGTCACTGCTGAAACACAAGTCAGACATGAAGCCTGTGAGGAGACACTCATACATGGTGAGGCAGACTCTGGCTCACGAAATGCAAATAGTATTGTTGAAAGTCAACATGAAGTGAAGAAAGATCTGTTAGCTCCGACAGGCTGTGATGCAAAACAGCTCAAGAATGTCACAGAGCAAAAAGTGTCACTCACAGAAAATGATGGAACTTTTGACAAAAAAGTGGTTGAGTCTCAGCCTGTTGCTGGCAACATCGAGGAACCTATTTCAGCATCAGAGTCTAACATAGTCTGTGATAAAAGCAACAGTGCAGATTTTGATGTAGGCGACAACACAATATCAAAGAATGTGGAAATATCAAAGACAGTTACTGAAAATGGAGGTTTGTTTGTATTAGATGCTTCTGCCCCTGTAGCAAAACCTGATTCCCCAGCCTCTAAGCAGGACAGTGGCTTAAAGGAGGAAAATGCTAACATGGAAGAGAAAGTGGAAGATAAGCCTCTGGTAAAGCTTAGAAATGAAAATGCAGTAACATGACCACAGCACAGTTTTTTGTTTAGTTTAGGTTTTTTTTACATTCTGTTGTATTTGATAGATGAATTAGTGCACATGAGAAATTACTGATAAAGGAAAATAGAGGATAAACTGCCTCTATAAACCATATAACAGTCAAACCTTTGTAGTAATTCTAATTGGATTCAGTTTTCATTTTAAATTTTTATGGTTTCTGTAGGTACTAAGTGTTAAATTGAACCGTTTAAATGTAACTAAATTAAATTAAATGTGACCCTTTCCACATAAAGTGATGTAGCCAGTCAACTAGCTTTTTAGCTAGGTGATTTACAAAACCTTAGTCTGCAGTACATTCATGGTTTGCATTATTTTATATATTTGTGAAATATCCCATTTTTGGTAGCATTTCAACAATGTACATGCACATACATATGACGCATATTTGTCTCAAACAACCAGCATATTTAAAATGTTTTATTATAGTCTCAGGAAAGAGCATAATAGTGTTCTTTTTCAATCTACAGGTAAAAACGATGACGACACTGAAGGAGCCTGGAGAGACAGAGATGGCTGCCAAGGTGGGCAGTCCCACCAGCCCCTCAGATTTGGCAAAACTAGAGAGCACAGTTCTTCCCATTCTTGAAGCACAGGCAAGCACACAGCCTAAGCAGGAAGAGGCAAAGTCCACTGACACTCCGAAGACAAGGCGTAAATTAGAGGTACTTCCTCTCTCACCGGACTCGCCTAGCTCAGAAGATGACAAGGAACTGTCTGACAAGAATACCAAAGGAACAACAAAGAAAAAGCTCCTTGTGCCCACAGATGTCAGGGCTGATTCACTAGATGATAGCAGTGAAAGCTTTGGAAAAGAGAGTCCTATGTCAGGGGATGATGAGGAATTTATACGAAAACAGATCATTGAAATGAGTGAGAATGAGGATGCTTCTCCCTCTGATGAGGAAAACCTTATGCGGAAAAAGATCAGAGAAGATAAGAAGAGACAAACTGAACAGAAGGAAACAGAATCTGTTGAGAAGAGTGCATCAGGAAAAGCCAGGCGTCTTACTAAGAAAACCACTATAAGTCCAGATGATGAAGAAGATATGAAAACCCATGACTCATTAGATAAACCTGATATAAATATGGAGGAAGGAAAAGAACCAAAACAAGAGGATAGTCAAAGTGGCACTGGAGTTCGTAAATTCCAAACTATGGAGCTGAATGCAACCAGCAGTCCCATGTGTGTACCTACTGCTGATGGAGAACCAGAGATGGAAAGCCTTACAGACTCGCCAGATGATCGGTCTAGAGGGGAGGGATCATCCAGCCTACACGCATCCAGCTTCACTCCAGGCACATCTCCAACATCCCTTTCCTCACTGGATGAAGACAGTGACAGTAGTAGTCCTGGCCATATTCGTTCTGGTGAGGGTAAACAACAAAGGAAAGCCAAACACAGACAACCTGGCCAGGTGCTGCCAACTATTGAAGACTCTTCTGAGGAAGAAGAGTTACGTGAAGAGGAAGAGCTGCTCAGGGAGCAAGAGAAACAGAAGGGCTCAGGGAAAAAATCAAAAAAAGACAAAGATGATATTCGGTCCCAGAGGAGAAGGGAGCGTCCAAAGACACCTCCAAGTAACCTTTCTCCAATTGAGGATGCCTCACCCACTGAAGAATTGAGGCAAGAAGCTGAAATGGAGGAAATTAGACGATCATCCTGCTCTGATTTCTCCCCAAGTATTGAATCAGATCCTGAAGGTTTTGAAATCCATGCCTCAAAGATTGCAGCAGTCCAGAAGACCTACCAACTGCCTACTTCTGTATCTCTTCACTCCCCAACTGACGATCAAAGCATAAATAAAACAGAGAAAAAACCTCTCAGATCTGCCGATGAAGCTTATGAGGAAATACTGTTGAGGGCCAAGTCTCCAACCACTGATAAAGGTGAAATCCAATCAGAAAAGGAGTCCCTTTATGGAGGCATGCTCATTGAAGACTATGCCTATGCATCTCTTATTGACAATTCTGCTTCTGATCAGGGAGAGCCAGGGAAGATTGTTGTTCCAGCTCCACCAAAAAAGCTGAGGTCACCAGATGAAGTCTATGAAGACATGATAAAGAAGAGGAAGGAATTCATGCAGCTGGAGCAGGAATACCAAAATATGCAGCCAAAACAAGTAACCACTAATCCTGAAATTGTTTTACAATCTGCTGAGAATACCCCCAACAACAGTAGCACAGTAACATTAGGCAAAGATGGGAAGCCACTGTTGGATGCTGAAACTGCCTATGAAGAGCTTATGAAAAGAGTGTTGACTCCTGGAACCAGTCCAACTCAGCAGGAGCCAGATGCGGAAACAGTTGCACCTAGAAGGGCACTCCACCCAATTCCAGACTTAAAAGTTACACAGTGTTCATCAGGAGAGCTGTCCTCTGATGATGAGAGTATATTAAGAAAAGAAGAGGAGCATTCTGCAACATCAGACCAGGGACCAACCATAAGTGATCCTGTTACAGCCAATGATGTGTCTGCTCCATCATCTGATTATGATCAGCAGCCTCAGACCACCATCACTTCATCTCACACTGATGTTGTGGACTTATCCGGTGTGCTCCCTCGAACATCAGCTCCCGTGATGACTAATGTGTCACCCTTGCCCACAGTTCCCCAGTACACACCCAGTATTCCCAGCGTGGTGTCCACTGCCCCACCTGTTCCCCCTAAGCCAAGTGTCTTGCGCAGGGCTAATTCTCAGGAAAAAGCAGATGTACCTGTTGCACCTCCACTGCCTCCCCCTACTGCACCAAAACCTACCGTTTTCCCCAGAAAAGCTCCAGTTCCACTTCCATCTCAGGCTACAGCATCTCCAGGAAGGCCGGAGACAGTGGCTATGACTATGACCCAAGGTTCACCAACAAGACAACCAGTTACACCAACATATAAACCTCATGTTCCACCTCCTGTTCCCCCAAAACCATCTATTCCTGCTGGAGTTGGAGAGGGCCACAGACCAGCACATGGGGTGAAACCACCAATTGCACCAAAACCTGGCTCACAGCCGCCTTCACCAGCCCATGCGCCACATCCACCAAGACCCACTATGCTTCCTACTGGCCCTGCTGACACAGTCCTAAATCTGAGCCCCTCTTCTGAAAGTAAGCCATTTCAACCATCACCAAAGTCTCCTACTTCTCCAAGATATGCCAGTAATCTTCGTGACACATACGTGGTCATCACACTGCCATCTCAACCAAGCTCTCCAGTAGATAGCATTTCAACCCAAGCTCCATCCAGTCCTGGCCCAACGTCTCCTTCACGCCAACCTCACCCTATAAGTTATCACCAACCACCACAACCACCTCAGTCATATCCACAGCAGCATCCACAGCAAAATGTCCCTCAAACAACCAGGGTTCCTCTGGCTTACACACGGGTAACAGAATCCATAGAAAGCCAAGAGATTTGTGGCCCAGAAAAACATGTGTCCAGTTCTTGTCATATAATTGAGGCTATATCTGCATCAGCGCAGCCACCAGTGGTTATGCCTAGCCTTATCTCTCAAGTTGTCACCACTGAAGTCCAAAGAACTACTGTCTCTGTTGTTCATGAAAGGACACCACCCCCAGTGCCAGCCCCTAGGGCAAATGGTGTCCCTATCTCAATGGAGAAACCGAAGCCCCAGTTACCAGCACAAAATGGACAGGCCTTCCAACCTTGTGAAGTGGTAGATCTCAGGACTATGAAGATGGACCAAGAATCAGACATGAATGGTGTAGATCTGTCTGCTGGCCCAGACTCAAGACGCCAGTCCTTTGCACCTGATGTAAATCGTCACACCAGTGCAGTGCAATCCCCTGTGGTTAACCTCAGCACTGAATCTTCCACTGTTTCTGTAGTGACTGACAGCATTACCATTGTAACCTGTGCTGCCACAATTCAGCGATGTGATAGTGGAATCACCTCTCAGGTGTCTACAGTGCCCCTGCAGCTGACAAAAAATAAAGCTTTTGAACCTATTTCTCAAATCATATATCGTCCAATTGATTCACAGCCATCTACGCATACCAGCACAGAGATCCCTGTAAATCTTTCAGTTGGATCAAGCACAGGTGGAGGACTCTTCCAGACTGCTCCTGTCACTATTGCACCAACATCTGTTGCAACATGTGTGGCTAATGGGTTAACTACAGGTACATCTACAGTAGCAGGAGCCGTTGACCTTACTACAACAAAACCATTCAACACTGTGGTTTCTGTTGATGCTGTCTCTACAGAGGTAGTAACATCTGTTATCACAGATGATGATGGCAAACCGGTGGATCTGACTGCAGGAAAACGAGCAGTATGCTGTGATGTGGTGTACAAGCTACCATTTGCAGGAAGCTGCACAACTCAGCAACCCACCACACCCCTTCCTGAAGATCGTTTTGGTTATCGTGATGACCATTACCAGTATGATCGGTCACCCTATGGCATGAGAGGGTTTGGTGGAATTAAACCATCAATGTCGGACACAAACCTGGCAGAAGCTGGGCTATTCATTTATAAGAGTAAGAACAGCTACAATTTCAATGGTACCACAGAAGGTGCAGTAGATCTTACCTCAACCAAGATTTCTGATGCAGGTCAGTGGAGTGATATTGCAGATCTGTCTCTTAAATGTCACTTTGAGCTGCCTCCACTCATTCATGGCTAATGTGACAGTTTTGGCTTTTTTGTTTTGTTTTGCATGGACAATTCTCTTTTTTTTTGTTTTTTGTTCTGTCACAATATTTTTTGCATGTGCCTGCATGCTGTTACTGTCCATATTTTTTTTTAATGCTTGTTGCGCTTCTCAACATTGTTTTTCTCACCCTTTTCCATTTTTTAAAAATATGGATACAGCATGGTTGTCTTCATCATTAAATCAGTCTGCATTATTTCAACTCAACTGATATTTTTGACTTTTAACAGGTGAAGCTGTTGACTACTCTAAGAAAGGAACATATGCAGGATTGACAATACCACCTTATTCCCAAGCCAGAGTCACAAGTGCTGTTGGTACACTTTTTGGTACAAGCAACGTCTTGAGGTCATCAAATGGGGTGGTCTATTCCTCTGTTGCAGCTCCAATCCCATCTACATATGCCATTACCACCCAACCTGGGTCAATCTTCAGTACTACATACAACACCCTCTCAGGTATGCATACCAGTGATACAATGCCTTCACTCTCCAACCTTCAGAACTTGCCACTCACACGGTCGCATAGTTTCCTTTCCACTATTTCCACAATGGAAACAGAAGAACAAGCAGATGCCCCATTAAATCTAGAAATCTCTAGAGGCGGTACTGTTACTACTGTTGATGGTGTCACCACTGCAACAACCTCACTGTCCTTGGACACTTACACTGATGCATCCCTGGAGGCCATAGCTGCCTCACTGGAAGCTCTGTCCTCACCCATGGTTCCTGGGGATGGCCAGTATCAGGCAGAGCGTGAAAGACTAGAAATGGAGAAACTCAAACAGCAGCGTCTGGCTGAAGAATTAGAATGGGAGCGTCAGGAGATTCAGCGGTTCCGTGAACATGAGCAGCTCCTGGTGCAGAAGGAACTTGAGGAGCTGCAGGCCATGAAACAGCAGATCCTAGCTCAACAGGAAGAGGAAAGACAGGCTCACCTTATGATGCAGAAAGAGACTTATGCCCAACAACAGCAGCAACTTGAGCAGATTCAGAGACTCCAAGAGCAGCTTCGTTTGCAACTAGAGGAGCAAAAGTTCCGACAGATGTATCCAGGTGGAGATGTACCAGGGCATGGTGTGCAGGAGGCACTTGTCTTAGGACCTGATGGGACAGTGCTCGCTAGAAAGATTACAGATAGTGGGTGTCAAACAGATGAAGAGGATGAGACAGTCAGCAAAGCTTACACTGCTGGGAGAAAGAAGAGAAGTGCTAAAAAGAGTGTTGACAGTTGTGTGCAGACTGATGATGAAGACCAAGACGAATGGGAAGCTCAGACCAGAAGCAGACAAAGTCGGCCACGCACTGCCAGGGGAGACAGGGGTGGGCAGTCAGAGATGGCTCTTCAAGCCCACACAGAAATCTCAATACAAACTGACACAGAGGGGAATATCAGAATGGAATCCAGAATGGAGCTCTCTGATTCTGAAAGGACCTCACCAAAGAAACGACCCACTCCTTTAGAAATAGGACAGTCTCCTAACCTTAAAGCTGAGTCCTCCACACTTCAGGCTCATCCAAAATCCCCCAAAGTGCTCTACTCTCCTATATCCCCTTGTATATCCCCTAGCAAATCCCTTGAGTTTGTTTCCTATGAAAAATCACTTGGTGATACAAGTCCACAAAAGCTAAGAGGAAGTATTGACCCATCAAAAGCCACTCCATCAAGTCCAAGGGGAAAAGCCATGCAGAGATCCATGTCTGATCCGAAGCCCATGAGTCCAACAGGAGAAGAGAGGGCAACATCTGGCACACAGTATGGTGATGGCTATACAGTGAGTATTAAAAGTATCACATATACTGACATACAGTATACATACAAAAATAACACTGGGTAACAAAAACACAAATCTTTTTTTTTTTTTAACCTTTAGAGGAAGCCCTGTTATATGTTTTTCAACTGTTTAACAGTAAGACAGTACTATGTAAAACCAGGACACATTTGTTTCTGAACTGTTGTGACAAAATAATGCGATGATGGCTTTATTATTTCAGTTTTCCATAAAACAGTCTCATCTCGTCATTGTTGTTACTTCAAAATATGACTGATCTGCTGACATGCAACAAAATATATATTCAGAGCAGAAAATGAATTGTAAATTATAGTGATTATTCTATTAATCTTATGTTATTCAGGTATCACTATTCCCTATAAAACTAAACTTCATTTTACAGTGCAATCAAGGCCTTCACGTGTTATATTTTACTTATGTAACATGAGCAGTATGATGGCTCAGTGGTTAAGCCTACTACCCTACAGAAAGAGTTTATATTTTCTCTGTTTGCATGAGAATCACATCTTATAACATGCATGTCAGATATTAAGAGTGCAGATGTCCTTTTCATTCATGGGGCTTGATTTGGAGCAGATTTCCCATGGTTCAGAGTGTATGGTGCAAATTATACATTTGACAAAATAATTACTTATGAAAATCAGTAATATGGACATGTAATAGGAGCCTAAGTTGTGTAGTCAGAATACTTTCCTGAGGTCAGAATATAATCAGATATAGTTGTCAAGTCAGTCCAGTGCTTGAGATAGCATTTGTACTAAATTTACAAGACAACCTTCTCTTCTTTTTCATCTATATTCATACAGATAAGCACTAGAGAATCTTGAATTCTGCCTAGTTACTTTAAAAACGATGTACTTCTTAAAAATTGGGAAGTGTGTTACATGTGATGAAGTCTATGTTTAAATTCTAATTAAATGCTGGAAACAACTGAAACAAGTAAATAAGCAATACATAAAAATGATATTGATTATAAATGTAGATATTGATTATCTAATTTGGTAACTACTGAGACTTCTGCACATCGTGAAGTTGTTCTTGTCTGCACAGTTCAGTCTTGACACCAATGCACATAAAAAAGGGGAAAATTAAGCTTGTTGGAGAAATTGACCTCATAGTATTTCAAGAACTTCAGCAGCATTTGAAGTATGTAACTGCAAACTGTGTCACTTGAGTGACACACTTTGACATGTGACCCTAGGGTCATAGGGTGGCTTTTATCACTCTGATGAAGGCCACAAGCTTAACTGCATTGAGTTAGCTTTAATAAAGACTTCATGTACTACAAGGGCTACCAGACTTCTTGACTTCAGGTTTTTTCTCCTCCATGCACCTTGGAAGGAGGTGAAGTGGCAGAATCTTCCACTTTGCTTCTGCATAAGAAAATATTGACCCCTAAGAGCACAGTAGTGAATCTGTTGATGCATAAAATATCTGATTAAACCTAGGGTTTTTGTTTGGCTACATTTACGAAGGTAAATGAGAAACATTTGAGGACAGGAGTACATGCTGTATCTTACCGGGGACAAAAGCTTTTCCATTTGAGGTTTTTGTTCTGAAATGTTTTACACAATGGTTAATACACCCATTTTCATCATTATTAATGTCTTCATTTGTAGTCATGACTCTAAATTTGCCATACGAAAACTCCAATCAATCTTTTTTCCCTTTTAACGTTATAGGGTGATATAATTGAAAACATTCAAAATACAACATTTAAATAATTTATTGATTTTTTTTTGTTCTGCATAATTAAGTTCAGAGAAAGTCATTTTTGAAATTTGTACACAGTACTACATATTCACCAGACTCATTTACTTTGAAAATTAGGACAAAACTTTTCAATACATTTTTTGTTGTTGTTTAATTTCCAGCAGGGCAAAGGCTCAGGTGGGACACCAACAGGCACTCAGAAGAAGGTGAAGAGGACCCTCCCCAATCCACCATCCGAGGATGAGTCCACTGCCAGTGGCCAAACTGCATACAATACTGGTTCTGCTCGCCGAAGAATGTGCCGCAATTCCAACATGGCACGTGCCAAGATACTACAAGACATTGATCGTGAATTAGATCTTGTAGAGCGTGAGTCCTCTAAGCTACGTAAAAGACAAGCAGAGCTAGATGAAGAGGAGAAAGAGATTGATGCTAAACTTAGGTACTTAGAAATGGGCATTAATCGAAGAAAAGATGCTCTACTAAAGGAGAGAGAGAAAAGAGAAAGGGCTTATCTACAAAGTGTTGCAGAGGACAGAGACTACATGTCAGACAGTGAGGTTAGTAACATACGGGAGACAAGAGGTGTGCATGGAGGTGGAGAAGATGAGGAGATTGAAAGTCATGGTCTTGAACGCCCCAGGACGGCACCGCAGTCAGAGCTAGATGACTTTGTCCCACCTCAAACCAAGCATGAGTATGGAAAATATTCACAGTACCAATATTCACAAAGCCAGTACCAGCAATCTCTATACCAGACTCCCCAATCCTACCAGTCACACACTATCTACTCTTCTGTCCCCTCACTCACTAGCTCTCAGCAGCAGAGTTACCACCAGATGCTGCTACTGCAGCAGAAGGCTGCTAGACAAGCAGCCCTTCTCTCAGAACTGGATGCAACTAAATATGATGTCATCAGCCGCCAGCCTGATCCCACTTCATCAGCTTACCTAGGTGTCAAGTATGACAAATATGGTAACCACCTTGACCTCAGAGCCTTGGAGGTGGGGAGTATCGCAGATACTCCTATGTCAACTGTCTCTGATTCATATTACACAGATGTAGATCACCACACACCTAGGAGTTACATGCTACTGGAAGATGCTGCGGAGCTGGCTAAGGGCTCCACAGGTCTTTCATCATCATATAGTTTGGCAGAGAGGGAGCTGGCTAAAGCAGAGAAGTTGCTACGAAGGAGTGCTGCAGATCTGGGGTCTACTGACTACTTAGGATCCACTTCTCGACTACATACCTTCGGAAAGACCCCTGATGAGGAGGATTCAATGGAGGAGCCCTATGAACTAAAACTCCTCAAGCAACAGCTCAAGCAAGAATTCAGGAGAAGCACAGGTGGCACCGAAAACTTGGAACAACTGTCAGGCCTGTCCCAACACTACTATACACCCACCACTGGCATCTCTAGTTATTCCCAAAGACACTATCCAAAGTCAGAAAAGTACAGTATCAGTCGACTTACATTGGAAAAGCAGGCAGCTAAACAACTTCCAGCATCCATGTTGTATCAAAAACATAAGACTCCACTTTTGGATCCTAAGATATCCTCAAAGTATTCTTCTATAACAGACGGCAGGGGTCTAGACACAGACTATACCAGCTATCTGGGGTCTACCAGTGGATCCCCCAGATCCAGTCGTCTCATGCAAGATGAGATTACCTTTGGCCTTCGAAAGAATATTGCGGAACAGCAGAAATACCTGGGGTCCACCTTGGGTGCTAACTTGGCTGGATCCTTAAACTTAGGTCAGAGCTTGGGTTTGGACTCTGCCTATCCAAGTGGTAGCCGCTCAAGACCATCATCCAGGCCTACATCTTGCTATGGTCTAGATTTATCTATCAAAAGAGACCCTTCTAGCTCATCTCTCAGGCTCAAAGGGGATGGTGAAGCATCTGGAGATGGACCAAGTTATCAAACTCCCTCTGGTCGCACCAAACCTACCAGTCTCCCTATTGTACAAAGTGGACGTGGTAGAATACCCATAGTGGCTCAGAACTCTGAAGAAGAGAGTCCACTGAGCCCTGTAGGACAGCCTATGGGCATGGCCCGTGCATCAGCAGGACCTCTTCCACCCATCTCCGCTGATTCAAGAGACCAGTTTGGTTCCTGCCTGTCCTTACAGGACTCTCAGCAGCAGCAAAATATCAGGGAGGAGCCAACCAGGGGTAGGGGTTATGTGCTGCTGGATGATCTTCAGGGCACCATGTCAGATAGTGAAGGTAAAAAACAGACTTTTCACATTGCTGCATTTCTTATTGAATGCTTCATCTTTGAGAAGTCTGGTTTTGGTTTATCTTGCATGCATTTAGTACTAATATGCAAATTAATTAGTATTTGTCAAAAATGTGAAGACTGCATGTGTTTCTCAGTTTTCATATGTTTAAGTTCCTTATCTTTGATGAATGTATCTTTATTTAATTTTCTTGTGTCACATGCATTTGATCAGTCTGTTGTGCATGCATGCCTATCTACTTCTTGTATGTCTTTTAGGTTTTGCTTGAATATATCTTGCATGTCTTGTGTTTCTGTTTTGTTTGTAAAATAGTTTACATTTGTTCGTAATAGTTTGTTGCATGACACTGAAGAGTATGACTTTATGTTACATATCAAGTTCCATTTATAGCTGTATAAAGTAAGAATTCCTACTGTCTACAAACCCTGCTTATGAAAATAAGGCTGCAATAGCAGAATTACCCTTTAAAACTCTGAAAGGGACTGATTTATCCACACATACATAAAGAAAGTGCCTCCACCACTGGCAAAATCTATACAATTGGTACAACATTCTGTCAGTTTAAATATCCCTGAAGGCTAAATATTATTATTTATTGTTTGTTTGTTTGTTTTGTTTTTTTTTTTGTCTGTGATGTGACTAGACAATGTGTCAACATGTTCCAAAGTCATATTTCAGTTTGATAATGTGTTTGTTAAATGTGGTAATAATAACAGAGTACACATCAACAATTTAATGAAAATGTCTGAAAAGCAGCGTTTAAAGTAGGTTACTGTCCATTCAGTATTTAGCAGTAGAGGATTTGTGTTTATTTTTGTATGGGATATTTGGTTGCAACACTAATATGTGCAAAATAAATATAATTTTTCACTTGCATGTTGTGTTTTGAATATTTGCCTGTACTGTATGTGTTATGAGAAGTCAGTGATGTTTTTTTGTTGCATGTAATAACCTGTTTGTCCTTCTATCCACTGTTTCATAAAGGTATTACTGCCTTAATCAAAAATACATGCTCCTTCTTTCTCTGTTATAAACAGGTCTTAATCAAATTTTTGTAAACTCAGTAATTCAGCAATAGCACTAAAATTCACTTTAAGTTAAGACCGGGAGAGCAAACATTCTGTTTCACTGTTTATTCTTTTAATTAGTATGAGGGTGTTATTCTTGTAGCTTACTTGGATTTTCTCCCATTTTCACTCTACTTTCTATTCATTGAAAACACACTCTGAGCTTTCATCACTAGAGGAGAAAATTACATTTTATACAAATGTGTAAGTTAGCACAAAATCTGGCTCAGTCAGTATCAGTTTCATTGAATTTAAATGTGGAATTT
>JAPQRP010011673.1:0-16537 GCA_037367295.1 Apogon hyalosoma
TGTGTGTGTTTGTGTGTGTGTGTGTGTGTGTGTGTGTGTGTGTGTGTGTGTGTGTGTGTGTGTGTGCGTGTGTGTGTTTGTTTGTGAAATAACCCTGAGGGGAGGATCTGGCTGCAGCTTTTATGGTGAAGACGTGCTGTTGCTATGGCAAACAACATTGCATCCATCAGATGAAACACGGATGATACATTTGTGTGTATGAGAGTGTGTGTTTGTATGTGTGTGTGTGTGCACGCGCCACTTTTTAAAATCTATTATCAAGATACGAAAGAAGAAGAGAATTTCTATTGTTCTCTTATTGTTTTTTGTTTTCAAACACACATACACACACAGTGCAAGTGTTTGATATCCACTAATGACTCTCAAGTGGGACTAATATTATGAACTGGAGCCACTGCATTCCTTTTTTTCCTTCTGTTTCTCTGGCACAATCAGGCCACAGTGTGTGAGAGTGAGTAATGTGAGCACATCCAGACTCTGTAATTGGGTTTGTGCATGTCCAATTCAAGCCCAAGGACCACATGGAGACAAATGGCATGGGAGTACACACCCCTTTTTTCTCTCTGTCTTTCTTCATGTCAGAGAGGGAAATTGGGTGATATGATGTAACATAACCCTGGGACAAATCTGCACAGGAATACGTTTTACCAACTTTTGGCTCTTTTCTACTAAGTGATTGTATCTAACCCACATGTCACGCAGTTTATTCTCCTTTGGACAAACTACAATAAAGAAATGTAAATACTGGGGTAGTCTTCTAACTGGATAAGGGATGTGACATTTTTAAGACCTATTACAAACAAAGGCTTAAGGCAAACCACATCTGTGGGAACTCTTTAACCTATATAATGCATTGCCCTTTTCTTTTTAATGTTTTGCTCATTGTATGGACTATAGATGTAAATTAACAAGTTGTTGTTAATAATGCAGCATGCTTCTTGCATCTTATATTCTTTTTATACAATTGTTCATCACAGTCTTTATTAAGTAACTAAAGATATTTATAATATGTTTTGGTTTTGCAGTGCATTTTTTCCTTATTTACCTGTTACTGACTCACAAAATACAAACAAAACATCATTACATGCCCAGCCAATTTAGGCTACTAATCTCTTTAATAAGTGAACCAAAACAGTCAGAAACACTATTAATATCTCTCACATCAGACATTAATTATTGTAACACTGTATTTTCCACTGGCCTCATGTAATACATTCTGTCTCATCAACATGCAGTCCAAGGTTTTTAGTGAATTTATCTGAATATGATATGAAATGTAATGTCACTGAAGCGTTATTCCTTTTTGTATGTGGTTTATTCATTTTCCCGTTTCCAGCACAGTCAGGTCCAAAACAGTAGGTGAACTGAAGAAGGGGTGAGCTTCTCAGCACGCGTGCGCGTCCCCGCCATGGTGGTGTTGGCGGGCTCTTGCGGTCCCTCCCTTCCTCTCCGCTCGCCCCCTGAAGCGCGCGTCCGCCGCGGCCCGCTGTGTCCGCCAGGGGGCAGCTGTGTCTCGGTCTGAGGCTGCGCCGCTCCCGCTGCATCACAGAGAGGAAAATACCACCAGATGGCGGTTTAGGATTGCTGCTCTTCTCTGAAGGCGCGGTTCCGTTCGCACGGCCAATTTTCAATATTAAAATACGCACGATATTAAAACAAAAATCGATTTATTGTTTCGACAGGTGATAATCGATTCGGCGATGGTCGTTAAAGGTGAGTGCCTTGTGTTTTTATCGTGTTTTGTGCGGTGGGAAGGGAGACGGAGCACAGATTAAAGATGGTGGACACAGACAGGGAAGACTGGTTGGTTGGGGGATGGGCGCTAGCGGCTAACGGAGGTGAATGTGCTTTCTCTCTTCCTCAGTTACATTATAGCCTAGCGGAGCCATTAGCTTGCGAGCTAGCCCCAAAATTTCGGCAAGACAACTTGCTAGAAGGGCAAGTGGTTGCCGCAGCGCCGGCCCGTTCGCCACCTATTACTATCCGGCGCTGGAGTTTGGCTTGTCAACAAATAAAGAGCCATGCGGTGTGACGTGTTTTCTTGCTCTTTGCAAGGCTGGATTCAGAGCATCACCTTCTCTCATTTGCACAGCCGTATTATGATTGAATAGTATTGCCCTCCTGCCGAGCGCTGCTTTCTTTGCTTTGACATCCGCTCAAATGCCACGTTGTTGTTGACTTTGATATCAAACCATTGCCTATTGTATACTGAGAGGTACACAATATGTGACATTTTCTTAGATACTACTTTTCCCCGTGTCAACATCAGCATCCCCAGCTCCCTCTTGTCTTCAAGTTTCCAGAGTAGTAGTGACTTTTCGCACGGCTAATAAACATGTTGCTTATTTTGTGAATGGCGACACGTGCATGTTTTTTTAGTTCACTGTTCCTTGTTGGACTCTTGCATGTTTAACAACATTATTATGGCGCTCCTCTCCCCTTCCCGCCCCCTTCTGTGCGGGAAGCAGGCAACACTGAGCGGGGAAACATGAGTCACATTAGGGGGGATGGGCTCCAGTAGCCATCCCTCTAAGTTTATGTGAGCTCCAGTCCAAGCTGTCTGTCCCCTCCCACCCTGACCTGTGTTCAACACACCCTGTGTGCTGTGTAGTTAGGGATAGTTGATAGTGGGTCAGAGTGCCTGCAGGCAGTGCGCATGAATCTCAGATTGTTACATAACTGCTTTGTTTACAGTCAGCCATGTGATTTTTCATCCAGGCTGTTTTGGATTGCTATCTGCAGCCTGCTTGGCTGCCAACTGGTCTTCCATTATCACTCTGTCACTCATTTTACTTAACCAATGTTTAGCACTTCTTGTTCTAAATTATAAGAATATTATAAATGTACTATTAGCCTGTGTTAAAGGTTAAAACTGTGGGAATAGTTCATCCTGTGGTTCTGTTAACATTTATTTGCAACAAATGGATGCAGGCAATATGAGTAATTGTTATTGAGGTGAAATTCTTTTTTGTTTCGTTTGTTTTTGTATGTATTATTTTTGCAGGTTTTTCCTGGTAGTTTTCCAGGTTCAAGTGGTCTGTTTTTTGCTCAGCAGTCCAGTTGAACTTCCAAAACTAGCAGGAATAATGATGACCAGGACAAATGAGAACTTACACAGACATTTCTGCAGGTTATTTTTAATGATTATTTTTAATGCCCTTGGGAATAAGCTGAAACCATTATACATGGGATCAATGTTCATTGTTAAAACATATTTGCTATGTTGTATGCATAGACATTATCTCGGATCATGCTGTAACAATATTTACTGTAATGATTTCTGTTTGGATAATCCCATGTGATCCTTTTCATCTTTAGTTTTCCTGCATAGTTGTTATTTTACAGTATACACATTGTGTTTGGCAGCACCAGAGACCTAGACAAATACTGTGTGTCTGAGGTCAAGGGCAGCAGTGCCATGAGATTTTGCTGAAAAGGAATAGTTAATGGTAGACATCTTTAGGATCATCTTATTTAGTTTTTTGAGTTTCAAGGGATAGATAAGGAGAGTGTTTCCGTAATGTAATTCATCTGTTAGTCAACACCTGGTTAATATGGTTTATTACAATGAAAACAAGATTAAAGCTAGCCTGGTTCTTTCCAAGTCTAACTAAATATGTGCATGTTGCTAGGAAACTAGAGGAAATAGTGCTTGCAAATTCAACCCTCAAATGGCAAATTATCGCTTTTACACTTCACCATTCTACAAATGAATCAAACAAGCTGTAGCACATTAATCAGCAAGCTTTAATGTTACTCACAAATGTTACAAACAGTCCATGCTAGCTGTTTCCTTCTTTCTCCAGTGTTTCTGTTAGGCTTAGATAACCAGATGCTCTTATGAAGCACATATTTTAATTCACAGCTATAGAAATGTTCTTGTTGAAATGAGAAAGATGAATATTTCCCTAAATTAATCATTTTACTTAACTTGTCATCCCTTATTTTTTGTACTGTGCCACCTTTACCTCCACATATAACTGCATAATGTCCAGTTAAAGCTGACACGATTCAGTATTCAGCAAGATAATAAAACATTAGTGAGAACAAACATTTCTTCTACAGTTTATTATAGTCTCACAGCTAACCAGTTTTCTTACATTATTCTCATCCTGTAGTTTGGTTGTATTACTGTGAAATGCCCAGATTATAGAGATGTGGAAATGGGTTTGTGCATGTAGATGGTCAACACAACAGGAGAGCGTTCTAATCCACAATCATGTACAGGCAAGAAGAAAACCACTGTTTTGCATATTTTTCACACCTTTTTTTTGGGGAATACACTAAAGTAAGATATACAGCATCCTTTATACATTGGAATAAACCAATCTCAAGTTTCCTATGAGTGGCTCTTCGGCTGATGTGAAGCCTGTCAGAATTTAAATCGTTACATAACATTTAGGAAGTGAATCTTTTGGCAGTGTGCCCAGATTCTTCCCATAATTGAACCTGAGAATCTGATACTGATACTTTATGTGTAGTGTTCATTAATACTGTTGTTACTGTTACTTTAAAGTAATAATTTGTTTCAAAAAATTATAATACAAGATTTATTGACAAGCAGCTTCTGTTAAGATTATTACCCTGCCCGCGAAGGGGAGGCAAGGGATATTGTTTTTGGTTTGGTTTGTTTGTTTCTTTGTTTTATTGTTAACACTGTGGCAGCAAAACTATTGGTTGAATTTATACCAGGTTGGGTTTATAGATTGCCAGTGACCCAGAATAGACCTGATTACATTTTGGGAAAAGTAGGTCAAAGTTTAAATTTTTATGAATTTTTTTAAATCTTCTTTTTTCCCATTTACTTAAAATGAGCAAAATTTCACATGTCTGTAGCAGCAAAACTATTTGTTGAATTCATACCAGGTAGGGTTTATAGATTGCCAGTGACCCAGAATAGACCTGATTACATTTTGGGAAAAGTAGGTCAAAGTTAAAATTTTTTATGAATAATAATAAAGAAAAAAATTCTCCCATTTACTTGCTAAGGGGCGAAATTTCAAATGTCTATAAAACCATCAATTTTGTTTCAGTTTAATTCAAACTTGGTACATATATAGAGGCAGTTGATATACTGACATCACCACTCACACAGACATGATGACATCAGGTGGATCTATGCCAAAATAAGATACAAAATGTGTGAGGGGCAGGGTTTGTTGTGCCTGGCACCACTTGTATTAACATTTATATTAAGTTTATCAGACATGTCCACATGGTGCATAGTAAATTAATGAACTTCAATGGAAACATCAAGTGTGCTTTCTCAAATTGAAACAGCTGCAGTATACAAGTAATATATAAACAGTAATTAAAAGAAGACTGAGTTGGCTGACGTTGGTAAATTTTCTTTCTGCCATATTTTGAGAAGCTGCAAGGACTAGAAAACAGTATGAACAGGAAATATTGCTCTTTCTATAGTCAACTTCTTGAATGGAGGTCACCATGTAATAGGCTCTGACAAATGTCAAACCCATTACATAATCTGCAGAGCTGTGTCATTACAAGCATATGGCTGTAACAAAAAGCACACAGCAGCTGAGTGCCAAAGGCCTGTGGCTCAGCGACTATTAAATGACTTAATCTAGATCTGTGCTTTACAGTTCAATGTCGTGTATGGCAGTATGCTTTGCAGTAATGTAATGTTTAAAAAAGTTGGAGACGCATAATGAGGAATAAAGTCAACCCACATCAAAACATAGTTATCTTCATTAAACTATATAATGAACATATTTTAACGTGAATTTGTTTAACAGAACCTTTTCAGCCTCGCCAGTATGGAAACAGGTCAGATGCTTCCTTTGTTTGTTTTGGTAGCTTGCTTTGTATCTTCCTGTTGAGTAATTCTCTGTGTTGCTGCCATCAGATCAGTTAACCCTCAGTTAACCACCCAGAAATATGGTTAACTGGTGAATGGCATGCGGCTGAAATGAGATTCAGTTGTGCTCGTTTGACTTCTCTTTCAGACATAAAATTGAGAATTGGTTAAAGAGTGTGATTTGAGTTTATCTGCTTGGTTATCAAGGAAAATGCATCATTGGTCACTTTGAAGTAAGCATTTGTTTTAAACTTTGTAGCGTGTTTCATTTTGTCATTGAATCCAAAATGTCACTATATACCCAATAGAGCTTTAAATGTAGCCTTTTACATTTATATAATTGCACAGGGTGACAATGCAGTCCATTAAATGTGCAGCTCTAGTCAGAACAAAGAAGTGCAAATTGCTTCTGAAAATGCAAATCTAAAACTGAAAATCAAGCGGCACACTTCTTATTTATAAAAGCGTAACTCCTGTGGTATCAGTCAGAAGCTTCTGTGGTTTTATGTCACGTTGGTTACAGTTTCAGGATAAAATGTAGATTTGCTGTGCACACATGCATGGCATTATTCCATTATATTCTCATTACACAGATATTAGAGTGGTTAAAGCTATTGGATCTGACCTTTTTAATGCTGTCACACTTGCACAGAAAAGCCACAGGCACCATTAAAGTCAAATGTTGACTGGAAATGGCACACCGTATATGCTGATCATCAGAGATTTAATGCCAAATTTAGAGGAACATTACACTAAAAATAATGCATACCTGCTATGCTTTAAAGTCATTATGAGCATGGCAGGGTCTCATCTTTTTGGCATCATATGACGGTGTGAAACCGCCGGTGGTTTGCTAATATGAACCATGTCTAAGATGTTTGAAGTCACTAGGCTGATTGGAAATGATATAAGTTATTTTTGAGCATCATGCGGGAGGCAAAGTGTGAATAGAGCTGTCAGGCTGAGTGGTAATGAGACTCCGTGTGTCATGTCACGTGTGCGTTTCAGGGGTTTGTGATCTCTGTGGTATACCTGCACAGCTCTGTGGTTGCTAGACTGTGAGAACTGCTTTTTATGTGTGCAAGTGCAGGGTTTTCCCCGGGTTTCTATGGGGTTTAGGTACTCTGGTTGCCATGGGGTTTAAGAGTCAGTCTTTGAGAAGATGTTATTTGACTAAAAACTGCATTTTCACACAATTTTTAACTATAATCATAACAATATATATTTTAAAAAACACGTTTTGTAGATTTTTACAAATAAGGTAAATGTTTAAGCTTTCTGTAATCCTTTAAATGTTGGCAAATTAATACACTGCATGCATTAGAATTAGTTTGTAGTTTAAGTAGAACTAAATACTGTTTGTTCATCAGTTTACAACAGTAAAGTCACTCTGTACACTCAATAACAGTTCAAATATCTGGACAAATCTGAATCATAAGTAAAATAAGTGACATTCCAAGCCAAAAGTGACAGGAGAATCATGGTAGGGAACTCTCAGCATTGTTTTCTCTTTTTCATTTGCCTGAGATCCTGTGAGAGAAAGGATTAGGCAGTGCAGCTGTGTGTTGTAATAGCAGGGGAAACCCTAAAGTGTGTTTGCAGATACAGGCAGGCAATGACCAGTACTACAAGTCAACTCATTACTGTTCTGTAGCTGTCTGCTAGCTGTTAGAAAACACCATACTTCCCACTGGCTGATACTCAGAGGCACTTCAGATATGAAAAATGAAATTTGGTTTTTCCCAAAGCCAAACATGATGTCTGTAAATGTCTTGTTTGGTCCACAAAACTAGGATGTTCACTGTCATAGAGGAGGAAGAAACATTATGCACAGGTGGGAATCAGGGAATGTACTCAAACCAAAGATGAGTGATTGGTTTTAAGTCAGTTCAGGTTTAATCTCAAGACTAAATATTACAGATTTCAAAATTAGTTGCAAATCTGTTATGTAATAAAATGATGCTAACATCAAAAGGCACGTCGAAGGGTTTCAATGTACAATATTTGTTAAAAGATATAAACACTTAATAAAATGAAGCGTTGGGTAATGACTGAAAAAACATATTTACAAAAAACGAATTACAATAAACAGGTTGCGTAATAAAAAATTGTTTAGCAAGGAATGTCTCTAAAGGTGAAGACACACCAACCTGATTTTTGGTGGTTGGACGTTGGGCAGTCTGGCGAGGTCAGCAACATGAGTCTGCTTGGTGTGTTCCATGCGATCGGCTGTCATTAATGCCGTTGCCAGTCTTTTTGGCTGATTCAACATGTGTAATCAGCTAATACCAGTCATTCAGTCGGACCAATCTGATTGGTGGAGGGATAGCCCTTGAATAGTGAATCAGTGAACGAGAAGTTTACATTTGAATACAGCTAACCCAAGGTACTTCACACTATTATTGTCTTCTATAATAGACCATTCACTGCTCATATCGTATTTGAATGAGTGCCACTCAGTGTTGCCTATGGACTTCATTCATTCCATGATGTGAACACTGTTAGCATTGTTAGCATAGTGTGATTTCTCCTGAGTTTTCACCTGCTTGGTCTAGAGAGATGTTCCGTCATTTCTGGTTTTACGCAGAATGTACGCTCCAGTCAGTAGTCAATTTGGTGTGTTCTTCACACTTTTTTCACTGTGTTGGGGGAGACGGTAGCTGACAGATCAGTCAGGCTACCTTTTTTGGCAATGATCGGCGGTCGGGTTGGTGTATCTTCACCCTAAAGGATGAACTAAATTTACATGCCTCAAAATTCGAGAGGATTATTCATTTGTTAACATGGTTCCAGTTCCAGTTATTCAATTTGCTGCATCTCTAAACTTGACATCAATGTTTTGTACTGTTGTTGTTGTTGTAGTCAAGTTATTTGTCCATAAGGCCTTGTCTAGACAGGAAGCAGTATTGGTGTTGATGGACAGACATTACGTTAAACGTAACTGGGACTCGGGCCTTTGAGCTGGCAGCACCGTGCATGCGATGGTGAACCTAACTTGGAACTGGATCCGAGGTTTGTTTTAAGTTTCATGGGCACTGCTGTGCGCAGAGCTGGGCTCTGCCTCTGGCTTGAGCCAGGGCTTGGAGCACGGGTTGGTTCTGAATTACACATTACGGTGGTACTTAGCAATCACTCTATTGTAGTGAATGAGGAGATGTTTGTCCATCACCACTAATATTGATTCCTGTCTAGACCAAGTGTGGACACGCCTCTCATCTAACCACGCCCCCACATCAAAAAGAGGCCAGAAAAATGTTTTGTAACCACAGAAAAGTTTTGTAAATGCAAAGTTTTGTAAATGCTGAAAGCGTTTTGTAAAAGCAAGACCCAAAAGAGGATTTTGGTGTCTCCTTCTGACTCAGACTTAACAAGAAGATCATGCATTGCCATAGCTGTACATTTTTATTGAGTCTGTCTCTGTCAAAATAAGGCTTAAAGTCTTGTTTTTGTCCTTTTTTCACATCTTTTATGTTGTGTTCATACTGATGCATTTTTTTACATAATTTTTGTTTTCATATTTTCTTTAATGTCATTGTACTTGCCTTTTCTCTTTATCATGATTTTTATCTTCACCTGTTATGTCATGTTAATCTTATTTGTCCATTTTGTTTTTGTTGCCTTTTTAACATTTTCTCCTCTGCATTTCACATGGTTTTGGTGTGGTCATCATGTGAGAACCCTCTTCTATTTTAATTTGGAAAATGAAATCTTATATCATGTTATTGCTGTGTTCCACTTCCAGTAAAAACTTATTTAACTTCAAAGTATTTTTAGGTCCTGGAAACAGCTTGATCACAGCTATGATCACAGCTTAGTTACTGTGGAATTTTTAAGTTCTTATTTTCTAAAACCTGATGGGAACCAGTATGTAGAGTAGCTACAATGTTCAACTCCATTCATGTTAAAGTTTTTCACTCAGAGTATTTTTATATCATTCATTTGACTTCTACACTAGTATGAAATACCAAGTCAACTTTAAATGTTAGATTATTATGTATAATTTTTGTTTTTGTCAAAATTTTGTTGAGTCATTTTTATTTCAGACTCATTAATGTTTCACACATTCTAGTTCTTTGGTGAATAAAATGCATTCAGTAACAGACAATGAAATGTAAAGACAAGAATCAAGTGTTTGTGGTTCATTGTATTTCCCTGCTGCTTCATTTTCCACATGTTACCATCATAATAGGTGAAACATTATGGCCTCATTATTTCTGACAGCAAAAAAAAAACATCCAGTTCAGTTTATAGAAAGTAATCATGGCAGTGCTATCAGTCCACTTGCACCATAATGAAATATTATCATTGTTTCTTCATGAAAAGAGATGGTTCATGTACATTAAACAGCTCACATTTGATGAGAACTGGTCTAAGTTTTCTGTGAATGGTTTCTTTTAGAGCCATGTTTGTTTCCCGCTGTACTTCATCAGACATCTGCCTTCTGCTGTGAGGAAGTGCTGCTCCGGCCTGCGTTTGGGTCACCTGCTCCTGCACCGACACTAACAACAGTTCATTTTACATCAACGCTGTAAAGTGGTGCTTTGTAGAGTGGAACACCTTATTAAAGCCTGAACATCAGAGCTCAAAGAAAAGATAGCCACCTGTACTTCATTTCCACTGTAACGGGAGCGTCTGGCTGGTATAGGGCCATTGTTTTGTTCCAAATATTTCTATTTTTGTTGAATAGACATCAAATTGACAACATAAGACACAGAAGCATTTTAAGAACATAACATGCATTGTGAACTGTTGGTTGTATTCCTTAATCTGGGTGGAAAACACTATTCTGCAGCACTAGTATGGATTTGTAAAAGCACTGGCTGCCAGAAATGCCTCCTATCTTTCTCCTCCAGTTATGCACTCCATACTTTATATTAATATATGAGCATTTGAGGTTGACCTGCATGAGTGATCCTGCCTTAGAGCGTTAAAGTTTGCCTCAAATTTCAAAGCTATAGATTGACATTCTGCTTATAAAGTCTCCAAGTGTCAGTGTTTAAAAGATGGGTAAAATCTCGACCCAGCTGGGGGGTGGGGTCTCCATATCTGGATTTATGTTCATAGCTGCTAAGTCTAAATTTGGCACCAGACTAAACCTACAAATCCTTTAGGTGTCATTAATACGGACTGGGGTTAACAACCAGCCACAGGCTACAGAAAATAACCACTTCCTCAGCATCGGCGCTTGTGTCTCTTAGCGGTCAGCGCTATTTGTACACACTCGTACTTAATATTGATTCACAGGCTGGTGCCAAGTTGATTCTTTGGCAGAGTGGAAATTAAGTAGTTTTCAAAGGGACAGAAATATTAGTGAGCTGTGAAAGAGAGCTCCCTCACAGGGGGTAAATGTGCTGTAATTATTTTTTTTTTACCTTGTTAAAGTCTTTGATAGTGTCTGTATAATCGGATAAGTACAGATATATGGTGAAGTCCGAAGATTTCACTACATGAAAGAGCAGACATTTTTTCCATCAGTAGATGGAGGGATATTCATTTGAAAAGTTGGACGTAGGATTAAGATGAAAACATTGATTTGCTGTCATTGGTAAATTGAGTTTTAACCATGTCTGTAAAAGTGAGTGAGTTAGTAATAATAGAAGAGATAGTAATAATAGAAACGATTAGGCCTAATAGTAGTGACCATATTTAGTTAAATAAGGAAACTTCCACAGCATAATCTCTAGTTTTATAGGACTGAAAATGTACTGACACTGAGAACTTTTTAGGCTGCTTATTGAATTTACAGAGAGAGGCTAAACAAGTGGTCTTGGCTAGTCCTTGCTCTTTTGTTTTTGATGTTTTAACTGCTCTGTGACTCACTCAGCAGAATCTTCTTTTCCAGTCAAAATACTGCTGTCCATGTTGTAGTTCAGCTTTGGGTTTAGTTTGGTATTCCACCAAAAAAAAAAGGTCCTTTAAGTCCTTATTTGTGTCTGTTCAGTTCTCTGTCCCACACACCTGTTTCCTGACTTACCTGGAATACTGGTGGTCTCCACCTCTATTACTAATCCATCTATCTCAAAAGACCCACAGATAAATGAATAAATCAGAAATAAAACAGCTCCCCAAAACAAAGTCAAAGGTCTTGGTAAGTTAATCATTATTTAAAGAATAAAGCATAATAAAGCCTGATTTTAAAAAGCCAAAAAAAAAAAAAAAAAGCAATATTCGTATATGCACGCAAAATATGGTTCCAGTACAATTGAAACTCTCTTAGATGAGAAGACAAGGTGAGGAGGACCTAATAGTGATTAATGTCAGGCAAACAGATCAAATGATTGTCAAAAAATAAACAAGTTACATGTACTTGTTTGCTTCTTAACTGGAAATATAACAGGATCATTTTAGTGGTATTAACAGTGACAGTGCAGTCTGTCTCGTCTCATTTCATCTCATCCATGGCTTCTCGTTTTATCCGTCGCCTCAAATTAAAACCAGAGCTGTAATTCATGACACTTCACAACGGCAGTGGTGTCTGTAACAGTATATGTAACACAAACTCCGCTCTGTGTCTGCGTTTCAATTAATTGCAGGTGAATCCCATTAAAAGTGGCCTTACGAAAACCGGTCCTCATCAGACACTGGCTGCCTGAGTCTGGTTCACTCCCTGAGCACAGATGTCATTAGTTTGTATCGCTCAAAGCCCATCTGCTCTTACAGCTTGTGTAAAGGGGATTAAGGGGGTTTCCCTGTCCGCACTGGCAGACTCCGGCAGATTATTTGCCTGCAACCTTCCTTATTCCCGTCTGGCTGCGTATTACTAGTACTATTTACACAGAAACCCAGCGTCTAACCAACTGTTTGCAAACAGACTCGTAAAACGGCTGAAACTAACATTGAAACCAGCCTTCCATTTACAGCACTGTGGTTACGTCTGAGGATTGGTATGTTTTTGACCTGACATTTTTATACATATCATCATCTTTAGTGAGTTATTTTATATTTGGAAACTTCTTAGTGTAGCTGGTCTAATTAAAAATAAAAAAAAACAAAAAAAAGTTGCTAGATTCAGTTCACCCACCCTTATCAAGCCTCGACTGAACACGTATCACTTCCCTTATCTGCCATCAGAATATACCTGCATGTGCTTCTCCTCCTAGGCTTTAAGAATTCCATTAATTGAGTTGTTGTCTTCACTTGGCACTGCAAATCCAAGCCCACAAACCAGGACCGTGAGAAGAATATTTATAGGGATGCACTGACTTTGAAATTCCGACCAATACCAATATTATTTTGTATTTATTTCATTAATTTAGTTTCTGTTGTTATTTGTTTCCATTTTTTTGCCCCCCCCATTCTAAAAAGTCACTGAATAATAACAAATTTTTGCAGCTTAAATTTATGAAGCAATATTTAATTAAAAAAAAAAAAAGTGGTAAACATTGGTCATTGCAATTGCTCATTTTGGTGATGCTTATGTTTGGCCAATATATTATTTTATTCTGACTAACTAAACTAAACTCCTAACTAAAGTGAAGTCTACAGAGTGTTTTGTTTCACCTACCATGCAAATCCTAAAAATATTAATATATATTAATGAATTAGTAGTTGACAATTATTACAAAATTTTACTTAATAGTTATTATTTTGCAGAGTTTTACCTGTGTCTCTGCAGGGCTAAGGGGCAAAGGTTTGGAAAGTTATATTTTATTTGACTAAAAATTTGCATTCATTTTCATGTTTTAGTCAATTTTTTGGGAGACGGACACATGGTTGTGCAGTTTGGGGTCCACTTGGAAGGAAAATTTGACAACTATTACCATAATTACCAAGTCTGTGTCCAAATAATAAATACAAACCAAAAGCTTGGGGACTAACGCCAAATATTAGATCTGAGAAATGTTATTTAGTTGGTTCTGATGTTTTCTACCCTGAATTTTCATTAATTTGTCTTATGTTTTGCCTAAGCCATTTAATTTGTAGGGAAAATGCTGCATTGTTCAATAATGTGTCCAAAATATTCACCTAAGTCCATTCAAAGCTAGAAGTTTCTGTGATATCATTTAAATTTCCAGTGCTTTATCATATTTACCTGAGCCTCTGTGTGCTTCCTTAATGCACTCTGATAGTCCTCTGTAGGTAATGCTATAAAGCATCCCTCAGGACTTTCCACTTACTCTGACTCTACTTTCTGTTTGTCAGACCCCTGGACCTTTTCGTTTTTTAAGCTCTGTTTTAAATCTGTTTCAGTCAAAGCTCACTAGCCTCTCTTCTATGCGATTTCCTCACCAGCCTGGATCTGGGCAGTTATTATTACTCTCAGCTGCGACATAACAGGATTTTTTTTTTTCTTTGACATCTGCCGACTCAGATTAGCAGGCTGCTCCCACTCCTGTGAAATGTTCGACGTCTCCCGCTACATCATTAGGAAGTAATAATGGCTCTGAGGACTTATTGGCATCTGTGAGGAGTGTGTGTACGTATGTGTCAGTCTGTTTGTGTTTGTGTGTCGGTCCTGCCCCCTCCCCTTCCCCCCTATTAGAAGACACTGAAAATCTGGGCCAAGGTGAGAGAGAGAGGAAACCCAGACGGATGAGAGAAGAACAAATGAGTTTCTTTTTCTCCCCCCCTCTCCTGCTGCTTTCTCTCTGTGCTGCTGTCACACTCCCCCCTCCTCCTCCCCTCCCCCCTCCTCCAGTTTGCCCCCTCACTCTCCCAAAATCATCCCCTCTCTTCGCTCTCACGGCTCCATTTTACATCAGCTACAACCAAGCAGGCAGCCATTGCGGGGGGGGGTCCTTACTCTTCTTTTTAATGTCATTCCATAGCCTTGCCCTTTTTTCCTTATGATGTATTTATCCTTTGTTCACAGAGGTAGTTCTCAGGAGATTGGGGGAAAAAAATCTATTTTTCAGCAGAGATCTAATCAGTTTGTGCAGTTCACACAGCATCCTTCCCCTCCCCACTTCTTTGCTAAGATCAAGCTTTGTGTGCTGCAAAGAATGAGCTTATAGTACAGTACTTTGTGGCAGTAACAGATGGCTATGCATGCATGTGTGTTTGTGTGTGTGTGTGTGTGTGTGTCTGCAGGAACATGACGATGCATCTGACTCTCTGACTTTCTGTGTTGGATGGGTAATCTCCCGTGTGACATAATCATAATCTGGTTAAAACAGGCGGCCACAGACGGCCTGAAGCCTGCTCCACATTACAAGGCCAAGGCTCTTTGGTCGCTGTGTGTGTGGAACCTGGCAGAACGATAAAGCGCAATTATTGTCTTAGTGGCTCAGCTTGTAGCCATGGCCCAGAGGGACTGATGGGGGTTAAAGCTCACTTGATGGTCTGCGAGAGTACTGAAAAGCTCTAAACCTTTCTCTTTTATCGTTTGTTGTAGTTTGCAGTTTTTGACATTCCTTTGGGTTGTGAATTGAATTCCACACTTGAAATGATTAGGTGGTGGGGAAACTATTTCTCAATGTAATTCGGTGTATGAAATCAAATGTACATAGTACTCAGTAGGGATGAAACCATTTTACATGAAAAATAGTATTTTCATACATTCGCATTAAAGTGAAAGTGCCTCAACTAATAAATTGTACATCTGATGCATGGTGGGATGAAAAAGACTTTCATTGTTTCTATCTTTGCACTAGTTAAAAACTAATTACTCATGTATAATGTTTAGTAGAGGCCCCTGTGGTGACCATGAAGTTAATATTTACTTGCAGATTGATCTTGTCTGTCATTTCTGCTGCATCAGTGAGAAATTCTCACCAAGTCTCATGCAAGATGGGAAAGCTTTATTCTGCTACTGATGTTGAGTTGTATATAATATAAATGTGTAATCAGAGATAAAACAGGAAAGTGTTAAGTCTAGTTTTTTTTGTACTTTTTTTAAAAAATTGTTTTAGCACAAGACACAAAACAAACATAGAAATGGTCACAGGTACATTCAGACATTTACATACTGTTTACTGTCCACAGATTGAATAAAAAGTCCCATTTTTTTTCCAGTACTGTACACCCTTGTGCTGTTGTAGGCGGAGATTGTACGTCATCATTTCCATTAAAAGGATTTGGTTGACAATTTTTATCACCAAGGAGATTGAGGGAGGGTCCTTTTTTAGCCAATATTTGGTGATGGCTTTTTTGCCTGCTGCAAGCAGTGTTCTAAATAGATATATGTCACTTTTACATAATTCCTCTGGGGTAATGCAAAAAAACAAAGTAGCCAATGACATCAAAATAAACACCAAAAACTGAATGCATCAATTTGATTAAGTCTAGTTTTGATTAATCATTTCATCAGAGACTTTTTGACTGGTGAAATAATTTTGTGAAAAAGCCAAATCTGTTTCAGAAGTCGAAATGGTAGAAATTCAGCTTTATTATTGCCACTGCTGTCTTCTTAACAACTAGGGAAATCAAAGTCTCTCTTGAACGGCACAGTATTTTTTTAATTTTTTGCCTTGCATCATGTCTTACTGAATCAAATTGGGGGGAACGATACTACCTGCACTGCTGTTATCCCCAACTGTAAAAAGTTCAAGTCCTATCATCTGCATATTTACATACCACATACTAAGGCTGGGCGATATGAACCAAAAATCATATCTTGATATTTTTTGCAGAATGACAATACACGATATGTATCTCTGTATATTATTTTTCCATAAAGTAATACCAAAAAGACAGTTCTAGATCAAATTCACAGGTGCCAGCTGCCATATAGGCACTTTTTATTGATGGAAAGCAGCACAATATCAACATGTACATAAA
>JAPQRP010011863.1:0-41227 GCA_037367295.1 Apogon hyalosoma
GCTGTCCTGGTGCCACAGACATGTCAAACAGGGGGACAGGGACAAAAACTCAAAGTATTGTAAAAATAAAGCAAAAAAAAAAAAAAAAAATTCCACTTGGGAGAAGTGAAAAAGTCAGAAGTCAGTGTATGGTAAATGCAAATAAGTGCAATGGAAACAGATAATGTGATGAATGAGATAGGTGGGAACACATCATGAATGTATCCAAGCGAATACAGGACAATCCAGTGGAGAAATGTCACAATGTTTGAAGAGCTGGAGAAATAAATGCTGAACACAGGCTTTGGGGAAGGGTTTGAAACAATGGTAAATGATGCAGACCAATAGATCAGTTCAGGGCTCAAAACTTAAAGGAGAGATATTTTGCTTTTTTAAATGGAATTATGCATTTTCAAACATTTCACTGTGGTCTACATAAACTGTAAATGCTATGCTTGGGTCTGAATTCTTCATTAATGAACTCAACTGGCCCATCTTCAACTTTATTTTTGAGTAATGACACAAGAAAGGTCGTTTTGAGCACTGGCCCTTTAAAGGTACATGACCTCTCCCCCTCCAGGTTGTTGACTGTGCTGCTCTGTCCCATTCAGCCACTTGTGTTCATTAATACAACCAACAACAGAACATTTTAGGTAATCAGCTCGAAGTTTGGACATATTTTCAGTATGGACTACAACTGCTGATAAACAGTTATGGCATACTCGGAGAAATGTTCATTGGAAGTCTTGACCTTATATGTGCAAATGTCATGATGTAACTAGTTATAAAACGTAACAAGAAGGAATTGAAACGGGTTGAAGAAATCCACTTGATTTTTGCCAAAATGAATATAAAGATAGGTTTGCAGAACCTGGAGGGTTCAGACTCAAACTTTATGAACTGTTAGGGTCCAAATACACAAATAAATGAGCCAAAGACTAATAAAAGTGGGTTTAGAGAAATATGACCCCTTTAAAGCAGCTTCAGGGTTGATGTCATCTATATCAGCTCAGGTCACATGTTATTGTATGAAGCACTACAATTCTGATGCCTTTAATGATGAACAAGATAAGACACTGTGAGGGGAAATTCCACAGTTAACAGCAGCAAAATATAATAAGCAAGTGCAGAGAAAAAGACAGGTAGAAAAACCACAAATAAGTGAAAAATGCAATATAAAGAGAAAAACAAGACATTTGGTAATTAAATAAATACTTATATAAATATAGAATGAGAATTAAAGTCAAATATTATTTATATGTTTACTTTGTGGTTGCATATGCACATGGTGTGAAGGGTCTGCTATAGAGTCTGATGCTATTACTGTCTGGCCTGACTTCGACTGTATTGCAATCTTATTCACTCTTATTTATATATTTTCTTTTTTCGTGGTCCTTGTGATGTAATTTGAGTTTTTACTCTTTTGCGTTCTTTGTTAAGTGTTTTGTAACCTTGCTATGCAAAAACTGCTATAACGTATTACTTACCATATTAAGGGTCACATATTACACATTCATAGCTGACAAGAACAATTACTCAACTTGTTTAAAACGATTTTGATTGGTCGCTGTTGCAGGATACATTTGCATACTGTAAATATGCTAATACATGGAGCTTCCATTACGTTGATTACTGGTTTCCTTTCCCAGTGTATGTAACATTTAGTCACATTTAGATGCACATGTAGCATCTACTGGTCAGTCTCATTTATCCATAATTTCAAACATAAAAATGCTCTTAGTGATGGGACAAATGGAAATCAATTGTGACAGTGAAGGAAAATTCTTTACACAACTGAACCTGCATTTTGGTAAGAACTGCTCAATTAGTCATCATACATTTATATAGTGCAGGGGTGAAAACTGAATGACTAACGAACTTAAAAATGATTTTCTAGCTGCAGTGTTGCTCTGTGGTCTGATTAGACCAAGTTTGTCAAACTAATTTTAGTTCAGGGGCTGATCTCAAGCAGGCTGGACCAGTAAAATAACACAATAACCTCTAAATAATGACAGCTTTTCCTCTTTGTTTTAGTGCAATAAAAAATATAAAATTATGAAAATATTTCTATTTACAAACTTTCACAAAAAATGTGAATAACCTGAAAAACTGCAATTTTGTAAGAAAAATAAGTGTAATTTTAACAATATTATGCCTTAACTTATCATTTATATCATTTACACACAATATTACACAAACAAGAGGTAACAGGCATAATACTGTTAAAATTTTGGAATTTGGAACTAAAATAAGAAGAATTTATACAATATTACGGAATATTGTTAAAATTGGACATAATTTTCGTAAGACATTTCAGGTCATTCATATTTGTTAAGGTTATTCACATTTTATTGTTATAGTATAGTTTGTAAATGTAAATATTTTCATTGTATCGTGTTATTTTTTTCACATTATAATAAGGAGAAAATTTGTAGTTGTCGATGATGCTATTCTTTTACTAGATCACATTGGTCTGTGTGTGGAATCTGAACTAAAACAAGTTTGACACACTTGATTGTTAATACTTTCAGTGTAATTTTTGCACTTTGCAAATTCATTCCATGGGCTGGACTGGAACCTTTGGTGGACTGTTATTAGCCCGTGGGCCACATGTTTGACGCCCCTGATATAGAGCAAGAGATAAATGTAGGTTAAAGGACGTGATAATTCACTAATAAATTGAACTTAGTCAGCATCTGATGTGTGCACAAGTGAGTTTCAACACATCTTTGCTGCACCTTCTTTAGCCCATCATCTAATAACGTGGGACAATATTTCTGGATATTTTAATGAGAAAAAAAACAAAACAAAACACAAAAACAGAGTTTAAAGTGACACAAATCCATACTGTGAACTTCTACATTAATAGGTGTTAATTGTGTTGCTGCTCTCCTACAAATGTGACCAATATGTGCTAATGAGTGTTAAATGTTTACTTTCATGCTGTTGTTTTATCAATGACCGAATGTTGCTCATTCCTGTGTCTCAGCTTTGATGAATGATTGACAAGTTATGCATCTGTTTATGTCATTAGCTCTGATAGAGCAAATGACAAAAAAAACAAAAAACAAACTCATCCACATGTTCTATTCTTGATGAAAATGAGAAGAGTTACATTCCATAAACATTTCCATCTGGGCAACGAGGAACTGGAGCAACACGATTTAGAGCAGGATACATGATTTACGGTTCCATGTATTTATTAGCTTGCATCAATGAGATTATTTATGTGATTATTTCCATGAATAGAACAAACTAAAATGCTTGCTATTTGGGATGCTGAACAGCCTCTTATGTAAAGGTACAGTGTGTGTGATACTTAGTGAGATCTAGTGGTTAATTTTATGGTTAATCTTGCACCACTCTGCCCTTACCTCACCTGTGCTAACAGCAATAACAAAAAGTAAAAAGTAAAAAATAAAAAAAAAAAAAAGGTTTTTTAGTTAAGGGGATATTACTGTTATTTAGACGGAAGGTGATGATAATGGGGCTTAGCACTGAATTTCACTGTAACTATCACTATAACTATATGAGTTACCATAGAAATGTGATGCGACAACAAAGACTGGTTCCAAAATGAGCCCAATGCTTATTTAATCCTTTTCACTCCTACCAGAGCACAGGGCCTCCACAAGGGCTCTCCAGTGAACTCTGTTCTTAGCTGCCCTCTTCAACTGTTCCCACGACATATCTATCTCCTGAAATTCTTCCATGACAGTCCTCCTCCAAGATTTCTTGGGTTGCCCCCTCTTTCTTTTCCCTTGTGGGTTCCACTCTAGTGACTGCCATGTGATGTTGTTCACTGGTTTCCTTAGTGTGCTTGATCTATCACCGTTTCCTTTGTCTAGTTGTGACTTTGATCCTCTCCTGTTCCATGCAATGCCACAAATCATCGTTGGTTTTTCTATCTGATCAGAATTTTCCAAGGATGTATCGAAGACTATGATTGACAAATGCCTGTAATTTCTTGATGATGTCTGAGGTCAGCTGCCAAATTTCTGAACCGTATAGAAGAATGAATTTCACATTTGAGCTGAAGATTCTCAGCTTTGTTCACAAGGAGATGCACTTTGATGTCCAAACAGGTCTCAGCATGTAAAAAACGCTTAAGCTTTTCTGCACTTAGCCTCTCCATCTTCCTCTGATCCTCCAGTAGTGGTAATGATACAACCAAGATAGATGAAGGTTGTTACTCTTTCTAGTGGTTGGTCCTTGCACATGATGTTTCCAGCATTGCTTGGGGTGCCAATCCTCATCTCTTTGGTTTTGGTGTTGTTCACTTTCAGTCCAACTTTAGCAGCTTCATCCTGGAGTGCTTCAAACTTCTGGCAGGCATGAGTGATCTTCTGACTGAGCAACACAATATCATGGGCAAACTCTAGATCTTCAAGCTTCTTCAGGAGGGTGAACTGTATTCTGGTCTTGTTCTCACCAAATGCTTGCCTTGTAACCCAGTCCAGTGCTACTAGAAAAAGAAGTAGGCTGAGTAGACATTCTTGTCGTACTCCAGTCTTCATTTCAAATGGCTCAGTCATCCTCCCATCATATAGCACCCTTGCCTGAAAGCCATCATATAGGACCAGAATCATCCTCACAATATTGGATGGGATGCCATAATGTTTCAAGATCTTGCAGAGCATTTCCCGGTCAATAGAGTCAAAGGCTTTCTCAAAATCCACAAATGCCATATACCATCATGTGTTCCATTCAAAGGTCTGTTCTATGATTATTCTTAACGTTATTTGGTCGCCACATGAGTGTACCCTGCGGTTCCCTGCTTGTTCATCTCAGTCTTTCTTCCACGGGGTCCTGCATTCTTATCAGAATGATCCTGCTGAGAATTTTGCTGGCTATAAACAGCAGCATGATGCCTCTTAAATTGGCACAATCACTAAGGTTTCCTTTCTTTGGCAACTTTACCAAGAGCCCCAGCTTCCAGTCTATGGGGATGTCTTCAGCATCCCAGATCTTATTCAACAGAAAGTATAAAACTTCCTTTGAAATCCAGCTTCCTTCTTTCCAAGCTTCTACAGGGACGTTGTCAAACCTTTCTGACAAACCTGCCTTTCCATTTTCCACATCTTGAACTGAGGTGCTTGTTTTATGAGTTTTGCCTATTTTCTTGGTCTTCTTTTCAAGGGCTACCCTGTATTTTACCTGCCACTTGTGCAGTATATTACCAATATATAGATTTGACAAAAATGCAATATAATTCACCTTTCACATAGGCTTAAGAATTGAAATTAAAGATGCCTCTGTATGCAGTAGGCAGGGTCTTTAAAATAACCTGGAACTCCTCTTCCCGTTTCATGACACCCAGCCTTTATATTCAAGACATTCTGCTTTCAGGTAAAATCAGCACCAGTAAATAGGTCAAGGAGAACCCATATTTCCAGACCCAGCTCCACAGGACGTCCTTACCTGGGATGTTGTGGATAGTAATGGCGAGGATGAGCAGTAGGATCCTCCTCCAGCTGCTCCCAGTCTGCCTGAACTGGTCCTGGTGTTTACTGATGGACCCCGGTTCCTCTGGACCGCTACTATGTGGACCTCTTCTCCTCTGGTACACATCTCCATTTTCTAATTTATCTGCATGACACAGGAGAAGGATGTTAAAAACACTGTGAAAGGAACTGACAACATTCACTCAGGTACATTAGAGTAACTCATATGCTCTGAAACACAGACATGATGTGTTTTTAAAGATCTGAACTACATGGAAACATTACTTCTACCAACATTTAACATTTAAACTGCCTCTAATGGACAAGCCTGCAGATTATGGTGGTATCTTACATGTTGGGATATACATGTTTATTAATGTTTAATTTTCATTCAACTTTAGAGGGAATAAGTAGCACTGTTTGACCAAAGAAATGTACTGTATTTACATTTCTTGCCTGTCTGTCTGTCTGTTTGTCTATCTATATATCTATCTAGTATGCAAAAGTTTTAGGTGGCCTTTAGAGTTGTTTTACAGCATTGAAAGGAACATGCATATTTATTTCTCAGTCTCTTTTCCTCACATACAACAAGAAAATACAGGAAACATATGCACAGCGTTAAAAGACACACCCACTCCGATATCGATTTGATGCAGTATTAATTGGTTCAGATTCATTTAGTGATACCAAAGTACAATTTTGAGCTGTAACCGGATTTGACTACCACAGCCATCCAACACATCAATACTGGTATCAACACTGACATTAGAAAGGAAATAACTATGACATTTCAGCAGTAAATAGCTGAATCTGCTCTTAAATAAGGAATGAGACAGAAACATTGCCATGTTTCTACAGTGGCTCAGAACAGACTTCTTCGTCATCTTTATTCTGTTTCATGGCTGATGGCTTCTAGCGTTAAGTTGCATTACTATCACCTATGGCTGAGTGTGGATCTAAGTTAAGATTCCTAGAACAATTGGCTTCTGCGACCCCCCCTCAGAGAGCCTCCGCTGACCAGACAGTCCGGGCGGCCATTTCCTACGCACTGCAGGTTCCAGTTTGAGACTAGGATGACCTCCCACGGAAGTGTTTTCCTCACCCTTCCTCCGTGCCCCTCCCACTCCAGAACCGTTGCAAGCAAGATTGAGATGCCTCGTATTCCCCAAGGGCCCGTGAAACAGAGCCAGCCGCACCTCAGCGTTGGCGGTACCCAGGTCAGATAATTGTGGTCCCACTCTGAAAAATCGATTTTATCCACTATTGCTCGATCAACCAAAATTAAAATAAAATCGATCCAAAATCCATCAAATCGACTTTTTTATCCAGCCCTAGTATTTCATGTGACCTCTTCAACTACTTTACTGTAGTATGTGCAGCAGTAAAAACAAAAGTTTTTGTGAAAAAAACAGCATCTATAAAACCTAAGTGGTTGTATTTAGTGTGACCTTCCTTTTACACTTAACATGTCTTTAATCCTTTTGTTCAGAAATATGACATTTTTGGCATTCATTTTTCGATTTTTTTTTTTCCAGGTTTCAATCAAACCACATCACAGATGTTTCTAACGGTTTTTGCTGTTTCTTGCCATGGGTCACACTAAATACTGACTTTAAAACCCAGTTAGTTCCATTTTTACATTTGCATGTCATGTATTTCTACAATGCTTGAATGGATAATGGTAATGTGTTCTGATGAGTACAGACTGACCCTGGTCCACAGTGATGGGCACATCAGGGTGTGCAAACAGGTCATAAAGTGATTATCCATCATGCCTAGTGCCTACAGTACAAGCCTGCGGGGGCAGTGTTCTGATCCTGGGTTACTTCAGTTGGTCAGGTCTAGGTCTAGGGTCACATTTGGAGATGAGAATACCAGGATTCATCAGTCTGAAATTGTGAAAGAGTGGCTCAGAGACATGATGAGACATGTTCAAACATGAATTGTCCTCCACAGAGTCCAGACCTGAACCCCACTGAGAATCTTTGGGATGTGATGGAGTAAATGTCATATAGTGGTCTAACTGTCCATCATCAATACAAGACCTTGGTCAAAAATTTATGCAGCCAATGTGATATCATGACTCCCGTAAATATACGCGCCACTTTTAATTGCCGTGTTATCTGTATGCATTCTAAGCTTTCCAGATGTATGTTCACGCCATTATTAGCCCCCTGTCCAACCTGAACTGATTCGCCACATACCACGCACTGAGGGTTAGGGTTATATAAACCAGAGATCTTGGCGTAAATTGACACGCGATCAAATGGTGTTGAATAACATGCAAAAATGTCGAAAATGTGAAGGTATAGCACATCAAATGCCATAAGAACTGGCGTGACATACAACGCCATTTATTGAGATCAGTCTGATGCAGCTATGGATGGAAATAAATGTTGTGACATTGCATAAGGTAAATGAAATGATGCCATGGCAAAGACTTGATATAATCAAAGCTAAAGGTGAGCCAATAAAATATAAGAATGAAGAACTTTACTATTTACTTGTTATAGACTATAGAGTATTTTTAACTCCACTACAACTACCTGACGGCTTTACTCACTACATATGATGCCCACCTTATTGTCAGAAAGCCCTTTAGTCAGAAAATTTGTTAGGATTTAGTTGATAAATCTAACCCTAACCACGACATTAGGGCGCCTCCCCTACATACAATGGAAAATAGAACAACCTTCAAAATACAGTACATTGTTAGACAGGAAGCCAGTGCTTTCCAGTCTTACCAAAAGCAGTGTGATGTCAGGATCACATTACAGATGATGTGTTAACTCAGTTATTTATGTCATGCCAGATTCGTCTGCTGTTGCTGTATTCTGCATATTTTAGTAAATATTTTAATATATTTGGCACAGTGGTTCCCTGGGGGATTCAGAATAAGTCTGGGTGACTGGACACTTTAAAAGACAAGAGATGGACGTTTTTCAAAAACACTGTTAACTGCAATCTTTCATGAAATATATACTTCTATACTCAAACAAAGGATAGAAATACTTCTTCCACCACTGGATAAAAACTATGTAAATACAGTGAAACATGATGGTAAAAACGTGTGAATCCTCAGTTTTTTAATTTCTGCGACTGCATGTAAACAGTAACTGCATCCAAAGATGCCTTCCTGTTCCTCTTGCCCTGAACATCTGAGTCCATACACAAAACAATACATTTGTAACTCATGCACCATTTACCACAAAACCAAAGTGTGAATGTCTGTGAAGCATGTCAACTGTTGTCTGGAGGATATCTGAATCAGAGGAACTTGAAAGCTCAATACGTTTTTTACAGATAAAAAGTGATGTCTCTGGCAGTTGCCTCATGTCTGATTAAAATGTCTGTTTTTGAGTTTATATTTACAGCCTGAGGGACCCACAACTCTATTACTCATTGAAAATAAAAGAAATGTCCTGTGTTTTTCCCTTCATCAATCCAATTACTGCAATCTTTGTTAGCATCCCGAAAACATAAATTAATGGTCCGAGATAATCTAATTAGCACAAACTGTTTGATGGAGGTTGCACTGGCAGAATTACTTTTACGTGATATGAAAAAATGAAAAATAAATCAAATAATGCAGCAGCACACAACCAGCAACAATGGGTAAAATTACCCTAACAGGAGCTACAATTAATTTATGGTAGCACACAAGAAAAATAGTGGGATGTTTCAATTCTGTGCATTTGTTTTCTGATGGACAAACAGAGGACAATGTTTGTTAAGGATATTAGTTGTTTTATTTACCTAGTATTTCCCCTGCGAACATGCCACGGTTGAGTCTCTGGGGGACCCATTCATTCATCTACTATCCAACCCAGGGGGAAACAGAATATGTCACTTAAACAATAAATATGGGTCGTATTTATATGAAGCTGCAGTTGGAGGGATTGGACTCAGAGACTTTATCAGTGTGAGGCTGTTCATGTATGGATGTTATGTGAGTTTGCAAGGGGAAAATAAAACCACAGTAAAATCACTGCTGATGCATGTTTGAGCATGTTACTCCATTAACCCATAAAGACCCAAACATCCACTGATCTAAACTATTTAATACCTGCTGATCCACTAATCCTATCAATCCATGTAAATAATTGGTGTAAAATACAATTTGTCACCTTTTCATGGTCATCAGATATAACCCATTTGGACGTTCAAAGGCTCCGTAGTGAACGTGGAAACACTGTCATCTTCTACAACATTGATTCACCAGTAAAACGTAAAATAAAAAATAAAAAATTGGATCAAGGACAGTAGATGAAGACACTCTCTGATTCTGATATAATAACCCTCAAATTTAATCTGAGCTTTAATGAACATCTACATGATTGTGGAATTTCGGATTAAGTTACACTAACAAGACTCTGAAATGACCTTGTTACAAAAATTAAGCAGGCTGCGATTTAGCTATAGCTCACCTATGACCCCTCACAGATAGCTCTGACCCCTTCACCACTTCATCCTTTTTGTCCAAATATGGACAGTTCTGTCTTGAAAATGCTGGATGGCCAAATTCACTTCAACAACCAACATGTAATGTCAAGGCATCTTTGTCTCTTTCTCCTTAACAGTCTTTGAGGTAAAGGGTTTCTACAGATTTCAACAAGTTACATGTAAATGCAATTTTTACAACAAATCTTAACTTTTTTTTTAACATGCTGTCAAGCTGTGTATAGACTTTGGCGACACTAAAAATAGATAGAGGTGACAGTGACTTTTACCTCTAATATCACTCAGCTTCATTTCATCCTTGTATCAAGTGCAAGTTCATGCCAAATTTGTTCAAAATCCACCCTGTTTGTATATATATATATATATATATATATTGGCATTTAATCTAAGGAACCACGATAAAAAAGGGGGAATGATGGAGATCAGGGAGTGCTAGTGGCTTTTTGTGTCAACATGCTTTTTCTTACTTTTCACGTCACTCTTAGGCCATTGTAAGTTTTCTTACGTATGGTGTGAGTGGCTTCAAATTCATAATACATATGTAATACATACATACAATTATATTATTTTTCAAGCCCAAGCTCACTGAACTTGAACACATATTCAGAGATGCTACAATGACCTACAAGCTACAATAAGGTCATGTCCACAGGCATTCCCTCAATGATAACTCATATCTGTCATCACTCAGTAGTCAGCAGTAAATGGAGATTTGGTTTTGTCATTTTAGGCAGATTTTTATCACCCTGTGACAGCTATAATGATCATTTAGGTGGCCAACAGATTCCTGTCTTTAGACTCTTAATTAGGCTCTAATTTAATTAACAATGCAGCTCCTGTGAGCACTGGTTTTACACAGCGGGAGGAAATTACATCATAACATCCATCTTTATATACTCTATGAAACATGCTAGCTATTGTATTCCATTCACTTGTCTCCATTTACACACATATACTTCCATGGTGCCCTTTAATTTCCAGATAAGCTGCTTAAAGGTAAATATTTAATGGCCAAGCTGATAAACCACAAAACTCATGACTTTTTTCTCCTCACTGGTGACACTCACTTTGCTCAGTGAGAATCATTTATGTGCAAATGTAATTAAAACTGAATTAGGTACTGATTGCTTTTTAAATGTAGCCATTCATTACTAAATGTCTGTAATGATTTAGAGGCTGACTGCACATTGCAGCGTCATACCGTTTACCTGACTTAAACTTGTCCATACCACTCACCTTCTGCCTTCATCTCTGCTGTTCACCCCCATTTTATTTTTATACTGCTGTCTCTCATACATATATTCGGAAACACAAGCAGTTGACCTTCCAAGTGTCTCTTGTTTCACTGTAAAATTGAATTATCTGGCATGCAGAGGCTTAATAATTTGGAGCATTGCTTCTGGCACAGCAGTTTGACCATCAACATGTGGACGATTCAAAGGCTAAAATATCCTAAATGTGTTTTGCTTTGACTAAATCCTATTGTGTGTCCTTTCAAACACATAAGCTTATACACTCTTTGTTGCTTGCCAACCAAATATATTATCAAAAACTCCAGCTGTAATCAGTACACATTATGTGTAATTATGCTGCAAAAAATTCAATTAAAATGCACATCAGGAGGTCAACTAGTTGACCTACATTCAGGAGTTCAGCCTAGATATAAGCCTTTTTCTCACACTAGGAGAAAAATATTGAAATACTGCTAATACAAAACAATCTGAGAGGTACTAATGGTATTATCAAAGGCCAAATATAACAAACATTCAAAACAGTGTTAAATGGACTGAAATTATGGCATGCTGCTTAGAAATAATTTTGGACTCAGAAGATGAATGAATGAATGAATGAATGAATGAATAAATAAATGAAGACAGACTTGTTTTTCTGGGGTTACCGTTTCAAAGATGATGCTGAACAGAACACTGGTCATTGATATACAGTAAAAAGACACGACCCAATCACACAAAAAAAAACCTCAGACATACAGTTTCTGATTTTCTAACCCCATTTGCAGCTTCTTCTCTGTCTCAAGAAGAACAATATTACAAAATGAGTGCATTAGACATACTATATACACATTAAAATGAAACTGCTGAAGCCAGAGTTTTAATAGAAACT
Organism: Apogon hyalosoma; assembly: GCA_037367295.1. Taxonomy (NCBI): domain Eukaryota; kingdom Metazoa; phylum Chordata; class Actinopteri; order Kurtiformes; family Apogonidae; genus Apogon; species Apogon hyalosoma. The sequence continues at coordinate 12,006 of JAPQRP010011863.1, forward strand.
TACCAACCTTGCATGCATTTGGTATTTGTTTGTTCTTCACCCTACTTGCCTCCAGTGCTGCTACTCACACTGGTATATGGATGTGTGTGAATGCTCGGTGGTGGTCGGAGGGGCCGTAGGTGCGAAAGGGCACCCACGCTTCTGTCAGCCTGCCCCAGGGCAGCTGTGGCTACAGATGTAGTTTGCCACCACCAACGTGTGAATGAATGAATGGATCCACTGTACGCGCTTTGAGTATGCGTTCATAGAAAAGCGCAATATAAATCGAATCCATTATTATTATCATCATTATTATTATTATTATCATTATTATTATTATTATTATTATTATTATTATTCTAGGACAGTGGAAAGTTAACACCAAAGTCTTAAAGAATAAGCCCCAAACAGAGACAACCTTTGTGTTAATGAGCCAGAGCAGTCAAGGTGTTCAATCCATTACCTCACTCTTATCAAAGAGGTTGAGAAGAATAAAAAACAGATGAAAAGGTATGAATGTGATAACACCAAGGACAAAAAGGAGGACAAACTTCTACTGAAGATATAAGGAAATTTATGGATGAGAAAGTAAACCAGTCCAAGAACACTACTAGTACTGATACTTGAGATTGAGCCAATGTACACTCAAGGAAAAAAGAAACGCACCGCTAATTTTTTTGTTCACATTTTTCTGGAGTTATTTTTTTGTGGGAAATATAATACATGCATATCACCCAGATATCCATCACTAATCTTCAGGTCCAATCATTCAATGTCTATTACAGTTTCTGCAACAGTAATATAACAAATCAATAAGCACCCTAATTAACAAGAATAACAGATAATCATTTCATGGTCAATAATTAACATGACCTCCTTGGCTCTGGCAGACACTGGTCTACGGTGTGTCCCAATCAGCACTGCCAGATGTACAACAATTATTGTATTTGTAAGATCATTTCACCCTCTGTACGATCAGTAATTCCAAAAATCCCATAATGTCATGATAATTTCCCTTCAAAACATGGCTATTAGCAAACACCAACAGATATAGCCTGCACTGTGCCTGATGTTGCGCATTTTTGCAGATGCTTCTTTACAGCCAATCAACGCACAACATAGCACGAGTGACGCACGATGTAGCACAGCAACACTAAATGTGTACATTTAAAGTGACACATGATTGTGATTTTTGATCCTCAAAGTTTATGAAAGTTTCAGCAGCTCAGGTGAAATGTTATTTGAAGGGACACATGAATGGGATTTTAATTTTTGATTCCAAAAGTTTATGGTTTCAGCAGCTCGAGTAAAGTGTTGTTTGAAGAGACACCTGGTTCTCATTTTTGATTTAGAAAGTGTGTTGTGAACACAATAAAACTGTAAATAGCTTTCTTCAGCAAGTTCTTCAATTATCAAGCGTTTTAGTCATTGAAGTGGACTGACTGATGTTTATTCCTAATGTAAAAACAGATTATGTCTCAAAATATTGATGATACAGGACCTTGATACATAATGATTAAGAGGATGGTGATATGACTGATATTCTGGGCTGTTCAGTGCAGTGGCTCATCCTGCACACCACACAGGTGGGGGTGCTGTTCTGCCAATGGCAGCTTTTTTCCAACAGTACTTTTACTTTATTTAAAGGTAAAACTGCAATATAAGCTATACTATACACGATCTGTGGTAATGTTCTACTGAAGTAGATGGTCCTGAGCAATGTCAAATCGGATATGTATGATAATTTTCCTTAAAATACGATAATTTCTGGTACGATAATTTGTCATTTCCCATCCGGCAACACTAGTCCCAATGGTCTAAGTTCTTGTTGCTGGTCGGAACCTGTCACGGAGAAAAGGTGGTGTGTATATTTACGCAAGTCACAACATCATGTTGCGTGGGTACAAAATCCAAAAATACACTTTTCACTGATCAACAAAATCAATCAACTGGAACCAAGAAAGTAAAGATTTTTATTTGACTCAAAATTGCACAGAAATCCTAGCAGCTTGCAATTTGGCACCAACAATTATATTTTTGAAAATATTTAAACATTTAAAATGGTGCATTTCTTTTACCCTTGAGTGTATATTAAAGGTGACTGAGCTCTACTTAAATACTTGCCGGGTGTAGAAATGTCAGTCAATAAATCAGAAACATTAATACATTAACATTTCCTCCAGGTATTACAGTTCAATCAGCCTTTTTCAGCAGATGTGCAAGTCAACAAAGAAGTCTGGATAAAACCAGGGTTATAGTTTGGTTTATGCATGAAAACCTCTGGTTAGGGTTACGAAAAGAAGAGGAAGGAGGAAGTGGAACATAAAAAAGAGAAACCATCCAACCAAACCTTCTCTTACTAAGGTTTCTTCTGTCCTCTGATGTCATGAGGTTCATGTTGTACCCTTGTAAACTGACAGTATTTGAGTATCCCAAACACTGAACATGGAACCAATGGATGCTAAATTCCCTGAAGTGGAACATGAAAAGTGCAGGGGTGTTTGTTTTAATAATGGGTATTGGATTTAAATAATAACTGGACTGAAGTTTATTTGAAGTGCAGGATGGTTGTGGTAGATTAATTTTTTCTTGAACATTTAAATAATTGCTTTTGAAGCCGTGTAAGACTGGAATGGCACATACATATCAGTGATTAATGGACTCAGAGCGTATTACTAGAAAAAAGTCTGAACATATACAATATTTAATGTAGAAAACTGCAACCATACATTTTCCCATCTTTCTGTTCTGAAAAACATCCATTAAGTTCATTATATAGAATGAAATTCATTTTCAATAGAATGTGAAAATGAAAAAGCCAGATTTCCTACAAGAACAAACAGAAATAGACATTTTTATTTTCTGCTGTAATATTTAGTTTGTTTTTTACTTAATGCTGGAACATCATTGTTGACATAAACCCCTGACCCATGTTTGTGAAAAGTCTTCTGAAGTTGACTACAGCGGTGGTTTAAAGTTGTACAAACTGTACATAAATAGTGGATGATACCACTGATTATTGAAGACTTTACCTGATTATCACTTATTTGGACAAGAGGGTGGGGGTGAGGAAAAGCAAGAGATGAAACCAAACTTATTGACAATGCTCATCACAAGTTAAATGGTAATGAGAAATGTTAGTTACCTGCTAAATCTTTACACACTTAGTTGTATTTGTCAACTTCAAACAAATTAGAAACTCACAAATTGCCATAAATTGGCCCACACAGAACAGAATAGAAAATAATTCTAACAGAATTGCCATTACACAGGTTGTGCAATGAAATTACAAGCATGATAAGAACTGAACTTCCCTAGCTTAGTACACTCTAAAAAATAATCCAGGGCCTTAGTAAATATCTCAATAATAAAAAGTTATACTACCTTAATGAAATCTCTCAAAATCACTTAAGTGCTTATTTGAGTTGGACATACCAAAATAAATGGTTAAAAATCCAACAGTTCAGTTTGCCTTATATACATCTATTATTTAAGTTTATTACAAAAAAAGACATGAGTATTTGGGTAACAAACTATATTCTTAAGATATCCTTTATATTTTCTGTAAATATCAATGAGAATATTTGAGTATGAAGCACTTGTACTGATCAGTTTCAAGAACTTTAATTATTACTCATTCTAACTCAATGGACTTCATCTCTAACAATTTAAGAAAGTAAGTTTTGTTACGCAGAACGTCATGACGTGTCATTTGTGCGCAAAGAGAGAAGATTATGACCCTAACCCTAACTAAAAGTTGCAGACTGATGTGCACCGGCCAGTGCTTTGCCTTTGGCTCCTACTTTGAACTGTCTGGTGGGTCAGATCAGAACTCTAACCCATAACCCATGTACTGACCTGAAGTACTCCTAGATTAAAGAGTAAATATATTTTAAAAAATTAAGTAAATGTAACATACTGTGGTGTGTTTGTTGCATTGCATTGTGGGTAAGGGGCATGTTGCTTGATTATGTACTATTTTTATATGCAGGGGTTCAGCAGGGTTGTGGTGTTAGTGTGAATTCAGGTTAATGTGTGTATGGCAGTGTTTACTGGCCTTTTTCTTTTTTGTTGAGGCACACCATAAGTGAAAGCCATAGGCTGAACAATGCCTTACCAGTTCATCCATGATTGTTAATGTCTTGTTCAGCGATAAACTACACTTCAAACTTGTCAATTAAAAGCACATCCTGTGCTCTTTAATTTTCACTGAATTAACTTCTTGCCAATCCTCCAACCACACTATAATATGTATTCTGATATTTGATAAGCCTTAAGCAAATGTAGCAGATTTGTTTTATTAAATAATAATCTCATTTTCAGTTGTATCTACCAAACATTTTAATCATATCTATTCAATTTCATATTTCATGGTACGCAATGTAGTTATTCATATCTGCTTCAATTTTTAAATTACACTTACTTAATTCATAAGGTAAATCTATATGATTCCACAGCTTTCAAAGTTACTCACTATTTTAAGTGTAAAAATGTTTCACAGATTAAACTGAGTAGAGCATAGTTACATTTACTGGAGTGTAACTCAGGTATGCTAACAGATTGGGTATTAAATGATGGTAAGCTTCATGACAGAATATCCTGATGATCTTGTTGGAGAAACGTCTTAGGCACAGCTACACTAAAGTTGCCTAACTCAGCGGCCAAGTGAACTGTCAATCAAAGCCTGCATGGCATAGGGCACTTCACCTGTCACTCAAAGCCCTTCTAAGCCTTAATATACTTTATACAGGTGGGTTATATTAAAATTCATCCCCATACAGAGGATGTCACCCCTGCATTGGCTACACTTTTCAGCCTCAGCAGTTACTACTTGTGTAGAACATATCCTGAATGTCTCCTGTTGGTGGTGAATTTAATTGATTTAGACATACCGTGACCAACCAAAGTGGTCTGACTTGAATTCATAAAGCAGATGGCAGTAGCTCTTAAGTTTATTTGAAGGATAAATGGGGATCTGTGGCCAACTGCAGGAAGGACAGGATGTAAGAAAACAAGCACAGCCTTCCTTCATTTTCTGTTTGATGGTTTGCATGGTGTAGTCAAAGGCATAGGGTAAATATATCTCACTGTAATTAATGAAACCATCCACTCCTACTCATAGATAAATGTACATTAAGTGTCACACTTTAAGAAAAGTGGTTTTGTCTGGGAAACTGGAAGACATGAAAGCAACTACCCATATCCATGAAAATTGTTTTTGCGGAGGATGGTCAGATTGAAACACACAACATCCTCTAAGAAACATCCAGTGAAGTGGACGCAGCTGATAATCTGACAAACATACAAACTAAACTGATGCTACACGCTGCAGCAGAATAAGTCAGATATGACGTGTTGAACGTTAATCAACTTCAAAATGAAAATTTGATTATTTTTCTATGCATGTATAGTTATTTAATTTCATTTTAATGGTCTGGCAGTTACACATACTGTGTGTTTACCAACAGTCTGTGTAGATAAACCTATAAAAGAAGGCAAATGGAGGAAGACAGAATGAGACGAGAATGAGTGGATGAACACAAGTGAACACAAGTCATCTGAGACAATTCTAGAACATTTCACATAAATGACCAAAATGTTTGTGTTCCATTTGTTCAAGTACATCCTCTACAAACAGTATATATAATATGTCCTGTGAATGACAATTGATTTATGGTACAACAACACATTTTTACAGTCATAACCACTAGGTGATATGGCCAAGTAATATATTTGAGCAAATCAGCAGATGTATTTTTGTCTTTAGATGATCACAGGCCAACTGTACACACTTGCAGCTGTTCTTTCATTCTCTCTTGTTTCACTCCCACAAAACACATTTACAAGTATATGTGACTCTATACAGTCCTTGCAAATGGCCCATCTATAGGCTTGTATTATTTAACAAGAGGTATGACAAATATATTTATGACTTTCACTGCAACATCAAAACTAGCTGCAAACATAGGCAAATAACGATTAAAAAAAAGGAACAAATTATGTTAAAGCAGCAAGAACATTTTGTTCCACAGAGCCAATCATGGATGCTGTTCCATGAACTCATTAACCTCTTGTTGCCACAGTACTGTGGTGATACATGGTATATATGCCCCATACACACAACAAAATTATGTAAATCCACAAAAGTTTAATATCGTTTTGGCCTTTTGTCTACATGACACTAGTGTTGTCAGTGACCTCAAATGGTGTTTTTAGAGAATGGGTCCCAGAGCAGAAAAATCTCACAACGCTATCCTCGCATTGCCATATGGATTGGCAAAACACTACTTTATGGAATTGATGACGCCATAGCACCATGTGACCAGAAGAAGAAAATCCCAGACATGACTTCATATGTACGCTCACTGCATTCTTCTATGATTTTAATGTATCCTGCGGCTCTGTCTGTGTTTGTGTACAGTGCCACATATAGGTATGGCATACGTATTACACTGTTTTAACCGAGTTTTCCTGTTTCCACCTGGACGCAGATATTTCTTGAGACGATACGTGTATGGACATTACGCACTTCTGTTTTTTCGACATTTAATCAAATCAAATCAAATTTTATTTATATAGTGCCAAATCATAACAGAAGTTATCTCATGACACTTTACATATAGAGCCAGTTGAAACCAGACCCTAATTTACAGAAATTTAGTAAATATCTGCAAAGTTTTATGAATGTGTCAAATGGAAAAGTGACTTATGACAACCACGTAACATGGTGAATTCCCTTTGATGCCACAGTCATCACCGTTGGGACCACTATGTGCTGCAGGTACAATGGAATTAGACTTTGAGTCAGACTTTGAGCTGTAGCTTCCATCCTGCATTTACAGCAGTTCTATCTGATGATGGAACATCCTCTCCATCTTCCCCCTGGGTTTGGTCATCTGGATGTGGAAAATAAAAATAACCCCAGCCTTATACTTGAAGTTGTTATTGTACAGATAAGATTTAAGGAGAGGTTCATTTCCAGGACTGCAGCGGATGAATGCACTGCTGTATTTCTGTCACAGATGGGATTAGTGGACACATTTTACTGCTGTTACAGGTACATGTGTGGGCACAAAACCCTGCATTTCTACTGCCTTCCCTCCTGTCACTCATATTTTACAGACTTGGACTCTACTTTCTCAATGAGCCCGTTTACAACCACAAAAATGCTGCCTTCAGGTGCTATGGGAATACTACTTATGAGCTTAAAAATTGCATATGAACACCCCCCCACAAGTCCAGACCAGAACCACAGAGTCCAGACCTGAACTGCAGAGTCTAGACCTGAACCCGAGTCCAGACCAGAACCACAGTAGTCTGACTCCCATCATTAATACAAGACTTTGGCCTATAGTTGAAGCTACACAGACATAAATGCTGTGCCATTTCTTGTTCCAGTGCATAAACGATGTGGTTTAAACAGTGACAGTGAATGTTTCGTCTAATCAAAGCTACAGATGGTCCAATAAAACATTTTGTTTGTCCATACTGTTACTGTGTGTTACACTACTGTTCTGACAGTCCATATGTTTGGTGATGCTACATATTTAGTTTTTGTCTTAAATCCATCTGAAGAATGAAACCTCAAAAGATGATGAGATGGATGCCTGTCTGAGGTAATGAACATTTTCCATTTTCAACAGACTCACTGGTTGATATGTGGTGGTTTTTATTGGGAGCCTTGAGTGATGAGATCATTTCAGTAATTTGAGTACTCATATTTGACTTATCCTCTGTAAGTGACCTGATGAAACAGACATGGGGGGGGTCCATTTCTAAATCACATGAGGTTCCCTGGTACAGTGAGTCCTGTTGGGTGTGAAATAACTGTGGCTTATGACTGTTGAAGTACACACACTGGAACACACACTTCAGTGGAGCTTGTTAGTTTGATTGGCGGGTGGGTGGAAACACTTATATGAGATGATTAGTGTTCTGTACAAAAACAGTTCCAATGGTCTCAGTGATCTGAGGATCACATATACATATCCACCCATAGTCAGTAGTATTTCTGAATGTCTGTGCAAGTTAATGCTCTAGAAGTCATTGTTTTTGAGAGAAATATGTCTATTTCCATCTTTACTAGTCGCTTTTCCATCGGACATATGCGCAAAACTTTACCGATATTTACTAAATGTTGAGAAAACAGAAGTGCATAATGTCATTGTCATTAAATCACAAATGCAATTATTTATTTATTTATTATTGCGAGATGTCACAAGAAGTCATTTCATTAACATGGTGACAAACATGTCATGTTGATTTACAGATATATTCAAATTTCTACCACAGCTCTGGCGCTCATAATTAGACTTCAAAGGTGATGTAGGCACCTTTTTGAGGCAGTGGAGCTTCATACTCTTTACACCTGGGACTGGCTACAAATGAGATATTTTTGGGAAGTGATAGTTGAAGATTTCACAAAGGAACTATGAAACCATACTAAATTAAAAAATGATTGGGTTTCCTTGTATCCACACATACCTCGCCATGTTTGTTTTAAAACTCTTCTTCTTTGCTTGTTGTAACATATATCAACATCCATAACATTGTTGCTAACATTTCAACTCAGGTTTCAGAGGCTGCTGGTTCAAGGTCTGGTTCAATTGTACATTTTGCATACAGGTGTACACGTGTGTGTATTGTAAACTTAATTTTGTGGAATTAGCTAAAATTTCCTTCCAATGAATTTATCATTAATAGTTCACTCCATCATTTACTCCGAAAAAATGATTAAAAAAAATTAACTGTTTTGATAATCAATTCAGTCACTTTTCAAGAACTTATTTTATTGAAGAAGGAAACTACAAAATCATGAGATCTGATTCCAGGTAAAGGTGCTGCTGTGGATTGTTTGAGTGTCATAAAAGCTGCTGTGAGTATGTGCTTGTGTTCCTATTCTTCAGTGGTTTTGCTTTACTGTGTGTTTTAGGGTCAAAACAGGTGGAATAGAAGAAAAAGACAAAGGGAACTGAAATTTGACAGGTTTGGACTAAATAAGGCACTAGAATGTACATCATCAAGCATTTATTCTACATTACAGGAATAAGCTATCAAATGAGTGCATACAGAATAGGATAAGAGAAACGTTGATTTTTCTCATAGATGTGCGTGTCCCCTTGACCTGACCCATTACCATTTAGTTTATAGGTCAGTTTGCTGCACTTAATCAAAAATAATCTTTGAATTTGATCATTCATTGTGAAAGTATAGTTTAATGAGAGTAATAAAATATCAGCTATGTTTGTTAAAAAGGTAATGACGGTTTTCTTTATGAATGCATCTTTCCATCTTTTCCAAGAAAATGAGTGTTCTACTAAAGTTATCACTGACTGAAGAAAATGTAGGTCATAACTTCAATCACAGTTGAGTAAACTCCATCTGTGTCTAAAAAGAAAAACAAGTCCGCTCTGGGAAAAGCTAACACGAGGACCTTGACTTATGCTTTTTCTTTTCCTCTGTTTCCAAAGTCTGAGATTAATTTTTTACTTGGATTGAAAAGGCTCATTTTCAAGTCAGTGAGGCCAATGCAATCTTGCAAAATCATAAAGGATGGATTTATATACAGTAAAAGATCTCAGTTGGATGTAATGTATTAATTCTTACACTGCTTCAATGGTGAATGCAGTACCCTCTGTCCCTTGTTTGAACCTGATCAGGTGAATTTAAATCACTATGGAGTTTTTTAGCCTTCAAATTATATTTTCAAGGGCATTCTGGTGGTACAAGAACTCACAAAAGGTTTAATTACACTTTCGTCATTGCTTCAGAGCATCTGTATCACCTGAACTAGCACTATGCAACTTCTGGTTTGGGGTTGTAACCCCTACACAAAAAGAACTACAAAATTGGACTGCTTTATGGCATACGTCACATCCCCCCTCCACCTTCAGAAGACGAGGCAGGTAAACAAAGTTACAAGTGAAGGAAAGCTACAAATAGGCTAACGGTCATGGCTGAAGCAGCAAGAATAACAGAGGGTAAGGGTGTATAAAAGAAAAGAAAGCATGAGAGTGATAAAATAAGAGGCCAGAGTAGGGTGAATATTGGCCCAGCTTTCATTGGGTGGTGTGAGCTGAAAGAGGAGGAGGGATGCTCCACCTATGGAGACCTGGACCTGGTACTGTTGGACTAGTAAGTGTAAATTCTTCTTTCTTCTGCATTTAAGCTTACTATGGTTCAGGTCATGTTATTGAAATCATAGCCTTCCGTTTATGCCCATACATCAAGTTATTCAAGCAGTTGCCTTCCGCAGTTTTATCAAGCTGGTAGCTAACGTGCTAAACGTTTTTTCATTTGTGATATTTTTAAAAATAAAATAATGTTTGTATAAAATGCTGTAAGGCTACTTTACGTGGCCTGAAGACATAGTTGAAGGCACGTTAATTGTCTTGCCTCAAGAAGTTTGCCGGCATCAATTGCTTGTCAACAATTGTGCAAGTATTACCGAGATACAGATTTTGACGGTTGTTACAGACAACACCGTTTCTTGACTTTAGGGGGACCCTGCAAGCAAAAGTTCCATGGTGTAGATTTAAGCACATTGCTCCTCTGTAGTCTTCTTGTCACATACTTTCTGCATGGCAACATCTAAGCCCCTTCAACAGGACTGCAATGACTAGTCAACTCGACCGCTTACTTTGTAACTCAGTGGAAATGGCTGGTTACGATTTATTCATTTTTACCTCATATTATCCCTATTTATTGATGGTGGCATCTCACTGTGTATTGATAACATTTTTAATCACACTGGCTCTTAATTCTTGTAATGTTCTTACATATTTTGGTGTGGATTTAGGGTTGTGTAATAGTTTTATTTATTTATCTAATGGTGCTGTATACTGTCCCATGCTTCAGGATGCCATATCATAGTATGGTTGGTGTTATTTATTGTGTCATGTGCATTGAGATGTCTTTTTGTTTGTACTGTGTTTTTTGTATGGCATTGCTTACAACGGATTTCCCTAGGCTTATTTTTGACATCTCCCATTTATTATGGCTATCCAGGTGGTGGAAGGAACTAACTACTGACATTATCAGTGGTAGAAGAGCTAATGATCCTTTACAGGCTCTGGGGTCATGTTGTGTAAGAGTCTGTCAGTCAAAGACAGACACAGAAGGGACAGAGTCACATGCATTTGGACACACTAATAAAATGCAGGAAAAAAGTATTAAGAAAAAGGAAAAATGATAGGCGATGAAGATGACTGATTACATCACTGCAGGACACTGCAAACAATGAGGCAAATGAAGAGAGACGAGGAAGCAGGGAGGAGGAGGTTGAGTGTTACTGTTGGGACTCACAGACTACAACTGCCTCACTGATGTGGACGGTCCCTTAGATGAGGGGTGTCAAACAAATGGCCTGTGGGCCAAATCTGGCCCGCCAAAGGGTCCAACCCGGCCCGCGGGATGAAAAAATACATTGAAGATTTTAACACTCAAGGAAGTTAAAATTATTTTAGTTCAGGTTCCACATACAGACCTACCTAATCTGAAGTGGTGATGAAGTGATGACAACCTCAAATGTTTCTCTTTGTTTTAGTGTAAACAAATAAAATGACAGGAAAATCTTTACATCTACAAACTATTCTTTAACAATAAAAAAATGTATAACCTGAACAAATATGAACAACCTGAAATGTCTTAAGCGAACCAAATGCAATTTAAATTTTTTTTTTGTTTCTCAAATTTTTGTAAATTTTTGAGCATGCTTTCTTCTTGCTATTATTAATTTTGTACATATTTGTTGATTTTTTTGTTATTTTTTGTTTATTTCTGTTCTTTCTGTTCACATTTATCAAATTTATGTCCATTTTTGACATCATTTATAGGTTACTACGTTACTATTTTACTGGCCCGCATGATTGAAATGAAAAATGTAAATAACCTGAACAAATATGAAAAACCTGAAATTTCAAAAGAAAAATGTGTACAATTTTAAAAATGTTCTGCCTGTTTCTAAATGTTTTGTGTATTTACTGTGATCTGAAAGTTGTAATGAACATTTGTCAATAAAAACTGAGGCATAATATTGTTAAAATTGCACTTATTCTTCCTAAGAAATTTCAGGTTGTTCGTTTTTTAGGAAACTGTAGATGTAAACACTTTCATAATGTAATTTTTACTTAAATTTTACGTTCTTCACTGTTTTACACTATTTTACTTGTCTGGCCCACTTGAGATCATACTGGGGTGTATGTGGCCCTTGAGCTGAAATGAGTTATAGACATCTGTTGGATTTTAGTAGAAAAGTAGAAAAAAGTTAAAAAAAGAAAGCCAGAAAATGAGAGAGACTGTTGTGTCCCACACACTGTTGATTTTGTGTATGTAGAGACAATCTGAACAACAACCCTGAAACTAATGACCCCCCCTCATTAACAGTGAAGGATGTCCTACACCTGTACCCCTGTTGGTCCCTGCTCCCCTACCAGCATCACTATCCCTGCACCTCTTCTGTAGTAGTGTGTCCTATCAGCCTTTATGACCACCACTGACCCCAAAATGACCTGGAAAATGTAAGTCAACATTACCATCCAAATTTGACATGTTGACCCTGATTTGACCTTGAAAATGAAGGTCAAAGTTGATGCACAGAGAACTCAACCAGGAGCTTCCCAAGTCGCACCTAAAGACCAAACATTAAGGAGGTGGGATGGTGAAGAGTAATGGCACTGACACTCATCTCCAAGTGCTACAGCAGATAAATACCAGTAGAACAAAACTGCAACAAGATGCTGACAAAGAACTAAGACTACTAGAAAGCAAAGACCTGGTTTTCTGCAGCTACAGAAACAGCACAGTAAGCAGCAGCTCCTGACATGTCACATCAAATGACCATGACGCATACTAGTTCATACCATATTATATATATGGATATGAGTATCAGCATGACTGTTCCATGAAAACACCATATACAGAATATGACCAAAAAGTTAAAAATGGGGATATTAGTGTAAGCACAGACAGAACTGCACACCTGAGGGGTATTACAGAAAGCAGGTTCAACCAACTCTGAGTCTAATCCCAAACTTGACTTACTCTGAGCTGAGAAACTACAAGTATTCGGTTCCAGAACAACAGCTTTGAAATAGTTCAATTGACTCAAGAGTATGCTTACCCAGAGTTAGGCAAATGCATGGACCACAATAAAAAGCCATCATCAATGGAGCCCCGATACCTGGAATCACCATGGTAACCGCTAACAAAAAGCGTTCTAATTCAAGTGTACGTGGAATATGAAGCAATATTCAGTAGAAAAAGGCAACATTTCTGCTGCTGCTAAGGACAAAGAAGCAGCATGGGAGAAAACTGCTGCCCGAGTCTGTCACACCAGCTCCCAGACAGTAGTCTGTTTTCTGTTTTGTCTGTCATTTCCTGTTTTATTTTGTCAGTCTTCCTCCTGTGTCATGTCTGTCATCTTTACTTCCTGTTCCCTCCTTTCCTGCCTGTGTGATTACCTTTCCTTACCCTAATCTGTTACACCTGTGTCTCATTCTCTCCCTCTATATATATATATATATATACCCTGTGTTTTCGCCTAGTCTTTGCCAGTTCGTAATCTTCCACAGTGAGTTACTTACCAGCGTTTGTTCCTGCCTGCCTGCCTGTCATCAATCCATCCTGTCTGTTCATTCCTGAGCCAAGCCTTTCCCTTGTCTGTACCTCTGCCTCCAGATCTGCTTCCACGTTTTTGACCCACGCCTGATATGGTACTCTGAGTTTAGCTTGTCCCTCATGTACTGTCACCTATCTGACTGCTCTCCTGTATATGACCTGGCCTGCCTTTTGACTATCCTCTGTTTTTTCCCAGTCAGTACTCCAACGATTGAGACCGGTTCGGATCGATCTGCCCGTTTCCCTGTTCTGTGTTTGGACCACGAGCAAGACCAAGGACTCACTAATCCTGAAGATAGTTTTTCTGTGGATTTTTGTCAAGAGAATTTATTCGGTGTATTTAATAAATACTGTTACACTTTTACGTCTGTTCCCGGGTCTTGCATTTGGGTTCAGCCATCTGAGTTAAGACATTACCAAGTCAAAGAGTACGTTGTAATACACTAGTCTTTATTCTTCTTGATTTTATTAAAACTATAGCACATAGGTTAAGATATTGTTGGTGTTAATAAAAGTGGTGGACAAAATTACATCTGAGTTGTATTTCAGTCCAATCCCACTGGAGAAAAACACACATGGAAGAAACTGAAAATGAAATATAAAAACATCATTCAGAGAGGTGCAGAGAATGGCGTTATTATCTCCTGTATATTATGACATATACTGTCATTTTCAACATATTAGAGATGATACTTGGATGTTGATGCTGTGGAAGGACTTCCTATTGACATAGTCCCTTGGTTTTATTCAGGAGCAGTAAAAGGAATTACTGTTCCATCCACACATATAACATTTGGAAGACCAGCAAAATTAAACTTATCACTGATCTGAGTCTGAGCTTACAGCATAATGTCTCTAACATTATCTTAAATATAGTTTAGACTTTTAATATAGAGTGTAAGATCGAAATGATAATAAGCTTTATTTCGAACACACGCACATACATACATATATACACACACAAAGAAATGACAATTTTAAAAAGAACACTCCAAAATATTGAAGGAAATAGCCCCCCCCAAAAAAAAGGGGGGGGGGGGTCACACAATGTACAGCTATTTCATTGTGGCTCTTTAACAACACTTTATGTCCAACATGGAGTAGGAAGAAGCCAAGCTTATATTGTCCCACATCTGATAGACAGAAATAGATATGAAGTGGAGAAACAAATGCATATATTTTGCTCCTGTGAATGTTTGCCTTGATATAACTCATATGTACTTTTGATTTTTACATGTATGACTGACCAAGTGTCTCCCTGAACTATAGGGCTGAATGATTAATTGCATTTGCGATAATATTGCTATATGATAAAATGCGATTTTCTAACTGCAAAGGCTGTGATTTGACTGGTCACGTGACTTGCGAGCGAGCAGAGCAGAAAGGGCTGTGCTTTAACCTGTTACCTCAGGTTTGACAGAAGCTGACACTGCAGAAAGTTTAGTACCAAAGAGGGGCAGCACGTCAATTGTGTGGATTTATTTTGGGCATAAAAAAGAAGATGCTGTGCCATGTCAGGGACTGTGCAGAACTTGCCTTGCTACTGTTGGTACCTCATGACGTAACACTACAAACCTTTATCAACACTTAATAAAACACCACAAAGCCATGTACGATAGTCGCATGGCTAAAACGCCAGTGACCAGTGTTTCAACTTCAAGTAAGCAAAGTACCAGCCGACAGGGATCACTGCCCGAACTGTTTGAAAGTAGTACTCCTTATGAACATAATTTGAAACGGTACGTGGAAATAACTCCAGCAATAACAGAGTTCAAAGCGAAAGATATGATGCCCATCAGTGACCAAGCCTGGGTTTAAGGTATTGATAAGCGGTACAGAATGAACTCACACATACATTTTAACCCATCTGCCATACCTGAGCTATATAAAAAAAGCAGAGTTGCACTTTTCCTGCACTTTAGTATGTGTGATGTTACTGACTGGAGAACAGTAAGCTTTATTTTTTATAGATGTATATTTTATTTATTTATTCACTTATAGACTGTTTAGCCAAGTTCAGACAGTGTTTAAGAAGTGCAGTGCACATGTTTACATATCATGTTTCATGAAACACAAAAAGTCGGACATGCTTGAAGCAGTAAAGCCACAAATTTGTTTGCATTATTGTTGTAATCTGCACTTTAGTTTGTGTGATTTATTACTGACATATACTTGTGTTTACACCACACTTGTTTGGCACAATTTTGTTAAGTTGTTGTACAAGACTGCAAGTCAAAGTACTTAGTAAGTTTACAACTGTAACTGGAGCAGTTAAATAAACCATCTCTCATATCAATTCATGCTTTATTTGCCTCTATCTTAACATAAGCCTCACCTATAAGAAAGAACAATTTATGTATAATAAATCTGACATTGTTTATTATAAGACAGATTGATTTATTGCTTGTGTTTGTTGAAAAATACATGAGAAGAGGACCTTGAAAAAATAACTGCATATTAAATCGCAATCACAATATTGAGGAAAAAAATTGCAATTAGATTATTTTCCAAAGTCATTCAGCCTTAGCCTGAACTATGAAGTGCACTGCACCGTCCTCAGATATCCGATGTCTACTTGATGGATTAGTCTTAAAGCAGCGTATGACTTTAATCACCCACCCCCCAAAAAAAATTTGTAAAACTCCAGTGATAGCCTAATTATCACTATTCCATTAATCAAACCGAAACATCACTCAGAAATTTTGTCGCGAAGTGCATTGTGGGAATGGGAATTACACGCAGCAGCAATTTGGCTGTCTCTTGGTGAGTGCTGAAACCAAATGTGGCTTTTACCTCCATCCACCGACTAGACACAATCCTGGATGACTGTATAATAATGGCTTGTTTTCTTGCCAAATCCGTGAGAAACCGCTTTCGCTTGGTCACCATTCTCACAATGCACTTTGCAACAAAATTTCAGAAAAGTCTTGAGTGACATTTCTGTTTGTTATGTAAACAAGCGGACCATTTATGATGGAGTCATCTTCAGAGTTGTTCACCATAAGGGAAGTAATTCAAGTGCGTAAGCACAGAAAGACCAATGGATTAGTGATAATTAGGATATCACTGGGGTTTTACAAATTTGAAAAAAATTGTGATCAAAGTCATACACTGCTTTAAGGAACTATTGTTTATAAACTATATGGACATAAATATTGGGAAACATCATGTCTACAGCTGTAGGATGTCCTGTTCATGATGATTTAACATACAAACATCAATATTAATAATCAGTATGATAATCAGGGCATAAAGTTAACTTTTTACCTCATCTGCCATTTGCTAGTGACCTCCAATATACAACTATATGTTAACCTCCAAATGTAATAACTCCCCACAAATGTAATAAACCACAAACATAATAAAGATTTGCAGCTTTTAATGTCCCACAAATGCAATAACCTTCCCACAAACATAGTAAGTCACCTAACACAAACGTAATACCTCATTTCCCACAAACATGATAATTATTACTTTTGTGGGGATTTATTACATTTGTAGAATGGTAAAAGTCTTCAGCTTCCAAAATTGCAGTTACTTCCCACAAATGTAATAAATTAGTACATCACATACATTTAAGTCATGTATGCATGAATATTCATTCATCTTTCTTTTTCTTCCCACTTATTCTTGTCCTTCAGATACTTGCCTTTTTAGAATGACCAAATGTTGCAGTTACACCACATGGTACTAATTTTAGATGTAAAAGTGGAGGACAAAAACTGATTAAACCTTGACAATATTTTTTCCATATCCTAATACGACATTAGGTGATAATACATGTATTATTATGGATTTATAATGGAATTAAACTGGAAACACCATGGGTGCAAACAAGTTCCATAAAACTCACAATATAAAAATATAAATATAAAAAAAATTCAAGTTCATAAAGCAAGAATGAACAATGTTATGGACCCTTAGGTTTTGACAAACTGATGAAATTTACTGCACTTTTTTAGAGAGGAAACTTCAGATTTGACTGGAACACAACATCATCATCATCATCATCGTTGGGCGGCTGCAGTGCAGTTGACCACATATCTCCTCCAGGCTAAAGACCTGCAAATATGTCCTCGTCATACAGGATGTGTTCTGTAGATATGTGTGGCCAAGGGCACTAAGGGGGAAAACCAATCAAGAAATAGCTTTGCATTTGGCAGATATTTACATGGAGCATGGGCCACCTAAAGTTTTGCAACATGACCAGGGATGTGAGTTTAAAGGAGCTGTGAAAATCGTTATGAAAAGCATGAAGGTAAGAGCGATCCAAAGCTCACAATATCACCCACAAAGCCAGGGAAAGGTAGAAAGAATGCATAGATCTTTGTGAAAGAAGATACATTATGATCTCATAAATGTAGACAAAGGAGAAGTGAAGTGGGTGAGTCATTTACCCAAATACGCTCAAGTCCTTAATGAAGATCCCAAAAAATAGTTGGACCGGATGTCACTATTCCATGTATGTTATGGCCGTCAAATTAACAATGTACTGCTGGCTCAAAGAACCCCTCCATCACCTGACTTCATCAAGGACGTACTTATGGTGCAAACATATATTTTCCTTCATGAAAATAAAGAGATTCATTTGAAAAACAGAGAACCAGAGTGAGAAAAAGAGCAAAAAAGGCAACTGAGTCTTGTAATGAACAAATGTTTAACTGAGCACGTGCTGCAAATCCTGCATCCATCTACAAAGTAAATGATGAGGTTTTGGTACGAATTTGGTGCAAGATTCACAAAATCACAAAGAAACATGCCGTTTTGAATGGAATCATTGTCAAGAAGAACTTAAGACTGTCAAAGTACAAGGCTGGAAAATCAGGATTTAGGGTAGAGTGGTTTTCAAAGACCACCAGAGATGAAGAACGCAGACGACAGAAATAAAGAGAGAAAAAAGAAAAGAAAGAAACTTCTGGATTCCTTACACACATGAGAACATGTTAAAGTCTTTTAGCTCATCCAATTTCTACATACAACTGGATCCACAGCCCAATGGTAATTGCCAGTTTACAGCACTGGCAGACCAGTTGAGGAGCATTGGGATATTTTGATCAGCACTATCCCTTAGGGGACAAATTGTCATGGATTTGCAGTCAAATCCCCAAACAACACATGGAACTCCACTTGCTAATTATGTGGAAGGTACCTGGGATTCTTGCCTAAGGAGCATGGGTCAGCAAGGAACAAGACCAAGACCATATCACATTGAAAAGAGTCTCTGAAATGTTCAATGTTCAAGTGCTGATAGTTTCAACTCTTGTTCCAGATGCAACATCTCTCATAACACCTTCAAACATTGAAGATTTTGCCATGTTAATTCTAAGTCATACTGTGGAGGGACATGGAGAGCATTATGTTAGATTAAGTGGACCAGTAAGCCATATCACTAACTCAATTCAGGAGGATGAAAACGAAAGATTGCCCTCTCACAGTAGAACTCTATGTGAGCTTTCCAACCCTGCCAACATCATTGATCTCCATGAGTTCATACTCTCCAATCCCAGTGAGGCTGAACTCTCTGAACCTAATGAGGCTGAAAGGTCTGATAGTACAGTGGTGGCATTTTCTAATCAAGGCAATGTAGACCACAATGATGAAGCTGATGCAGGCCATTTTGCTCATTTTGGCATATCTGAAGAAGGTACTCCCACACTTCCAGCAGAGATCTTGTCCATAATTATTAAACACACCCTAAACATGGACATGTCCATGATTGGTGCTTTTAACAGAGAACTGACTGGAAGACACCTTATATCAAGAATCCATTGTCTGACACTCTTGGTATTGACACAAATTATGACCAGGATATCAGCATCACGAAGCTGCACAAAACAGCAGGTCTAAATAGCGGTTTAGCATTTAGCATCAAGGAACTTTTCTCAAACAATAAAAAAAGGATGAGAGTTGGATGATATGATTCTGAAGCACCTCTCCTTCAGGCACTACAAGGTGAAAGACATTTTTTGGAAATCACAATAATTATTTCCTCTGGTCAAAACCTGCTATTACGAGTTTAAAGAAAAGTTATACAAAGTTAAGAAAAAAATAAGTCAAATTTTTGCTTGTTTGTTTACAAGCTCAGAAGCTTTAAATTGTGAGAAAGTTCAGGAATGTTCTTTTTGTGCGTCAAATATTAAAAGACATATATATGTTCGTATACATGTGCCCTGAGAAAGACAGCTGTGTCTGAATATTGGTTTTGTTATCAATAAAAAAGTATGTTCATGCAGTGTGTCTATGAATATGTGAATTTGCTTCTGTAATTCAGCTGTAATCAGCACTTCTCTGCTGGTGTGTGCTCCTACCCTCTCCATTGTTATCATAATTACCGTTATCATTTTATTTACATGGTTCAACCATAGGCTTCTATTATACGTACTAAGAATAAATCATATCCAATTCATACTGAAGCTTTTGTATAGTGCTAAAGCTGATTTTAATATTGACCTTCTTCAAGTTTCTAAGACACCTGTGTCCTTTGTAACATGAATGTTTACTTTCAGTCAGTTTCTCCATTCTGCATATTGTAAGCTACTTTATCTCTAACGATACAACAAGGTACAGCATGACCTTTTAGTTCATAGCAGAGCATGAGCTCTCAGTTCTGGGATTCAACAACAAAGGTTAACTCCTCCAAACTTCCCAGGATGGCACCAAGGTCTTACATTCTGTCTGTGTTCATCTAATTTTCTTTCTTCTGCTTAGCAACAGCATCATACATCATACTATTAACCAATCATATGTAAGCTTAGCACTATACTATACTGGCTACTATAAGTTAGACTGACTTCCTGGATAGGTCAGATCTGACTCTGAGAGAGGGCAAAGCTTCATCTGTCAGTTTCTCACTTGTGCACAATAAAGGAAGGCCTGATTGACAACATATCCATTCTCCACGAATTTCTTTGTCGTTTACGCCTCCACAATAGAGTTGATATAGTTAATTATAATAAAACCTTTACAACATTTTTGCCCATTTTCTTTTCTTCCTCCACTTGTATTTGTAATTAAACACCTA
Organism: Apogon hyalosoma; assembly: GCA_037367295.1. NCBI lineage: Eukaryota > Metazoa > Chordata > Actinopteri > Kurtiformes > Apogonidae > Apogon > Apogon hyalosoma. Next base: position 32,623 of record JAPQRP010011863.1, read on the forward strand.
TTAATCTGAAATTAGTACCATGTGGTGTATTTGCAACATTTGATCATTCTAAAAAGGCAAGTATCTGTAGGACAAAAATAAATAGGAAGAAAAAGAAAGATGAATGAATATTCATGCATGTATGACTTAAATGTATGTGATGTACTAATTTATTACATTTGTGGGAAGTTATTACAATTTTGGAAGCTGAAGATTTTTACCATTCTACAAATGTAATAAATTCCCACACACTTAATAATTATTATATTTGTAGGAAAGTTATTCAATTTATGGGATTATTACACTAAAAGCTGCAAATTTTTATTGTTTGCAGTTGTTTACATTTGTGAGGTTAACACTATATTATGACATTTGTCATTATTGTTTTGTATCCCAGAGCCCTGTTAGAAAAGAAACACCTGAATTCAATGTGTCCACATACTTTTGTCAATATAGTGGATGATTTAGGTAATTATGCTATGAGGCTAATGATATATAGGAAAACTCCACAATTTGATCCAGGCTTTATATTGAAGAGAAAATATGTGGAGGCAAAGAAAGAGAAGTGAAAGAAAGTAAGGGACAAACGGAAACATAGCTCAGATCATCTGTTAAAAGACCAACAATATAGGATGAGTCAACAGGGATCAGTGAGGGTCACATCAGCCTCATACAACTTAAACAGGAAACATGAAGTAAAGACAGAGACAGAACCTCAAGGCTTTTCACTGACAAAGCCAAAAACCAAAACCATCCAGAACATCCACCAGCTGAACCTCCTCAAGTATCTCCATCCAATGACAGCGACAGCAGCTGGACAAAGGCTGGTTCATGCTGTTTTTCAAAGGCCATTTATCGCCAGCTGTGTCACGTATTGTTCTGAAAAGACATTTCTCTTTCCTTTTGTATTGCCCTTTCTCCATCTTGGTGTCCAAAATAAACAGGGCTACACAATAGAGGTACAGCTCTGTACACTCATTACATTCTTACCATTAGATTATATGACTGGCTGTTATCACAGAAAACTATAACTCTGTAATTCACCTGGTGCATTTGAGGCCAACACATTCAGTTTGAAATCTCACTGTTTTTAATTTACATTTCAACTTAATTTAATGAACTTGTTTTGGAAACGAGTTCACCTAGATTTTCTTGCACTTGATAATGTTTTGCTTTTTGTATTTTACCACTGATGCTTGATTTGGTCCTCTTTTTTTGTCACTTTGGATAAAAGTGTCTGCTAAATGCAATGGAAAGTAACAGCTCAGAATGAACATGACCCTGTCAGATTTAGGAAATTAAAACACAATATGTGCATGTTGGAATCTCATTAAGTTACGCATGACGACCAACAAAATAAAAAAATTTTAAAAAAAGCACAGAGAATGAAAACATAGTAAATCCCACCAGACAGGACATTGAGCCCATTTGCATGACCATAAAAATCTGATAACCAGGAGTAATCCAATAATTGCCGTAATCAGATACAATGCGTTTACACGCACTTCAGAAATGTGATAATTGAAAAACCCTAGTTTACGTGTTTCAGTCCATTATTTGATTTCTTTTGGAGTACGTACGTACGTTAAGACGTAAGACATACACTTCCTGTCATTTTCAAAACATCCGATCTTGTCTTGTTGACCATGGCAACGCCTATGGTGTCAGCATTAGCTGTCCTAATGTGGGAGCAAATAAGACAACAAAATAGGTCACATGTTGCTGCTGTCCATTTCACTTCATTGTTTGTTTACCTTTTTCCTTAGGCTCACTTCGCTGCATAACTTCCATTTACCCAGATTTTTTTTTACAAATGCGCAGATGTAAAAAAATGAAAGAAATCAGATTAACCTGTATACATGGGAGAAGACATCAGAGTATTGAGGAGAAATCTAGGTGTGTTAATCCAATTTCTCATAATCAGATAACTGCCGTTATCAAATAAAGCCTATCAGATTATAGTGTTTACATGATCACTTGAATAATCTGATAACTCCAGAAATCAAGAAAATTCCAGAGTATTGGTGTGCAAGTAAACTGGCTCATTCTTTACTCCTCCTCCTGGGGTTAATTTGATGATATACATGCTTACTTACAACCAAAGGTGGAACTAATAACATTGACTGCATTCCATTCAGAACTCTGCAGCTGTGAGATACTGGTTAACTTTGTGTCGTTGGACACTGTCGACCGGTTCTTGCTGGGATGAAAGGGTTGACCCTCCAATCTAGTAAAAAAACTATGACAGTCAGCTTTGATTACTTCATGTATTCTCTGTGGCACTGTTTCAATAGGGTTATTAAATGTCTTGTCATTTGTTTCTGTCCATAGTAACTGAAAAACCACAAACAAGTGAAAAAATGAAATACACAGAGAAAAATAAAATATTTGGTATTTATATAAACATTTATACAAAAAAAGAAATATATATATATATATATATGTGTGTGTGTGTGTGTGTGTGTATATATAGAATTAAAATTAAATATTATTTATATACTAATGATGTTAATATATTAATATGTAAATAATACTTTTGTTTAATTCTATACTTACATCAATACTAAATGTCTTATTTTTCCTCTTATATTTCCTTTTTCACTCATTTGTGCTTTTTCTACTTGTCTTTTTCACAGCAGTTGTTTGTTGCTGCTGTTAACTGTGAAATTTCCCCAAAGTGGGATAAATAAAGTCTTCTCTTATCACTAGGATCTTGTCTTGATGGTGGTAGAGTCAGACCACTGTGTAAAGTCTCATCCTGCACACTCTAAGTAGGTCCTCAATAGGATTCAGGTGTGGACTTGGTAATGGTCCATCCATGTGTCTCATGCTCCCTGAACCACCAGTCTGAACCGCTAGCCTTCGAGGTTTACTTTATACACTAGACAGTTTCAAACCCAGTTTTAGTAGTTTCAGAATCCCCTTAGTTGCCTGGTTGTTTAAGAAATGAGAAGCCACTCACTGCATCAAGAACCTTTTGCACTTGAAATATATTAATCACTGAAGCAATTATCCAGTAGAGGGTTCTTACTCTTAAAGGCTCATTAAGGGCTCATTTATGTTGTATGTTAAAGATGCAGATGGATATGGACAGAGCGTTTTGCTCATCCGCTGCCTTCATTGTGCCTGTATTTCTGTCTGTTCTCCGGGAGTTTGAGGATGTGAACCCAGGTGGAGAATATGGATCAGCACCATTAGAAACCACAGGGGGCAGTGTTGAGATTTGAAGAGAATAATTTCCAGAAATAGCATAACTTTTCAAAGAGAGACTGTGTGAGTTAAATAAAAAAATTTGGAAAGACACAATAGATTGGATGAAGATTAAAATGGATAAAGTAACTTACTTCAATGTAGAACAAATAATATATGGTAATAATTTGCCAGAGGATATCTTCAGAATTTGGAACATAATACTTACAGGTAAATACCACATTCACAATAGTAAATGGCAAAATAAAAATTCATCCCTTAGTGTGTTGAAAATTGAGCAAAGAGCCTTGTTTTTGTCTTTGTCACTCCTAAAGAACTCAAATGAAAACATAACCCTCTTAAGCGAAAATGTTTCTAAATATCTATTACTTTAATAACATGCACTTTTGTGTATTTTCATTTCTCTCTCATTCAGTGCCATACATATTTAATTAGCAAATAAGTAGCCTTGCTTTTCTTTTTTTCTGTTGTCCTGTGTTGTTCAGTGTATGTAGAACATAATTTGTATGTCTTCCATCAAGAGTTTTGTACATTTAAAGATGTAAATAAATACATTTTAAAAAGTTAGAGAAAAACTACTGACATACTTATGACAACTACCCTTCTCAATATCAACACTAGTATCCACATTAGTAAAACCTCATACTAATTCATCCTTCATACTTCCATGTGTCCAGTGCATTGGAATGAGCATTTCTAAATCAGTCCACCAGAGGGCACCACTCTTAGTTACATTACTGGCTAAATACCACGAAGAAGAGTAAAGTTTTTTGAGAAGAAGAAGAAAGTCAATAATAACAAACACGGCGACGAAAGAAGAGGTTTTACTAATATTGATATTGAGAAGGGTAGTTGTAAGTATGCCAGTAGTTTTTCACTAACTCAGTCGCTCTTTGACAGGTTCCGCTATTTATGGAAATTATTCTCTTCAAATCTCAACACTGCCCCCTGTGGTTTCCGGTGGTACTGAGCCATATTCTCCGTCTGGGTTCACATCCACAAACTCCCGGAGAACAGACAGAAATACAGATGTAATGAACACAGAGGATGGACAGAACACTCCACCTGTATCCGTCTGCATCTTTAACGTAGAGCATAAATGAGCCCTTAGACTGTATGTGAATTTCTGCCAATAAAACAGTGCAGAAATGATGGAAATGGAATAAAAACAGTCAATTTTGGGAAAACAGGTGATAAAGTAGGTGCAAACCACTGAAGGTCTGTCCTAGTTCTACCAAACGTCACCTACGTTAAACAGAGGTTACTCTCGACCAACAACTGAAGGATTAACCATCGGATCAGTTCTAAAGACACACACCTCTGGCCTAAATCTTACATGTAGCTCTTGTGCGAAGTCCATCATGAAGTAATGTTTAATGTGGAGTATCATTTCCAAAGATGAGATAGCACAGAGAACTAGGAGGAGGAGCTAAACATACTGGCTGTTTTATATCAGATATACATCCTCCATGACAGACCACACCTCTCTGTCATTTATGATTTACACACACATCTTCATTTTCCAAGCGCAGAGATACAGAGCATTAGAGATATTACTACTGCTTTTAGCAGATTTGTAATATAACACAGCCAAATCTGGTAGAGAAAACAGAGTGGCAACACTTTCATAGACTCCCACTGTAAAAAATGGCGGACGAAATATGGACCTACTCCCAGGTTATGGAGATGCCGACAGTTCCAAACAATGAGTATGCGGTCTGCAGTGTGTTTGGCTGATGATGGGTAAAATGCAGAGGTTCAAGTATCAGCACTCCTAATAATGTGTCCAACAAATGAATTAGTACATTGAATTAACTTTTGTCTATTTCCACATAGTACACAATAAACAGCAACAACATGACAACAACTAATGAACACGAGTCCAATAAAAATCCTCTTTTAGACACAGTATCATTACAGCCATCTAATTAAAAATACAACATAGGCTCATGTACAGTATCTCATAGATGACAAATGCTTTAGTTTGTACTTAATAAAATGGCTACTGACACAGTACTGTAGCACATAATATTAGTTTGTCTATTGCCACAGAGCCAATCAAATGATCCAAATTCTGCACTCTGAAAGTTGTCCCAGTGGCTGATTTATATTCATCAAAAACCAGGGCAAATTCCTCATATGAGGCAAAACAGTTGCCATGTTACATGCCATTTGCCTGCATGCTGAAACTGTGAACAGGCGCACAAACCAGCTTACAGTAACTGGTCCCCTAGCCTTTTCCTGTAACTGGATAGGCACATGGCACATGCAACGCTTACTGCCATAGTACTGTGGAAGCAGGGTGACAGGTTACAGGTTACCAGTCTACACACGATATAACAAGGGCGCTGATTGGCTCATTTTTTAGAAAAAATGAGAAAGTAGTTCCACAGTACTGTGGCAATAGCCACTTTGTAATAAAATACATATAATTCTATTAAGAATTATAATAAACTTTATTTATAATGCACTTACTAATATTATAATTGGTTTTCATGTCAAAAATTTTCTTAGTACCAATTTACCAAGTAGAAGTAATAAGTAATATATAATCAAGTCGGTTGCTGTGACTCATTCACCAAATGTAGAACTCACATTTACAGTTGCTGTTGAATGAACTGTCTCAGCAGCATTTAAACCTTTTAACATGTCTTTACAATTTAAGCACGACTATCATATTTGAATCCGCATATAGTTTCACTTTTCATATCAAATGAACTACAGCAGGAAAGGCCCCATAAAAAAATAGATAGAAAGACATGTTTATTTTTTTGCCCATATGTGACCTGTATCCAATCTTTTAAAGACAGTTTGAACAGCACAAATCCGATTTTTTCAAATCTGACCCAGGCCACTTTCATGTGGTCCTAAATCCAATATATATCTGATATTTTGCAATGCAACTTCAGTCTGAACAGCCAGGTTGCATTTATCCGACCTTTATGTCATTGAAATGTGATAAACATCACAATTCTGTGTCCCAAGAAGGAGTGGCAGGAAAAACATATTTACTTCTGTAAACACAGTGTGTACCTGCATGGTCACGCATTACGTCAGGACCACTTTTGCACATGCGGGTCACTTCAGGGTCGCATTCAGTTCATGCTCAAAACTGAAAGAAGTCACATTTAACGTGTAATATAAACGAGCACACAAAAAAATCGGATTTTACCAAAAAATCTGAATTATGCGTCAAGACCTGCTGTCTGAATGTAGCCTTAGAGGCAAGACTAATAAAGAAACATTTATAATAAAGGAAGACTACCACTCCGTGGCTGGTTTTACTAACACCACCTGAACTCTGTTAGTATCTGAAATTAAAACAAGGCAGTTATAAAAGGTGACACATTTCTGACTTTAAAATGAGGTTCCCTTACATAGGTTATGAATGGAAGTAACTAGGGGTGTAAAGGTACAGAAAAATTTTGGTTCGGTATGTTTTCGGTTCAATACGTTTTTGGTACAGTGAGGGGGGTGTGCTCACTACCAGGACATTTCTACAAAATATTGTTCGGTCATTTGTGTCCAGGCACCCCACGTTATGTATTTTTGAATGTTCAATGTTCGTTTATGGGAAACACTGTAATTTACTGAGTGTCTCTGAACACCTCACAGTATTCCCTGAGGTGCTGTGAACATGACCTCACAGTAACACCAGCAGAGGCAGGTGAAGGAGAAGAGGGGCAGGCTCACTTGACTTTGCCAACTTGAGTTAAAAAATAAAACCCTTTTTGCTATAAAGGAACCTGTGGACTCTTTTGTGCCACAAAGCAATAACATACCAAAAAAGAAAGTTACACTTAACATGCTTCGGACGTCTGACCCGGCTTCTGTACCTCTGTTGTACTCTCTGTTGTCATGTTTTGTTTGGTTTTTACAGTGGTGCTGAGAATTTGTCAATGCTGAATGTATAGGAAACCCTGCATATGGGTTCTGCTTGTGTCCACCCTGCCTGTTTGTGTTCTTCACGTCGGCTACATGTATTTGTTCGGTACTCCTCTGTATTGTATGGAAGGCCCCGAACTGAAACGGTTTGGTACAAACGAGTGCACCGTTATACCCCTAGAAGTAACTCATTAGAGAATGATTTAACATGTTGATGGATAAAGCAACAAAATAAAGTAAACCAAGCAACTAGTAACATCTGAGATACAACATCAACCTTCTCAAATAGAGTGAAGGAGAAGTGTTAGTATTTATGCTGGGAATTACATTTACAACCTAATTAATAACATACTCTAAAACCATTTGTTAGTGTCCTCTGATTGTAAAGGGAAACCTACTTTCTTTTATTAAAACTAAGAGTAAATGTGAACACTGATGTCTGAATATCTGACATTTCAGTGGAAGCACTTTGTAATTTCTGCCACTAACACCCACTGGTTTCAGCCTGAACTGTGTGAAAGACAGACAGAAAAAAACAGAACACTGAGAAAGAGAGATGGGGTGACAATGGGCAAAGCACGACACCCTGATGGTGAGTGAGCGATAAAAAAAAATGTAAAAAAAAAAACAGGGTAAAGGCTACACTTCCATGCATATATTTGTCATTGTTGCCAGGCAATGGACAGACTATAGTGCAGATAATGTGATAGTATGTCCACACAAAACATATTCACCAAAAAGCTGACACAGAAACCATGGACATCTTCAATGAGACCATGAATTGAAACTACCTGCATGACACAGTGAAACAGACTCTATATTCAGTCAAAACCATTAACACAACAAAGCCTCAGTCTGTCAGACTTACATTAGGACACCAGTGACAAACAAATGACCCGCGGGCCAAAACCGGCCCAATCTGGCCCATGGGGTCTTTAGATCTGAAGTGGATCAGATCATAATTACCAAAAAAATAATGACAACTCCACAGTTTTTTCTTTGTTTTTGTGTAAAAAAAAAAAAAAAAAAAAAAAAAAAATGAAAATTTTATTAAGAAGATATAGACATTTATAAACTATCCTTTCACAAAAAATGTGAATAACCTGAACAAATATTAACAACCTGAAACATCTATAGAAAAATAAGTGCATTTTTACCAGTATGCTGTCTATTACTAAATGTTTTGTGTATTTGTAGATCCACTGTGATCTGTAAGTTGTAACGCACATGTGCAAATAATAAACTGAGACATAATATTGTTAAAATTGCGTTTATTTTTCTTAAGAAATTTCATGTTGTTCAAGTCGTTCACATTTTTAAAGGAAATGGTGTGGAATAGAGAGTATGCACGTGACTTCACACTAGCGGAAATCGCCACGGTTACGCCCACTGAGTGGCAGAAAGAGGGAGATGTGTGGCAGCACTGGTTTCAATACCGTCTAAACTTAAGAACAATCCATCCATCCATTTTCTGAACCCGCTTTATCCTTACTAGGGTCACGGGGGTCACTGGAGCCTATCCCAGCCACTT
>JAPQRP010011998.1:0-16502 GCA_037367295.1 Apogon hyalosoma
ATTAAAATCATGTATCATTTTCTTTCTACTTCACAATTGTATGCCATTTTGTGTTGGTCTTTTACATAAAATTCCAAAAACATATATTTATGTTTGTGGTTGTAGCGTGACAAAATGTAAGAAAGTTCAAGGGGTATGAATACTTTTGCAAGCCACTGTATATATATGGCATACATATGAATTGCAAATGTACCTTGAGGTCCTCTTCCAGCTGCTGTTTTTCTCTGAGTTTCTGGAAGTCTCCACGTGCCTTGGCCTTCTCTCTCTCCTTGGAAAACTCTCTGGGAGGAGGAGAGCAGGATGGAGGGACGGTGGCCAAACAATTGCAGATATACAGAGAAACAAGAAAAGAGAAAGTAGAGAAAGAATCTGAAAATCTTGACTGTGAGCTTTGCAAAGTAAATTGCGTAAGAAAATAAGACTGTAAGATTTCACTTGAAAGTAGGAAGCACAGGAAAACCTGCTCGAAAAAAATACTTTAAGTGAAGTAAGAAAGGCATTGCCAGGGACAAAAGAGGTTAGTGGACAAATTCAGCTGACAGGTAGATACACTGGATTTGGAGTCACATCTTAAACAGTTCTACTCATCAAAAAAAAAAAAAAAAAAATCAAACAGCGAGTGAACTGATGGGTCAATAGAACTATTTTTAAGTGTGATTTGAGATATCAATAAAACCATTCAACCTTGATGTGGATTATAACACCCCAACTGACAGACAGTGAATAAATGGGGAAATTTCAATTTGCTCTTCTGCAAAATGTATAGCGAATAGTACACTTTTAATTTGGTCACAAAGTGTGCAACAGCTCACAACACACTAGCTGGGTTTCCATTACAGTTTCCGCAAAATGAAAGCAATATTTCTACAATTTTGACAAACTTGTAGGTGTTTCCATTGAAGAAAGTTTGGCTTCTGATGTGTGATTCTAGTAAAGTCCCGTCTCACGACATGTCGTAATTCTTGTAAAATACTGTAAAGTTCTCGTAAGATGCTGTTTAAGGAAGATGGACACACTAAGTTTCATGCAAAACCTCCCCGGTGTTGGCGCTTTAATGTCGGTTGCATCTACTGCTATTACAGTGACTGTCTTAAACAAAAGAAGGGAACGCATAATTGTCCCAAGGCAAAGTCCTTATTCATGGCAGTGGCCATGCAGAATGGATTTCTGAGAGAGAATTGTACATCAGGAATTCACCAACGAGTTGTGGATCCAGAATTTCTGAATGACCTGGGCAACGTTTAATGAACTGTGTGTTTGTTACTGAACCTCTGGTGGTACCAGAGTTGTCATGCCCTCGGGAAGCAGTTCCTACACAAAAGCGAGTGGCTAATGCCCTGTACAAACTAGAACCACCTGTTCTGAGAACAGAGTCATAGGTAAGACGTTTGGCATGAACAAAACCACCATGCAAAGATGTGTAAAAATGCATAAAATGTGTTTCCATTACACTTTTGCGCTAGTCAGTGTTTCCGTTATCAGTTTTCTATTGCACAGTTTACATTTTGCACATGTCTGAGGGTAACAGAAACCCAGCTACTGCTGTTTCTCTCACATTTCGCTCTGTCCCAAGGCAGCGGGCCCCAGGTGCTCTCAGGCCTGCTGGGAAGTGCAGTATTTGTGATGTGCTCTAGGTTTGCCCCGAATCTCCCTTTACTCACAATGCATTTGGTACTAGCCCAGAGGGAGGGACAGAGGGCACCCTCACCAGCTGTACCACCTCAGCTTGGTCTTGTCAAATTGGAGGGGAGGTGGCTTTGCCCCGAGGTTGTTCCGCATTACTGCGCTCATCTCATGGCTTGTCTGCCATAGCATTCTTTTGTTCATCGGTTATAGGTCAGACTGAAGGTACACTGGCAAAGAGAGCTTCACTCTGCACATCAACTCTTTGTAACAGACTGAATGATACTGTGTTTTCACTCTTTAAGTAGACAAAGATTTAGATTTAGTCCTGCTTTACTTCTTGAAACAAAGGGGACAAAAACAAAGGGGATATAAAGTTAGTAAAATTAACATTACAAAATGTGAAATATTGAAATATTATATGATGAAACCTGGTGAAATTACTTCCAGGTGTCAGGATGCAAGAAAGAATTAAGGGGCGTTTGATTAAACAGTGCACTTGGAGAAGGTCAAAGTCAGGTTAGAGAGAAGGTGATGTTTGTACAAAGAGAATTCATTTAGATGATTGCTAACAGGAGCTGAGTGGTTTGGGAACATTTGTAGTTTAAAAGTGTACAAAGGTTCACTGACAAAAAACCTCACCAAGTGTCTTCTTGTACTGAATGAGATAAGTAGTCAACCTGAACAGATGTGCAATCAACATATAGATATCAAATAAACATGATGATTATTGTGTACAATATGGTGTTTTACTTTTCCTTGGAGAAAAGGACCAGGTTCCATAATATAACTCTTATAGATTGCCCTGTACAAATTTCCATTGATTTTCACAGCCAGTCTATTGGTTGGAACACAGTTAGTGTGTGTGTGTCTGTGTGTGTGTTATGTGAGACCAAGAGAAATGATTGAATGCTAAATCACACCAACACACTGTAGAGATACTCACATACACAATACAGATCAATGAGCATTAGGACAAAGTGCCATTGTCTCGCCTGTCAAAACATTAGCAGGAGACCCAATCCTTTTGATCGGTAGTGGTGTGTATCATTGTGTGTTTACATACAGTATGTGAGTCTATTTTCCAATTCTCATTTTCTATTTCTTTCTGTCTGATCACCTCTGAATCCTTTCTTTTTCACTTTCTGAGCTCTCTCTTTCTTCCCCTTTTAGGACAGCTTGTCTCCCTATTCTGTCTATTTACATACAACATCAAATCTAGACAAACACAGTCACACCTGATGTTTCTGTCTCTTTGTCGCCCTCCTTCTTCCTGTTTAGCCATTAGTTATTATGCCAATCTGAGACCCACACACACTCCATGGAGGAGGCAGTTGGTAAAAGGTCAGGCTGTGTAGTGTGTTGACAGCATCATTAGTCAGCAGTCAGACAAAGAGTCAGACAGCCAAACCCCCCAAGCTGTTTGGACCAGATAGATCTATTATTTTTCACAAAATGCTGCTGTCACATCACTGTGGCTATCCAGAGTCAGATTAGGGTCAGTCAGTCAGGGGTGACACACTTGACTCCTCAAACCTGTCCACTTTATAGATTAATTATCCTCTCGTAATATTCAGAAAAGTGCAGTAATGCTGTGTAATGATAATAGTGGATATTGAAATGGAATATGACAAGTTGATGTGTAGCATGTAAAGTCGAAGTGAAGTTTTCAACTTTGTTCTATCAGCTGATCAACAGATGAATTAGACTGTGTCAGAAGTTGCATTATATGTGGTTGTAAGAGACAGAGTGGAAATAGAAAGCATCAGTGGCTATAACGATTTTTGCATGGATGAGAAAATGAACAATTTTATCTCCTCATTAATCAACATTGCCTGTTGCTGGGATATTGAGGGATATGTCAGGGAAACAGCTGATTAGTCACATGAGTTATAGTCCATGGGCCTGGAGGGGTTACCAGGCCCCCCCAGAACCCTTCATGAGTGGTATCATTTTGTTTGGTGGAACATAACAATTACAAATCACGATATTAACAATTGATATCATGAAAATGACTTGCATTAAAGCGGATTTTTCAAAATGGCTGACGCAAAATCAGAGAAAATCTAATTTCTTCATATCTCAACTCCCTGAGTACATACAGACACGAATTAGGTATCAATTCCCATGTTTTTGAGGTTGAGGCATTCACTGAAGACCATACTGAGCAGTGAAATCCAATATTTCATCCTTTCTGAACAAAATTCAAGATGAAGTACACAGCGGTTATGTAATACAACACATGTAATAAGGATCACTTAATTCTAACCCTTAACCATGTGCAAAATAAATAAATAAGTAAATACATTTAAAAACAAAATGGAGATAGATAAATACATTTAAGGAAACTAAACAATTTTTGCTGGTTTATCTTTTAATTCTGATTCCAGTGTGAACAGACCACAATCTAGTGTTTGTTACTTCTTATTCTCTACATGTAATAGAATTTTAAGCTATTTTATGGTAGAGGACTTCATGATATACAGCTGACTTCCAGCACTTATTATGAGCATAATTTTTTAGTTATGGATATTTAACATAAGCATATTTTAAACCTTCTATTTTTCAACTGGATTGTTGTCACAGAAATCAAACAGTGAGTCCTGCGTCAGTTCCCTCTGCTCTATGAAGTCATGGTTTGGTTTTAGATATTAATGAATATGTAACACTTCTTTCTTTTTTTTTCTTCAAATCAGATTCAGTGAATATCTCCTCTCAGCCCCCTAGCTGTCCATCCTATGTGTACCCTGAAAAAAATATCCAGTATTTGTACAGCGGTGTTTGTTTCCTTGCACAGAGCCCCTGTTTTCTAACTTGGGACCGATACAAAGTGGCACAGAACGATGCAGATTACACTATTCCAGACTGAATACACCACCTGTTAAAGATCAGCTGGAATCTGGTCAGCTAGGACCACTGAAGGAGTGTATTTGTCTGCTTTTACTTCAAATGCCAGTAATGTTTCTAAGAATTTTTTCCCTTTTTAAGTAAAAGCACTGGGGAAGGTAATACTAGTCTGATGGTAGTTTGCAGTTTTACATGCACAGGTCTTTACACCTCTGAATGTCCTGCTGGATGTTGAAGATATACAGGAATTCTTTAAAGAACTGTCTTACTTTGACAACTTTGAATAAATCTAAGGCTTGGTCTAAACAGAGAAAGCAAATTAAAGTATAAAATGAGTAAATCCAGACTGAAAGTTCTAATCTCAGCTCAATCACTGCAGATTTATTGATGTAAACTGAAATAAAGTGTTGTGTTCCAGTTCAACAATGGCTGACAGCATTGCTCTGAGCACACCATTGTCTTTCTAATGGAGTGGGTCAACATGTTACCTGATCATAATTCAGTCTGGCATGTGGGGCATCTTGAATTACATCTGAGAATTACAGGCATCCAATATAAGGCAGGAGTCATGACAGAAGAGTAAAAGAACATTCCTACACAGACCTGTGAAACTATTTAGAACTAAGAACCCAATAGGATCAAAAGACACAAACATTTTGAAAGAATACTGTGGTTACATTGGTGCAGATTCAAGTCACTGAGGCACAAATGAAATAAAAATCACCAAACATCTTCTTCTTAATGAACTTTATGGAGGGCCTGTAATACAGCCACTCAGTGCCAAACTTATTCACACCCTCGTGAGCTACTGTAATATGTGATTTTGAGTCAGAAATTCACAGTTGTTGAACTTTCAGACACTCATTTCAATATGATACATTTTGTGACATTGCTAGCACTTAGACTAATTTTGTTAAACTGGAAACAAAAAACACCCCTAGCCCATTCAGTCTTATTACAAGATAAAATGAAGCATTTACAACTAGAAAAAAAATATTTTTACCGAAAGGGAAGCTGGAAATACTTCATAAAACATGGCAACCATTCATAGACCTCTTTAGTACTGCAAATATATGACCACTGAGCTTGACCTAATTATAATGTGATATCCTCTTGTTAATGTTCACTGTACTGTTTGTTTTTTGTTTTCTCTTCTCTCTCTTTGTAGACTTACTGCATATTTTGCCCTTGGTATATGCATGCTTTATGACAAAAAAACCTTAATGAAAAGAATTATTTTTTTCAAAAAATTCAAATCAAATCAAAATCAAATCAATTTGATTTATATAGTGTCACATCAAAACTGAAGTTATCTTATGACACTTTCACTAAAAGTTAAAATTAAGGTTTAACATGTTAAACTTAGCTCAGAATTGGTTAAGTTTTATATTTCTGAAAATAAGAAGTAGATAATTTTCTGAAATTAAAAGATTTGTTACAGAAAAGAGTCATAATTATTTGGGGGCCATCTTGAATTTTGTTCAGAAAGAATGAAGCATTAGATTTCAGTTCTCAGTATGGTCTTCAGTGAATGCCTTAACCTCAAAAACATGGGAACTGATACCTAATTCATGTCTGTATGTATTCAGGGAGCTGAGATATGAAGAAAATTGAATTTCCCTGATTTTGCGTCAACCATTTTGTAAAGGCCACAGTAATGCAAGTCCATCCCACAATATCGAGTGTTATCATCGTGATTTGCAATTATTATGATCCACCGAACAAAATGATACCACTCATGAAGGATTCTGGGGGGGTGCACAGTAACCCCTCTGGGCCCATGGACTGTTATGTTTGTTACAGGAGAAAAAAGGCAAACGCCACCTCAGACAAGCACAAAAACATGAGGGAAAAAAATTGCCACCTAGAGTGTCTCTACAAGTAATAAATTATTTTTATTTATAATATTTTCATTTATTTATAATATTGAAAGCAGAGAAATGACCATTTTTCCATAGAGAGATTCATTTATCTATTGTCCAGTTAAACCAACTAGGGTGTCACATTAACTACAATGTCATATTCACGAGTCCTTCCATTGGTATAATATTATAAGAATTCCAGAATCACTGATTTCCATATGGAGATAGGAGGGTCATTGCTAACTTATTTTACAATAATACTCTCCTCATTACCATTAAAAGCCTTTTAGTAACTCCTTCCTGTTTTGTCAAAAAGGCAGGAACATTTCCAAGTAAACATAAAAACATGTTAATGAAAACATGACTAATAACCAAAAATGTACAAACATTGACCATTTAATCAGAGGTATCTCTTACAATAAGAAAAAAACAGCCATAGCAAAAGAGGGCACAGTTGTTAACTGAGTAAAATGTTTATGTTAACTTATTAGGAAAAGCAATTTTACATTAGTTTCCAAAGCGGTACTTCAGAAACGTCTGATGGACTTCCTAGCAGTTCCTACACAGAACCTATTCTAATGAATGGAAATCATTACATTCCCTTAGGTCCATAGACTTTGCATTACATTCATTACATTTTACTTTCTACTCAACTATCACCTCAACCCATAAAAACATTGAAATCAGAAGAAGAAAGACTCCCTGAGTCCCTTGAGCAAAGTTGAAGAGCAAAGCCCTCTAAGAACCTCAGGATGAAAAAGGAAAGCAAGAAAGAAGTTAGTTTCAAGTGACCTTTGACCCTGACCTTACCCGCTCAACACCCCCAGAACCAAGTTTAGCACAAAGAAGGATCCGATGATGATTAAGGTGACAAAATACACCCAAGGCCACCTGTACCCTACTGCATCATTCACCTATAGGTTGAGATGGAGGAATGGAGTGAAGGTCAAGGGAAGGAAGGGTGATAGGAGGGAAGAGGGAAGGTAAAGATGGAGGGAATGGGAAAGAAGAAAGCAAAGAGGAGAAAGAGCAAATGGGGGAAAAGTGAAAGGAGAGCAGCACAGAACATTAGGAGAAGGGTGAGAGAAGAAAGGATGGAGGGTAGGGGGTTAGATTCTTCGTGAGTGTTCCCAACAGATGGACCTGTTTGCTTCTGCAGGACCCCTGCTGGGATTATGGAGCATTCACAGTGTTTATCAGAATCACAAAGCGGCGTGCCACATGGCAATGGTTCTGGTCAGCTGTGTTTGATGTTGAACCAAAGGATGTTTAGAAATATATTGGCTAATTTAGGAGACTGATTATAATTTGGCCAAATCTACACGGGAATGACATATGGTTATGATCGACACACAATGAAAACCAACAAATCATCATCATGTGACAAAGAAGAATACCTGCATTTGCATTTACTCAAACTGGGATGAATTACTGCAGGGAGAAGGGATGACAGTTAGGCATTTTAACAGACTATACAGCTAGACTCCAGTGGCTTGGACATTATTACTGCCCTCATGATCACCTTATATATAAAACACTGTTACATGCACACTTCTGTCCCATAATTTCCATCTGTAATGCCATGTTTCCTCTAGACACCACTCTGTCCTCAAGAAACATTTTGGCTGTCGTGTTTTCCCTGTTGTGCAAGTATGTTTTTAGCATTCCACCTCCACGGCTGACCTGAGGGGTGAATTATTTATACCCCAGTGTGTCCCTACAGGCCGCGTGGTGCTTGTACTAAAGCAGCGTGACTTGGCAGAGCAGGGTATAACGGCACCCAACTTGCCTGCTGGAGCAACATTTATTGAAACAAAACACAACACACTTGAATGACAGCACATGTTGATATTCAAATATACTCTGAGTGAATCAGGATAATCTGCTCATGGATACTGACTATTTTTGAACCTACAAAACAAACAAAGCAGATAGATATGTATGTGCTCAAAAGAACAGCAGCCTTGATTGCTGGGTCTAAATAAATATAAATAAATATAAATGTCAAATATAAATTGGTGTTTGGAGTCTTGCTGCATAGCCTGTTCATCACATATAACACGCTACATTCAGTCAAATTACAAACAGTACACATACAGACATGTACACACATGACAACAAGATGACCTCTTACCCGCTCAACACCCCCAGAACCAGATTGAGAACGAAAAAGGAGCCGAAGATGACGAGAGAGACAAAATAGACCCATGGCAGCTCATAGCCCATAGCATCCTGCATCTGAGAGGGAGAACAGATAGACGGAAGTGGGGAAGAGGACAAGAAGTGGGATGAGCAAAGAGAAAGTTGGCAGGATGAAGGAGAAAAGGGAGATGTTGGAGGTGAAAGAAAGAGTTCAATGGTGAAGGTCAATTGTCAGAGAAATCAGAGAATAAAGTGAAAGACAGGGGGACAGAGGTGGAGGACATAAAGTGTTAGAGATGGAAAAGTCAGAGGAAAAGAAACAAGGAAAGACATGCACCGTGCATGTTGAAAAAAAGCTGTTGAAAGACCTGACAGAAAACAGTGGCATCATTGTGTGACTGTTAGAGTGTTTACGTGTCCTTTTGTCAGCCATCATACAGACAAAGCCATGAACCTGAAATTTCCTAATGGATTTAGGAAATAAGAGTATGAGTTGAGTATGACATACAAGGTAATCGGAATAGTGGAAAACATAGATTTAAACAGTAACAGAAAATATAATTATTTATCTGTCAACTTATTCTACTGATAATGTTTTTAAAGGAAAGGAATTAGAAGATTGGCTTCAGTTCATCAAACAAAAATCTGTCATTTCCGCACAGTGCTGATGTTTTTGCAACGGAGGTTGCAGATGCTGGGTGTCATTAATTTATATTTCCAAAAATGGTAAACAATGAAAACTGTTGAAATGCAAGGCCCACATCTAATGAACCATGCAAGCCAAATGTTTTAAAGGGTCTGTGTTGTCTAAATGTTTTCCCACAATCATTTGTACTTATAACTCCAGATAAATAAATCCCATTCATTATGAAAAGAGCTGGCTACACTGGCTCTCTCATAATAAGTAAACAGTGGGATTTATTGAAGTGATTCTGTGTGTGCTCATGTGGATGAAAAGAGTGTGTGTGGACAAGAGGGTCCAGCAGGCAGATATGTAGCAGAAGGGGTGTAGAGCCAGTAAGCTGTTTCATGTGAACACATGTACAGTAAACACACATTCACACCTATACATCGGCATTCAAGATTCTACACAATTAAGCTGAGACTATGTATGTGGATCTAAAAAAAATAGAACATCATGCAAAAGTTCAACATGTTTCAAGCATTTTGATTAGAATTAGAATTTTTGGAATTAGGACCTATTGGTCAGAAAACAGAAAAAAAAACATTGCAATGCAGTATAAATATCATAAATTCCTCAGTCTGGTTACAATCATGAGGACGACTGCTGACATGACAGTTGTCCAGATTGTCATTGCTGAAAAAGCTGGCGATACACAGAGGGACACTTTTTATGTTTTTATGAGCTGTTACCCATAATCATCAAAATTAAAACAAAAAAGGCTTGAAATATTTTACTATTTATGTAATCTATAAAATCTTTAAAATATGAAAGTTGCACTGTTTCAATTAACTTGTGAAAAAAAAAACTTTTCCATGATATTCACTTTTTTTGCAATGCATCTATAAATTCAAAACTTTTCAAGAATTTCAGCTGCAGTCTGAGTGTAAGCTTTTAAGTTTTAATTTCACTGTGTAACTCAGTTATTAAAGAAATTCAGCTGAAATTTCATGTTTCTGCAATATAATTATCAGTTTAATAACCAGGATATAAAGCCACACCTCCAATCCATCCAGTCATGTTTACTGTGTACTGCTGTCCATTTACTATGGAGGAAGGGTATGGTTGTGTGTTCATATACCTTCTTATAGGTGTTGGCATTTTACACTAAATCTAAAAAAAAACCAACTGACTTAAAATACAGTGTATTACATCTGCACTGATTTAGCCTAAAATATGAGCTGACACACAATCAAACATTTGTGTGTGTCCTGTCTCTGAACAACTTGTGCAAGTATAATACCGGCTTTTATTTGCCTGTTTGGATTATCACATTTTCAGTATATTAAAAAAACACTTATATATCACTGTCATTAGGCACATAAATAGACATATATAAACGCAACAATGTCATTCACACCAGCACACACTCAGATACTGTCATGGTGTACGACTCACCCAGTACAGCACGTCCGTCCAGCCTTCCATAGTTATGCACTGAAACACTGTTAGCATGGCAAAGGCAAAGTTGTCAAAGTTGGTGATTCCATCGTTGGGTCCTTCCCATCCCACTTTGCACTCTGTTCCATTGTGTGTACAGTGTCGACCATATGCTCCATCGGGTGCACACGGTGCCGGCTTTTCTTCCGCATTAGTGCCTAAGATGGAAGAAAAACAGATACTGTCTGTAAAAATCTTGTCAAAACATTCAGAATGTGTTAAAACTGGAGCAGTGGTTGGTTTTGGATAATATTTTCCTACTGTTAATTTAAAGGTGCAACATGTAACTTGTGAAGAAACATATATCTATTAATGACATTTTATTTTCTAATGTGTGAACTGACCATAAGAGCACTTTCCATGACTTTCTCAGCTACAACTATTATATATAACAGCTTATACAGTGTAGACTTGGCCCAACTTTTCTACAAAAATCAAGGCACTGTTTAGAGTTTTATTTAAGTGTCTTAGTGCTTCTCTTCCCAAAGTCTCTGCAAAATTATGTTCCAATAGCTTAGAAATAGAGCTGTCTAAAATCAACAAATGAATACTGTCTCCAACACAAACTGTATATACTGTACCTTTAAATGTGAAAGTTTTCTATGGGAATGAGAAATAGATTCATTCAACCTATTCTTCATTGTACTATTCAGAAATCTCCTATGTACTTTTCTGATCATTTATGACATTTTTATCTTAACATGTCAGATAGATCATTTATTTTACAGCTTTCAAGAAGTGAAAATAAGTTGAGGTCAATATGAGACCAAACTCTCAATACCTGTCCAGAATCCAAAGGTGAAGTGAAGCTATAGTTTCTGCTGAGGATACAGTAAGTGTCAGGTTTCCACAACTTATAAAACATTTCACTGAAGCAAAAGATTTATGTAGTGAGAGAGGATAAGGACACTAGGAAAAAAAGAACATGGGGAAAAAAAAGAAAAAAAATCAATGTGAAACGTGCGATACTAATTATACAAAACAAGCTCTCCTGGGTGATGTATAGGATAACTGAGAGCATTTCACCAGCACTTTCACAGTCTAAAGCTAATGCCTCTCATGGGACCCATAACATCGCCATAACAACATTCAAGTCCATTTATACCTGGGGCCTTTGCTGAAAATTGTTTCAATCATTTATGGTGGCTGCTGTTCCAATTATTGCTCAAAATCGTTCATACTACGAAACATAAATGATGGTTTAAATAATTAATGGAGGTGCTCATTTAAACTGTTTAAGGTATGAGCTCTAGTTTCTCTCTGTCTTGTTGGCTGGTGGGTGATGTCAAAGATTTATGTAGACACCATTCAGACTTTATGTTTGTGAAACATCTAGGTGGTAAAGTGACTGTACACTTACTGTACTGTATGGTTCACTCTAGTGTAGTATATTACACACATCCATTCTTAAAGACTGTGATGCCCACGTAGGCTGCAGGAGACTTTTGAGCTGTTTTGCATCATCAAATACATTTGTAGAATTTCTACCGTAGTCTTTTATTTAATATATACAGCTGTAGCGCTGATGAGGCTTTACAAGTGAATAAACCTGATGACTATGTAACAACTACAGCTGTACATTAACATAATCCTCCCTGTTGTGATAACAGGCACACATATTTACAAAATATCCCAACAAGAAGCATGTTTTCAGTTTTACTCAATGTTTATATTGTTTTAAAAACTGCATTTAAAACAGTGACTCTAGCATGAAAAACTAGCATAAAATCTGTTTTATTTATGGGTAGTAAAAGTTAGAGCCTGTTAATGCTGTTAAATATGTGCATTCGGTCTAATTTTTTAGGTATATATTATGATTTATCAAATGTATAGGTCTTCAAAGTGGCTGTTTTACCATTTCAGTGACAATAAAAATGGTCAGGAACATCCATGTGAGTGAATATGTGCTCAGTTAAACCTGCATCTACACACAGCTGAATACATGCTTCGAATGTATCTTCAAATGTAGTTCAAGCATTCAAGTGCAGTGAGTGAGTGAGTGTATGTGTTTGATCATCCATGTCTGTATTTGTGCCTGTGCATCAGTGAACAATATTCTCTCTGTACTTGAGTGTGTCCATGGGTATGTACCTGCATGGCTGTTAACACAGGTCTTGTGCATCTTGCCCATGAAGAGCTCTAGGCCGATGATGGCATAGATAATGATGACGAAGAGGACCAGTAGGGCGATATGGAGCAGAGGAACCATGGCTTTGATTATGGAGTTCAACACTACCTGTAAACCTGTAGCACACAGAGAGAAGCTACTGAGAACATAAACACATGAAGGCTCTGCATCAAACAAACACATATACTCGGGTACACACACTCATTTAGTCCTCATCCACACCATGTGATGCTTTCCTGTCTTCTGGCCTGTTAGATTATTGATTTCTGTAGTCAATACCACAGGCAGGTTGACAGACAACTCATCTACTGCTCGTACTGTCTGAGTATGTGACGACAGGACAAGAGAGCTCTGCGTGGATGTGTGTGTGTTTCTGTATGTGAGGTATGAAACACTGATATCAGCTCCAATCTGTGGTTCATTTCTCCCTCACCCCACCCAATCACTATTCCCACCTGATCCCCAAAGCAATATTTCTTTTCTCTCTCTCCTGCTTTCTTCTTTACACAGTACTTACTGGGTACTCCAGAGACCAGTCTGAGGGGTCTGAGTACTCTGAATGCTCTCAGAGCCTTGACATCGAAGCCCGCTGCCTTTCCCCCAATAGGAGTGGCCCCGTCCCCCTTAGTGGCCTGCTCCAAGATCGCACTGAATAACCTGCAAGAAAGAAAGTAAAACCTTCATCATCATCATCACTCAAGTCATTATGGCCTTTTCAATTTCCACTTGTCATTACTAGACTGAAACATGAGGATAATCTTTATCATAATTTATAAAACAATGTAAGTGTTGTAAATTTAGACATCAACCTAGCTTGTAACCAAACTTTTAAAGAGAAGACATCTGTGCTTATTCACAATCAAATGTGTTTCTTGGAGAGAAGTCAATGGTAGAAAATAAAACAGCTCAATTAGTTAGCTCTCCAACACAACAATAGAAAATGTTTCATCTGTTCTCTCTGTCTTTCACAGATAAGAAAATATGCGGCACTCAGCTTTAATGATTTGACAGTCAGCTCAACTGAACACTGTGCATGTCTGGAGTGAAAGGAGGTGTCCAAAAATGTGTTTATAATTGTGTGTGTCGCACTGAATATAGCACATTATTTGCACAAGCTTCAATGTCTTCCTGCTATAATCTATGTAGTCTTGTACAAAACTGATCTAAATGAAAATGTAATCTTTACCAAGGGAGCAGGGATTTTTAAGCAGGTCATGAGCAAAAAAAAAATGGTGCCATGTACATATTGTTTAGGTGTAATGTCAAGACCCTAATACTTTAGGCAGCAATGTGCATTTAGCTATATAAAATACTCAGAGCGAATGAAAAAATAGATATCAGTGCACACATCATCTTCAATAAAGGCTAATACAGTGCAGCCTTTTGTTAGCCATCATCCTCTATAACATTATTTACAGACATTTCTTTGAGTGTGAGTTTACTTCCAGCTGAGCTTATCACTCTCTCCCTCCCCTCTCTGTCTCCCTGAGATCCTTTAGAAATCACCATACAATACCATTTTCCAGCTAGCACGACTCAAAGGCCAGTCAGCGGCGCGTTAGTCATGGAGAATTATCAATTAGCACAGATGAAATGGCCACTTGAAAAGACCTCTCCAAACATATCGCCCTTCCTCTCCCTCCCTTTCACTCTTTCACTCAACCTCTCTATTTCACACTACCTCCCTCTCAATTTGATTCACTCTCTCTCCCTCCATCTCTCACAGTAGAAAGCACGCCTTTGAAACAGAGTATGAAAAGCACGTCAAGGATCCACAGTTTTGCACCACCAGCATTTCACCCAGCATGTTTTGCCGTGGTTGGGTGTTAAATGATAATTAGAGCCTTTGAGTGTAGCACCACATCATGTATTTGTGTACATCCACAGCTAAAAATAGTACAAGCTGTGTACGTTCATGAGGATATCAGAGGTTGTATCGTTTCATAGTAACCAATGAATCATTCACTTATTTATATGTCTATTTACTTATCTATTGACTTAATAATTACAGAGCCAAAACAAGGTGAATATACCTAATACACATTTTAACACTCGTGGTTGACAATATTTACAGCCTCCATTCAGTCATGCCCCGAATAAAAAGTGTAAGATAGTTGTTCTAAAAAATGTCAAACAACACACTAAAAATATTTTAATATGTTATTTACATCTTCCCCTTCGCTATGATTTAAATATCAGGGTCTCTAAATACACAAATATTATTAATTTCTAAAGTTTACCTGCTGTGCTCTAGATGTTTCCTGTCCATTTTCAATCTTTGAGTACTGCTGATTTCAATGTTTCCACATCACATGTAAAAGTTGAAGACTAAATCATGGTTAGCTCCAGATATTTTTGCAAAGTCGCATATCTTGCTGATTGCCCCAGCCCTTTATTTAAGATTTTTATTGTTAGCACACAGAGAAACTTTTTTCCCTTCAGCTGCAGAAGGTGAGAAAACCATCAAAATGTCAAACTCTGCACAGATATCATTCTGCAGTCAGGCATTACAATGAAAGAACACTGAATTTGTTTTTTAGTGAGCTGGCTAATTAAGACACAAATCTGTGGCACCATTAGTAGTTAAACAAAGCAGATACACTTGAGGTTGAAAATGAGAGGCATTAAGAAAACTGTGACGAAGCAGATGATGAAAAAATGTTAGACTCAACAGAAAAAAGGACAGAATGTTGAAGAATTACTGTATATGGCGGGGAAGTGCACACAAATGCACACAGCCTGCTTGTTCACTCAGTCTTCACAAATAAACTCTTAGGTATGTGTCAGCATGGACTTGTGTGTATGGTGTGTATATGCATGCAAGTGTGTGCATGTGTGTGAGTGTGCCTCTGAGGCTGCTCAGCACCAGGTACAAGCTCTTTCACCCATATGGTGAACATTCCAGAGGGAGCGAACTCTGTCACTTCTCATCTATACACACAACCCCAGACACACACACATACACAAAAGCTCTGGCAGGCTGGCGGTGAGGCACACACAGGCGACAGGCACTCATTCATGCACATGGACAGCAATGTCACAGCTGAACACTTCTCGGATTTGTGTGTCCTCTTCTTTTGTGTGAACTGGAGAGAGTGTGTGCAGTTGTGCTCCATAACGTTACTGATGGATTTTTATTTCCTTGTTTATGTCGTATCTCAAAGGTAGATAGGTCATTCAGGCTCAATCTCCCAAAATCAACCCCCCTGAAGAGTCCTTGAATGTCCTGCCAGAACCATAACTGTACTTCTATATCTAACCTTTTAACCTCTTGCAGGGGTGACATGGGTGACCATAGTTCCCTCAAAGTACCTCAGTGAAATGCCACTGCTTAGTATATTATGCTGCAGCACAATAAAAGTCATAATTCAACTATAGACAGCAGAGACAGAGTGAAGGAGGCAGACAGAGAGAGTGGATAACAGCATTGGAGTGGTAAAGGTTGTGTTTATGCCAGGGGCACTGACACCATGATGCCAGCCGTTGGGGTGTGTGTGGGTGTGTGTGTGTGTGTGTGTGCGTGGGTGTGTGTGTGTGTGTGTGTGTGTGAGCGTATCCTTAGGGTGAAGCCAACCATGTTCAGTTAGTGGTGGCTAATGTGAGTGAACACTTGAGTGGCGATGAGCAAGATTCACTGTGTGTGAATGTGTGTGGGATGGGCGGTTTTCGGACTCTCTCTTCCTCTCTCTTTCATACACACACACACACACACACACACACACACACACACAAAGACACACACACACACACACCCACACACGGTCAATTAGACCATTTT
>JAPQRP010012214.1:0-16479 GCA_037367295.1 Apogon hyalosoma
CCCCCCCCCCCCGATTAATAACTCAGCACAGCTTATGTCACTTCATTCTCCACAGCTGCACAACCCAGAGCTGAACCTGAACCTGAACTAACATCAAGACCAAACCAGACCAGACCAGCAGCTCCACAGCTGCACAACCCAGAGCTGAACTGGACAGTCAGAATCACATCATGTCATATCGTATCATGTCATATCATATCATGACATACTGTATTATGTCATATTGTTTCATGTTATATTGTATCATGACATATTGTATTGTGTCATATTGTATCATGTCATATTCATTCATTCATTCACTTTCTGAACCCGCTTTATCCTCACTAGGGTCACGGGGGTCGCTTGGAGCCTATCCCAGCTACATACGGACAAGGCGGGGTACACCCTGGACATTTCGCCAGTTCATCACAGGGCTGACATATATGTCAGGACATATTGTATCATGTCATATTGTATCATGTCATATCATATTATATCGTATCATGTCATATTGTATCATGACATCATATCATGTCATACTGTATCATATCATATGGTATCATAACATATTGCATCATGTCATATCATGTCATATCATATCATGACATATTGTATCATGTCATATCATATCATATCGTATCATGTCATATGTTATGACCCTAGGTCATAATTTCTGTTTGTCTGCTTCTGAGTGTGTATTTCTCCTCCAGCCCTGTAGGGGTGGTGTGTTCTTTTGTTTAGTTTTTACAGGAAGTGCTGATTGGTGGGAATCAGATGAGCTGCCATTTAAAAATGGCCGTGGACCCAGCAGCAAGCTCTCTCTCTGCTCTGCCAGCTCCCAACCTGATGCTGTGTGTTTCTGAAGGCCAGCTTTGTTAGATATGTTGTGTAGTAGCAGTAGCTTCTGTAATTTGTAAATAGTTGTAAATAGTGTTTTGGTAATAGTCTTTAGTTTTCTGGTAGGGGAGGGTGGCTCTCTTTGTTTTCAAGTTTTCTCCTGTTTTGGTTAAGGAGATTAAGTTAGTTATTGTATTTTATTTTTGGAACTTAGTTTAGGAGATAAGACTTTTTGTTTAGAAGACGATGTTTTGTTTGTTGTTTTATCTGAGTACTCCCCTATCCTCTTTGAGTTGTTTAAATAAATATCTGTGGACTGATTTTTGGACTGGCATTTTGTGAATTGGGAGTTGGGAGAGGTCAGGAAGAGCAACATTATGTATGTCCTGGTGAACCCCTAGGCCGGGACGTAACACATTGTATTATAACATATTGTATCATGTCATATCATATTATGCCAAATCGTATCATGTCATAATGTATCATGTCATTTTGTATTATGACTTAGTGTATCATGTCATATCATATCATGTCATATCGTATCATGACATGTCGCATCATGTCATATTGTATCATGACATTTTGCATCATGTCATATTGTATCATGTCATATCATATCATGACAGGAAGGCACTTCGTTCTGCTTGAGCAGCTTATTATTCATTATTTATAGAGGAAAATAAGAACAGTTACAGGTTTCTTTTCAGTACAGTAGCCAGACTGACAGAGAACCACAGTGCATATGAGCCCAGCATTCCTGCAACCCTCCATAGCAACGATTTTATAAACTTCTTCAATAATAAGATTTTGCTCATCGAGATCAAATTAATGGCTGTCCGTCCTCCACAAATTCAAATTCTAGTCCACTTTTAAATCATTCAGACCCAGAAACTACAGAGCTGATACTGAACTATTTGGTTTCATGGATTGCTTTTCTTCCATACAGATCAGTCAGCTAATTTCGATAGTCTCTTCATTTAAATTGTCTACCTGTCTCTTAGACCCAGTTCCCACAAAGCTCATCAAAGAGGCTTTCCTTAGCTCCACCTCCTTGATATGATCAACTTGTCCTTATCTACAGCCTATGTACCACAGTCCTTTAAAATAGCTGTAACCAGACCTCTTCTTAAAAAACCCAGCCTTGACCCTGCAGTGTTATCAGACTATAGACCTATATCCAATCTAACATTCAGATCTAAGATTCTGGAGAAAATAGTAGCTAATCAGTTCTGTGCCTTCCTTCAGTCCAACAGTCTATTTGAGAACTTTCAGTCAGGTTTGAAAAACATCATAGAACAGAAAGAGCCCTGGTCAAAGTCACCAATGACCTAACTGCTTCACACAAGGGGCTTGTGTTCATACTGGTTTTAACAGACCTTAGTGTGGCTTTGATACTATCGACCATCACAACCTTCGACAACGACTGGAACAATCAGTTGGTATTAAAGGATTGGCATTAATGTGGTTTACATCTGATCTAACAGATGGTTTTCAGTTTGTTAATATTAATAATAAATCCTCTTACTGCACTACAGTTAGTTATGGAGTTCCTCAAGGCTTAGTTCTTGATATATCATGACATATCACATCAAGTCATATCGTATCGTGACATAATGCATCATGACATATCATATTATGTCATATTGCATCATGTCATATCGCATCATATGATATTATATTGTATCATACTGTATCATGTCATATTGTATCATGTCATATCATGTCATGTCATATCGTACTGTATTAAGTCATATCATGTCATTTCGAGTCATGTCATATTGTATCAGAAAACCCTGTATCCTCTTTTCCATGACCAAGATGAGCTAAATGACTCCAACACTAAGATGGTCATCACTGATCCCAGTAAATGCCAGTAAATCCCAGTAAATCCCAGTAAACTCCAGTAAATACCAGTAAACCCCAGTAAATCCCAGTAAGCCCCAGTAAATACCAGTAAACCCCAGTAAATACTAGTAAACCACAGTAAATCCCAGTAAACCCCAGTAAATCTCAGTAAACCCCAGTAAATACCAGTAAATCCCAGTAAACTCCAAAAACCCCAGTAAATCCCAGTAAATCCCAGTACGCCCCAGTAAATACCAGTAAGCCCCAGTAAATACCAGTAAACCCTAGTAAACCCCAGTAAATACTAGTAAACCACAGTAAATTCCAGTAAACCCCAGTAAATCCCAGTAAATGCCAGTAAACCCCAGTAAATACCAGTAAATCCCAGTAAACTCCAAAAACCCCAGTAAACCCCAGTAAATACCAGTAAACCCCAGTAAATACCAGTAAACCCCAGTAAATACTAGTAAACCCCAGTAAACCCCAGTAAATACCAGTAAACCCCAGTAAACCCCAGATCTGTAAACCATACAACACCATGACAGTAAAAGTACCCTCACAGTTGGTTGGTTGGTTGGTTGGTTGGTTGGTTGGTTACTTGGTTAGTTTAGTTTAATTTTGAGCACAAAAAAATCAAAACAAAGAACAATACGACACGAACAAACAAAATGGCCTGCACTGTCAAGATGTATAACTGAGCCTGTGATGCATTAATATAATAATTGATCATTTGTGAAATAGTACCATTCAATGCCATACAGACCATCTGTGAAATAGTACCATTCAATGCCATACAGACCATATGATAAAATAGTAGCATTCAGTGCCATACAGACATCTGTAAAATAGTACCATTCAATGCCATACAGACCATCTGTGAAATAGTACCATTCAATGCCATACAGACCATCTGTGAAATAGTACCATTCAATGCCATACAGACCATATGATGAAATAGTACCATTCAATGCCATACAGACCATCTGTGAAATAGTACCATTCAATGCCATACAGACCATCTGTGAAATAGTACCATTCAATGTCACACAGACCATATGATGAAATAGAACCATTCAATGCCATACAGACCATATGGTGAAATAGAACCATTCAATGCCATATAGACCATCTGTGAAATAGTACCATTTAATGCCATACAGACCATCTGTGAAATAGTATCATTCAATGCCACACAGACCATATGGTGAAATAGTACCATTCAATGCTATACAGACCATATGGTGAAATAGTACCATTCAATGCCATACAGACCATCTGTGAAATAGTACCATTCAATGCCATACAGACCATCTGTGAACTAGTACCATTCAATACCATACAGACATCTGTGAAATGGTACCATTCAATGCCATACAGACCATCTATGAAACAGTACCATTCAATGCCATACAGACCATATAATTAAATAGTACCATTCAATGCCATACAGACCATCTATGAAACAGTACCATTCAATGCCATACAGACCATATGATGAAATAGTACCATTCAATGCCATACAGACCATATGATGCTGTCAGTGACTATTGACTGATATTCCGCTCATATTTTTTGGACATGTTTTACTGTTGCATCATGGTTTTTTTTGAGCATCAATGATGCTAACCTAATGAGTCCATTTCTAATCTGTCAACTCTAACAGTCTTATCCTGCAGATGTTTGTGCAATGTGTTACTTGTTCAGACTCAGACCTTTAATATTATTTGGATTAAATTATTACATGAAACCCTTTGGCTCATTGTGAAACAGTTAGGGTGAGGATTAGGGTTAGGATTAGCAGGGTAGGGTTAGTGAAGTAGGGTTAGAGGATTAGGGTTAGGATTAGAGGGTTAGGGTTAGAATTAGAGAGTTAGAGTTAGGGGCTAGTGTTAGGATTAGAAGGTTAAGGTTAGTGAAGTAGGGTTAGAGGGTTAGGTTTAGAGGATTAGGGTTAGAGGGTTATGGTTAGAGGGTTAGGGTTAGTGATGTAGGGTTAGAGGGTTAGGATTAGAGGGTTAGGGTTAGTCAAGTAGAGTTAGAGGGTTAGGGTTAGGTTTAGAGGATTAGGGTTAGGATTAGAGGGTTAGGGTTAGAGGGTTAGGGTTAGGGTTAGTTAAGTAGGGTTAGAGGGTTAGGGTTAGGTTTAGAGGATTAGGGTTAGGATTAGCAGGGTAGGGTTAGTGAAGTAGGGTTAGAGGATTAGGGTTAGGATTAGAGTGTTAGGGTTAGAATAAGTGTTATGGTTAGAGGGTCAAGATTAGAATTAGAGAGTTAGGGTTAGGGGCTAGTGTTAGGGTTAGAGGGTTAGGGTTAGTGAAGTAGGGTTAGATGGTTAGGTTTAGAGGATTAGGGTTAGGGGGTTATGGTTAGAGGGTTAGAATTAGAGGGTTAGGGTTAGTGAAGTAGGGTTAGACGGTTAGGTTTAGAGGATTAGGGTTAGAGGGTTAGTTAAGTAGGGTTAGAGGGTTAGGGTAAGGTTTAGAGGATTAGGGTTAGGATTAGAGGGCTAGGGTTAGGTTTAGAGGGTTAGGGTTAAGGTTAGGACTAGAGAGTTAGGGTTAGGGTTAGAGGGTTAGGTTTAGAGGATTAGGGTAGGGGGTTAGGGTTAGAGGGTTTGGATTAGAGGGTTAGGGTTAGGATTAGAGGGTTAGGGTTAGGGGATTAGGGTTAGAGGGTTAGGGTTAGAGGTTTAAAATTAGAGGGTTAGGGTTAGGTTTAGAGAGTTAGAGTTAGTGAAGTAGGATTACAAGGTTTAGGGTTAGGCGGTTAGGGTTAGAATGAGTGAAGTGAAGTGAAGTGAAGTGAAGTGAAGTGAAGTGAGGTGAAGGTTTAGGGTTCCAGGGTTAGGGTTAGTGAAGGGAAGGTTTAAGGTTCCAGGGTTTTGGGTTAGTTAAGCGAAAGGTTAGGGTTAGTTAAGTGAAGGGTTAGGGTTAGTGAAGTGAAGGGTTAGGGTTCCAGGGTTCTGGGTTAGTTAAGTGAAGGGTTAGGGTTCCAGGGTTTTGGGTTAGTTAAGTGAAGGGTTAGGGTTAGTTAAGGGAAGGGTTAGGGTTAGTTAAGTGAAGGGTTAGGGTTAGTGAAGTGAGGGGTTAGGGTTCCAGGGTTCTGAGTTAGTTAAGTGAAGGGTTAGGGTTCCAGAGTTCTGGGTTAGTTAAGTGAAGGGTTAGGGTTCCAGGGTTTTGCATTAGTGACATGAATGGTTAGGGTTCCAGGGTTTTGGGTTAATGAAGTGAAGTGTAGAGTTAGGGTTCCAGGGTTCTGAGTTAGTGAAGTAAAGAGTTGGGGTTCCAGGGTTTTGGGTTAGTGAAGTGAAGAGTTAGGGATCCAGGGTTAGGGTTAGTGAAGTGAATGACCTCCCATGACCTCCCACGCATGGTCATAGGCATCTTGTAGTGAAGAAGTTAACTCTGATTTGTAGCTGTCCATAGACTCAGGTGGACAAACAGTATCTGGCTGAATCCACAAATCCAAAGGAGTGTTGAGGTCTCTGCCATAAAGAAGCAGGAGTCTCTCCAGTGCTCTGATGTGGGGCTGTCCAAAGGGCAAAAGAGATGTGTGGTAAATACTGATCCCATTCTCTGTGCGTGGACCCCACATAAGCCTTGATGGCAGTTTTAATTGTGCGGTTGACCCTTTCAGTCTGGTTTGATTGAAGGTGATAAGCAATGGTCAGACAATGAACAGAGCCCACTGATGCCAGGACCGACTCAAAAAAACTACTGACAAACTACATACTTCTGTCAGATACCATGTATTTGGGAGCACCATGCCTCGCAAAGACTTCAGAAATAAACTTCTGTGCAGCCACCA
The DNA here is from genome assembly GCA_037367295.1 of Apogon hyalosoma. Classification (NCBI taxonomy): domain Eukaryota; kingdom Metazoa; phylum Chordata; class Actinopteri; order Kurtiformes; family Apogonidae; genus Apogon; species Apogon hyalosoma. The sequence goes on from JAPQRP010012214.1 coordinate 6,469, forward strand.
CAGCTGTAGCTACTCTCACTGGGCAGATTTCAACCCACTTAGTAAAATAGTCTATAAAAATGAGGATGTACTCATTCCCACATGTCAATCTTGGCAGAGGGCCAACAAAGTCCACCCCCAACAAACTCCCAAGGGTCGGAGGCAATGACTGGCTGCATGTAACCAGCAAGTCTGTGATTAGAAGGTTTTGTAAGCTGGCATGTTGCACAAGAGAGAATATATTTCTTCACCTCCTCTCTCATTCCAGGCCAATAAACTCACTTCTGCAGACGACCAAGTGTCTTGGTCACCCCCAAGTGCCCTGCTGTTGGGTGGTCATGAAAGTACTGCAGGAGAGTGTTGCGAAGTGAGGAAGGGACATAAAACCGAAGATCTTTCCATGGGTGAAGGTGACAAGAAGATTTCTGATTTCTAAAGTAAACCAGGTTGTTGTGAAGAAAAAAACCTGAGGAGTCCACACTGGAAGCATTTTCCAGATGTGTCTGCAGAGCACAGATGACTTTATTGCCATCTGCAGACAGCGTAATTGTTCCTTGTCATCCAAAATCAACAGGGGCTGGTAACGAATATTCAGAGATCCAACATTGGCATAAGGGGGAAGCAGATCCACAGCTTCATCTGAAGAAGTTGGGTTTCGGGACAGTGCATCAGGGACAGAATTAGTAACACCTGGTTTGTGTATGATGTCAAAATCAAAGTTTTGTAGCCTGAGACACCAACGAGCCAGTCAGCCCAAAGGGGATGGACGTGACATCAGCCACCTCAAGCTGTCATGGTCAGTGACAACTTTGATGTGAGAGCCTTCAAAGTAAGGGCAGAAGTGTTCCAGCATTCAAATCACTCCCAAGCACTCCTTTTTCAGATGTAGAGTAGGTTTGCTCTGACTTGTGCAGAGTCCGGCTTACATAAGCCACAGCTCTTTCCTTGCCTTCACTGTCATGCTGAACCAGTGTTGCTCCCAGGCCAACATCACACGCATCAGTGTGGATAGCAAATCCTCTCTCAAAGTCAGGGAGAACCAAGATTGGCGCAGAGCACATATTTGACTTTAGGAGGTCCAGAGCCTTTTGACAGTCATTGGTCCAAACATACGGGGTATCTTCTCTGGTAAGAGAGATGAGGGGCTCTGTGACCTTAGAGTAACCAGATACAAAGTGTCTGTAGTACCCCGTCATCCACAGGAACTGCTTCACTTGTTTGACTGAAGATGGTGGGGAGAAGTTTTTAATGGTGCTAAGTTTACTCTCATCTGGGCTCAAACCCTCAGGAGTTATTATGTACCCTAGGTAGTGCAGAGAGGATTTGCAGACATGGCATTTTTCAAGCTTGAGGGAGAGGCTTGCATCTGACAAGCAAGTCAGCACCTTACTGAGGTCTTTTAAATGCTGCTCAAAGGTTAGTGAGGTGATAACAATGTCATTCAGGTAAACAACACAACAGTCACAAATCAGGCCCTCCAGCACCGTATTCAGTGAATTTGAAAGGCCAAAAGGCATTACCTTAAACTGGTACAAGCCTTTGTGTGTAATAAAAGCTGTCTTTGGGCGGGACTCAGGAGCTATGGACACTTGCCAGTACCCTCGTACTAAATCCAGGGTTGAAATGTACTTGCCGTGAGCCAAAAAGTCCAGTGAGTCATCAACCCTTGAGATGGGGTAGGAATCTTTGGTAGTGACCTTGTTGATTTTGCACAAGTCAACGCAAAATCTTGGGTCTTTCCATGATCACAATTGGTGATGCCCACAGTCAGGAGGCTGGCTCAATGATATCATGTTTTAACATCTCATCAATATGTTCCCCAATGATCAGTCCTTTCTTTGGAGAGGCACGGTAGGGGGTAGACAAACTGGTTTAGCATTACCTGTTTCAACACTGTACTGCACAAGAGTTGTCTGACCTAGCTTACCATCTCCAACACCTGTGTCAGTTGAGCCTGTTCCTTGTCTGACAAGGTGGCGTCATCAACCTTTCCTCGAAAGCCAACTATAGACTCCCTCCTCCACATGCACATGATGTGACCCTCTAGTTCCCCTTGGTCTCCACAGCACAGGTCTGGGGTTGGTGACAAATTTTCCCCCAACCACACCCCATTTGAGGCTGGGTGAATGTGAACATCAGCAGGAATCATGAAGTCCGTAGCAAGCAGAAGTGGGCAGGAGAGGCTAGGGATCACAGCAAATGGGTGAGTAAAAGTCTGCCCCAGCAGTTGAAATGAAAGTGAGACAATACCTGTTGGGGTACAGTTTGCTGAGTCTGCAAGCTCAAGGTCACTGAATTTATATGGCATCACATCAACACTTCCAATACCATGGTCAACAAGAGTGGATGAGCAAACAGCTGACAAGGAGGCTCCTGTGTCCACAACTGCAACCATATAAACGTCATTGACACTCAAATCACAGGTAACTGGTTTCCTCTGACCGCACTGCATTAGCTTGACTGTGGATGGGATGTCAGGGGGATGTTTGTCAGCTGCGCTGGCCTGGTTGTGCTGATTATAATTGTTTCTTTGGTAATTATGGGGGCGGGACCCTGAATCTTGTCTAACCCCGTTCAAATGCTTCTGTGGCTCAATCTGTCAGTGTCAAGTCCCTCCTGAGCGTTTTCCTTGCAACTTTGTCTTACTGAGCAGTTCTGGCAGGTTCTAGTTGTGATGCCAGCACATGTAGACATGGGTTAGGGTTACATGTAGACACGAGTTAGGATTAGGGTTACAGCTGTAGACATGAGTTAGGGTTACATGTAGACATGGGTTAGGGTTACTGCAGCACCTTAAACCAACCACAATGAACATTTGAAAGATAAACAGTACCATAGTGCTTCAGTTTCAGCTTCACAATTTGTCATGTATTTTATGTATAGTGATTGTCTTTCTCAACTCACCATATGTTTTTATTAGTATTTTTTTTTTTATCAATTACTAGAAATTTCAGGCAATTCCATTTAAATCCCAGACAGTCCCACATGGGGTCCCAATCCCCAAGGTTGAAAAGCACTGTGTTAGTGTTACCAGGGCTGTTTGCTTAGCTTTTTCACTAGGAGCACAGGTGCTCCCAAATGAAAAAAATTAGGAGCACAGAAAAAATTTAGGAGCACTATGAATTGTCTTGAATAGCACCATTTTATTATTAACATTAAAACAACATACACACACACATGCATTGTAATGCATCATTGGGCCTATTGGGTATTTAAACAGAGAATATCCCTGTCCGACTGCTTTTTGTAGTCCAGTCACCTGGCACGCTTGGCTAAGCTCATCCAGCGGTCCACAGCAGGACTTGGATAGAAGTCCTCAAGACTTGGCCCCTCCAGGGTGATCCTCATGAGGTCTTCAGTGGTGGAGACTGCAAGACTGCTTCTTTTGGAGCTCTTTATGTGGTTTTGTGCAGAGAAGCCCCTCTCCCACTGGGCAGCTGAAATGGGCAGCACCATCATCAGCTGCACCAATTCCAGTATGTTCTAAAGGAATCAAGATAGACCTTACTTATCTCATCTATAACCACCAATAATAGGAGGGCAGCCTACAAAACCTCAGCACTGTGGGCTTACCTTGTAATCCTCCCTATATGGTTCCTTGGTCAGCATGGTCTCCCACAGGCCACTGTAAGACTTGTCCTTGAAGTTCTGACTGACCAAGATCTTCAGTCCCTGCCACTCGTTCTGAACTGCTGCCAGGTCACACCCCGATCTGCAAGATTTAACAAAGGGAGTTAGTAAATACTCAGACATCATTGTTCGTATCGTATGGCACAGCAGTGCAAAATACATTCTTACCTCTCAAGAGGCTCTCTGAAATGCCTCATCAGGTCTGCCACACATTCATCACCAAATGCGAGAAGGTTGCCCTGGTCATCTGGCCATGTGTCATTGTTGAAGACTGAGGTGGCGTAGAACAAACTTTTACTTCCTCTTTTGGGCATGCTTCTCAGTTATTTCCATCTTTGATATGATATGAATATATGGCCTCTCGCCTCACTTTTCCCCACTGTTTTTCCCCAGATGGCTTTAAGATCACCCATTGCTAGAATGGTGGCAATGGTCTCCTCCTCAAATGCAGCAAGCCATTTTCCAGCTCCATCATGAATGCAAGGGAGCCGTTGTATTAACCCCTCCAAGTCTATTGTGGCCCAGGGGACATACTGTAAATTCGGACCTTTGGCCAACAGGGGATACATTGATTCTTCCAATACTGTCGATGTAACTGGTGGACTTTGTACATTTAATATAATTTCACCATTTAATTGTCCTCTTTCTTCCACCATCTCATCCCCCTCTGCTGGGGAGGAAGTTTTAGATGGCAACGTCATCACTCGTCCTTTCACCACTGGTGGCCCCTCCGTCTCTTCCTGCTGTTTGAGTATAGCTTTTCCCACCTGGCCCCCTTTGGAAACTTTTGGATGCGCCCCTGCATGCGCCCCACATGAATCTGACTGCTTTGGAGTGGGAGGAGGCAACTGTGAATATTCCACATTCAACAATGACTCTGTTACTTTATCGTCTTCCTCTGGACTTTCTCCATCCTCCACATCTGCCTCCTTGTTCTACGCCACCTCACTCTGAAGGCATGCACTGGGGTCTTCACTTCAGCCTCATCATTCAGGAGCCCACCAAACCTAGCTTTTAGCTCGGTCACACTGATGTTGATTGCCACCTCCATGTGTTTCTTCAATTGTGGATGGGTGAGGTCTGTGAGGCCTGTCAGATTCCCCTTCAGTGGTATTCCCTTTGAGAGAAAGAGAGACACAATCACACACAAAAAGACTGCATTTCTCCAAATCCTTAATCGAATAGGCCTACACTAATTCTCATGTAGTGACGGACTTTCACACTTCTGCTCTAAACATTTCTTTCCCTTAGATCCTAACAAATTCATCCTAAAACACCTGGAATCTGCACTCATCATCTTTATGCTAAGCAAGCATGGTCTGATCTTCTCCAGCATGCCTCCTGACTTTGCCCTAGACTTAAGTCCTTCTAGCCTGGTCACAGTCTTCCTCAGCTCTGACGTGGCTTGGGGGAGGATCAGGTAATTTCTCTGCAGGGTGAGGCTAAGTGAAGACAGCTCCTTGAACATGTCAAAGAGGAAATGGCAGAATACACAAAAAGTGCACTCTCCATTCCTTTCTTTACTTGTGTAGTACTGAGAAGATAAATACAAAATAAAGAGTTATATTCCTAGCCACCACTTCCCCCACCAATCATTCAAGTCTGAAATGTCATTTGACTTAAACCCATTTTTTAAACTTAATGTATTGTGTAAAACTGACCTTCTTTGTCCGTCCTTGAACCTCGACTGAACCTGCAATGGCCAGGTGCACCACGTGTTGAAGGACAACAGAGTACTGGCCATGGTCTGTGGTGAGGTCCTTGTCTGCTCCATGTCGCAGGAACATATTGAGGGCCCTGTGGACATGGGGATCCAGCGTGTCCCTTTGACGGTAGATGGTGTGCAAACATCTACACCAAGCTCTTGCCCTAATTGACAGAGCTCTCTCTTTGACTTTCCACTGAAGTGATAGGTCTTCCAGACAAGATGGAGAAGATCGTACACCAGGCACACCATTGGCTCTTTCTTCTGAAGGGTTAGGATTGCCAACTCTATTCTGTGAAAGCCAAAATACACCAAAAAGCTATCCACCTTCTTCTCTCCCTCTCTGTTTCAAAAGTAGTTTGTGTGTCTGTGTTCCTGTTCATGTGTGACTGACACATAATTAGTGTGTGTGTTCAGACACACATGTGACAAATGTGCATATATGTCTGCTAACACTTAACCAATTTTTTCAGTTGCAAACCTGTGAGGCATGCAGTGGATAGCAATAATATACTCCCCTGCCTCTCTTTGCAGGAGAGCAATCACTCCTCCACGGTGGCCCATATTCACTGAGGCACCATCTGCCCCAAAGCTTATCAGCTTCTTTATCCATGACCCGCCATCATCCTCTGGGCAAACTGCATTGAATGCAGTCTTGGTTTCATTCAGATCACCTTGAAGGACAAAAAAAAAACAACAAGACTTTTGTAGCCTTAAAACAAAGAATATAGTGACTCAATTATGCATTTATGAAGCTATACAAAAATAAAGGTTACAGTCTAGCTGCTAGACAGTGACCACCTACCAATGGCATGGGAGTGTTCAAGGGTCTGTTGTCCAACGAGGAGGGTGACTGGTTTCCCACTTTCCACCAGGCGCACATAAACAATCTCACACTCTGTGTTCGATATGTCAGTGTTTCCATTGATGAGAACTGCAAGGTACTTTGCTGTTCTCAGCTTAGCAGTTAGGCTCTCTTTCAAAAGATCTGCAACTTGTCCAATCATCTCTGCACACCTGTATGAATGAGTACACTATTGTAAAGCGCTTTTAATTTATAGTTTGTAGCTTTATTAGATCCCCATAGGCAGTGTTGCAGAATAACAACGTATCTCTCTGGGACTGGGGTCCACAAAGATTAATACAGTGCTTCTCAATTATTTTCTGTTACACCCCCCCTAGGAAGGAGGAAACATTTTGGGCCCCCCTTCCCAACTCTCCACATCAACTATAAATAGTAGGCCTATAATATAGATCAACAACTTACAACAAAGAGTAACTTAATTAACATTGTTTTTTAGTCTGTAGCAAAAGATTTTAAGCGTATCAATTCGCCAGATATTAAAAAAATCCTTATTTAAACTATGAATATTTCTGACTGACTTCAACCATTAGATACTGAAAAATGAAATTAAATACCCAATAAATAATATGTTTATTCTACAGAAGTTCCTCCAGCATTGATTGGGTTTACAAAAGTGCTATATTTATAAATGTGAGGCATTATTATTGTTGTTGTTGATTGTAAAATATTACCTGGCATGGTTGTCATAGGTTGGGTTGATATCAACGCTGTTCTTCTTGTGAAGTGTGATAAGTGGTCCAAACTTGATAAATGGTTCTTCCACTTTGGCGATAAAGTAGGCGATGCTCATTTTGATCTTGAGCTGCCTCCTCTTCTCCACCTCGGAAATTATCACCTGCCTATCCAGGGCTGCAGTCACTGGCTAGTTTGTTTTGTCACATCATGTAATTGTCTCTGCAGGTGATGTGCCGCTTAGAGTGGTTTTGTTTCGTGAGGCTGTCTTTTTTCAAATGGGGGTTTCCAGTCACAAACGCCGAATTACCTGCCTGCTTCTGCCCTTTGCAATATTTACAGAACATAAGGTTGTCCTCAAACTCTAGCCAAGGGAAGAGTTTGATCCAATCTGATTTAAACTTGTAAACCTTGCTAGCTGTGTTGCTAACACTAGCTGTCAGCATCTCTTCTGGCTCGACACTGTCATTTATCCCAGACCCACATACTACATTTTCTCCCACAATTCTCTCAAAAATTTCCTCTCCCTCCTTGGTTACACTTTTTTGAAAACAGGAGTCGATTTTCTTCATTTTCACTTTCCCTCAAGCTGTTCAAACACCCGCGGTATCCAGTTGATACAAATGACCCGTAGTCGACATTACCTCAGTGGATACAGTGAAGTGAGGGCTACACTGATACACCGCCAACATTCGAAATGCAGATGAAGGGCAGGAAGTGTCGCTGCCGAAATCTGTATACAGTATTTTTTTAACAGTTCTGTTGAATATAGCACACTTTCAACCCGTAGTAATGAAATGACAATGGTCAGACACCACCTCTCTGTCACATTTGAAACATTTTAAAGAAAAAGCGAACAGATATCTTACTTAAATCAAGCTTGATTTATTTCAGAAACAAAATGTGAATGAAGAGGTGAAATCTGTAGGCCACTCGCACAGGTGCTCCCTTTTTATTTTTTCTACTCGTACCAATCTATTTTTAGGCGCATATGCGAGTAAAACGCTTGCACCGTACAGCCCTGGTTACAGCTGTAGACATGGGTTAGGGTTAGATATAAACATGAGTGAGGGTTAGGGTTACAGCAGTAGACATGATGTGTCCCCATATTTACGTCCATGTAGTTTAGAAACATCAATAACCTTAAATATTTTTGACATTCCGAGGTAGAACTTCAACTGACGATGGAAAACACACTCACCCTGAGGACTGGGCTCCTCCTCCTCCTCTTCCTCTCCTTCATCCTCTTGCTCCTCCTCATCTTCCTCTTCCTCCTCCTCCTCGTCCTCCATCGGCTCCTCCCCCATTGTTGTCCCCACCCTCTGCACCTCCTCCTCTTCCTCCTCCTCCTCACCCTGATTATCCTCCGAAAACTCGTCTTCCACCTCCTCGTCCCCTTCCCTCTCCTCCTCTTCCTCCTCCTCCCCTACCTCCCCCTGCTCCTTCCCTTCCTCCCCCACATCCATGGCTTCGTTCTGGTAGGTGGCGTAAGGGCCTCCATCCTCCCCCTCCTCCTCCTCCTCTCCGGGGCAGGAGGTAAGGAAGGGCCTCCTCTTTGCTGCTGGTTCCAGTGGCTGTTTTTCCAGAGCTTTCCTCTTCTTGGCCAGTGGGCACCCATACACACTGAGGACACAAAGGGTTGGGCTGTCAAACCAAGTAAAAAATGTTTACAAAAACACCCATGTGAACATGAATAAAAACTGCATCTGTAGGTTTGGACAACAAAGTTTTTCAAACTGTACCATGTAGGACCGTGGTCATGTTTATCCTGGTCACTATTACTAATTAAGAACACATAGTGTCCCTGTATTGATCACTGTATCAGTGATCAATAGGAACTAGACTGATATCTGGAACCATTTACATGTTCTAAACCATCAACATACGGACCAGTAGAAGGAAGGAAAGGAACATTTAAAAGATTTAAAAACTCAGTGAAAAATTAAAAAATCTAAATTTCTCAAAACCTTGAACAAACTTTGTCGACATTGACCCAAAGAAGAGACATATAAAATTAGAAATTAATCCAACAATAGTTTAAGAAAAGATGTTTGAAGAAATGATGAATGAAGACGATGAAGATGATGATAACGATGTTGATGATGAAGACAAAGATGACAAAGATGAAGAAGACAACAAAGATTACAGATACAAAGACCAAGACAACAAAGACAAAGAAGACGAAAAAGACGAAGATGCCAGCAGACACAACGCCTTCACAGTAGGTCATGGCTGATCGGCCAGTGAGATAAAAATGATATCCAAATGAGTGTTATGTAGGTGTTCAGCTGACCTTTGAACCCTGACTTCATACCGCATATACAGAGCTGTCCAAGGTTCTGAAGTGTTCGAACTGGTCAAAGATGCCGACAGTATTGAGAAGTTCAGTAACTGGATATGGATAAATCTATTTGTAGATACGCCAGTAAAAAGAGCTAAGGTTAAAGGTTAACTTCCTTTATTATCTCTGTTGGGAAATTACCAATAATACACCCAGCTCATAGTATTAGTGATTAGCAGTAGCATCAGCCACTTTAAACTTGGTGGTATTCAGGCACCACAACTGGCTTTAGAATAATGAGATCATGGACAGAACTTTGGACTGCTTGACCCTAACCCTAACTGTGACCCTAAGTCTAACCCTTACCCTAACCCATACTGTAACCCTCTAACCCTAACCCCTACCTTTAGCCTCCAACCCTAACCCTTACCGTAACCCTTACCCTAACTCTCTAACCCTAAACCTTACCCTAACCCATAACCCTAACTCTAACCCTTACCCTAGCCATAACCCTCAAACCCTAACCCTCTAACCCTAACCCTGACCTTTACCCTCACCCTAACTCTTACCCTCTAACCCTAACCATAACCCTGACCTTTACCCTCACCCTTACCCTCTAACCCTAACCCTTACCCTAACCTTTACCCTCTAACCCTAACCCTTACCATAACCCTTACCAAATTATACAGAATGTGTCTTTAATGGTTTTTTTTAATAAATAAATTTATTTATTTTGATCAATTGGTTGAAAGTATGAAAAAACAAAATCATATTTAAAAAGTTACAACAAATATAATAAAACCTTTTAGATAAAATCCTCATTGGCTTCATACAGTAGTCCTTCTTAAACAGTGGGGCGTGCCCCTGGGTGCAATGCGG
>JAPQRP010012643.1:0-16440 GCA_037367295.1 Apogon hyalosoma
AAAAAAAATAAAAAGACTGAAAAATGTTTGTACAATATTATAAAAATAATTGTAAAATGATTTTAAAAATCTGTACAAAATAAAACAAATCTATTTAAAAACAATGGAATACTTTGAGTATAAAACTTTAAAAAAGTAAAAATAATTGGGGAAAAAAAAGCAGAATAGACCATAAGTTAGCAATTAGTGAGGTAACTACACGCCTTTGATGGGTGTGTATCATGTATGATACAATTTGCGTTGAAGGGTTCTCATACTGTCACTGTCAGGTGGAAACCTCTTATTTCCAAAACAGTTATTTTTTAGGAAACTGGAAAAATGATGCATATTCTAAATAAATGAATAGATTGAAGAGATGTAGTCACAAACCATTTTAAACACTGTTTATTGGTTAAATATTTCTACAACCACCAAGTAAAGACTGACCAATAGAATTGTTTTATGATGAAAAAACGCCACAAAAAAAGACCAAAATGGACTTAAGGGGTTTCCGCCTGACAAAGACAATACACAGATTAGCATGAGGCCCCCCCATGCTCGTGGGGCCCACAGGCAAGTGCCCCTCAGACCCATGCCTTAAGACGGCCCTGCATACACACATGTTTACTGACCTAAAGAGCAGTCCGGCCCGGTCCAGTTCTGGTCGCAGGTGCAGGTGCTGGTCTCTGCGTTGTAGGTGCCGTGGCCTGAACACTGGTCCGGACACATGGCCTTGGCAATTTCACAGCTGGCTCCACCCCAGCCCGGCTGACAGTGACACTCCCCATGAATGCACACGCCGTGGGCTGAACAACTGGGGTCTATGCAGTCCACTGGAGACACAGAGACACATAGATGGGACTTACAGAGTGGCAACAACCACAGCCAGATAAAAACAAAAAAAAACCAAAACAAAACACTATTATTAAAGCCGGTAATGACAGACCTGAATGTGTCTCATAGCAGGAGCTCAGAAACAATATGTTAAAATACCACTGAGCGAGAATCAATGTCGCTCATCACAGCTTCAAGCCACATTAAAGAAAGATTTTATGAGAGAAATAATACAATTCTTTCACAAATGAATCACTCGAAGCACACCGTGTTCGACTCAGCGCACTCTTATTCAGTCTAAATAGGGCTGAGACCTTATCTCCTACTAGAAATTATATATAGGTACAGATAAAAATCGGTGCACAAAGGACAGAAAATGAATAGATTCATTGACTTCATAACCTCCTGTCGTCTTAGGCTACAATAAAACTGCAGATGGAGTCTATTTTCCAACCTGCATTCACAGTTTGAGAAATAGCATTTGTGCATCACCAACAGTAACATGAGAGAGTTCGAATGTGTCCAGGATCAACTCCCGGATGGTGTTCATCCTCATCTCTGTCTACAATCCTTTTTTCCATTCGGAGTAATTCTAACCAGTAAATGAACAGCTCAAGTGAAAACGTGCAGTTTTAGTTCAAAAACATTAAAAATAGGTATATGAAATACAGAAAACGCTACAAAACGCTGGAAAAAAAAGAACGACACTGTGTAATATACAGTATGAGCAGGGTTCAAACTCGAATGACATGAAAATGTCTCAGATTCACCTCCTGTTGTTGACGTTAGTGTTTCACATCCATAACGACTCGTGCTGTTTAATTTGGGTCCAGTCAGATCCGATCCAGTTTTTGTTGCTTACTTTTGTTTCTACGTTTTATGCGTCTCATTACACGCATCGTATTCGCAGAGAGGTGTAAACACGGTGGCGTCACTATCACTTGTATTGATGGACCATATGGAGTTAGCTGTGGGGGTGTTACTGGTGAGTTAATGCTAAATGCTAGCTCGCTGGCTGTCCAACGGTAAACTTTATAAAGCTTTATAAACCTATAAACTACAGCTACAGTGGATACATTTACAGTTTTACCCTGAAACACTTATTATGGGGTCTAAGAAAAACACTAAGATCAGAATGAGCCCTGAAAAAACAAAACAAATGCTGAAAATATTTTTTTTTTAAAGAGAAGTTTAGTGTAAGTCTGTGGGAATCTGGGCTTTTTGCAGCAGCATCTAGTGGCCACGAGCGGTATTACACATAAATCAGTGACCTTAGTTCAACTACGTTTGGCTCATTTGCTGCATCATTAAGTGTCATTAAGGTGAACCTATTAACCACAGCTACAGTGGATACAATTACAGTTTTACCAGAAACACTTATTACAGGGTTGAAATAAAACCAATGAAAGCGGAATGACCCCAGAAAAAAAAAAAACAAAACAAAACAAGTGGTGCCAGGCACAACAAACCCCGCCCCTCGTGAACGTTTTACCTGATTCGCCCTATCTCTTATCATTGCGAAAACACATTTTTGGTGACCTTGACCTTTGACCTATATTCACCAAAATTTAATGGGATCTATTCTGGACCACCTCGTGCCTTTCCTGAAAATTTCATGGAAATTGGTCCAGTAGTTTTTGTGTTAAGTTGCTGACAAACAAACACACAAAAAACAGACAAACAGACCAAAAAATGGAACCAAAAACACCTCCCCCTTTTTTTTTTTTTTTTGGGGGGGGGGTAATAAGTGGTTCCAGGCACAACAAACCCCGACCCTCACACGTACTGTAGCTTATTTTTGGCATCGATCCAGCTGATGTCATCATGTCTACGTGTGCGTCTATGTCATCATATCAACTGCATTTATAAATGTGCCACGGCTGAAGAAAACGGATGTTTTTATAGACACTTGAAATTTTGGCCATATAAGTAAATGGGAGAAGAAAACTTTTTTTTTTTTTTAATTCATTAAAAATTTTTAACTCTGACCTATTTTTTCCAAAAATGTAATGACATCTATTCTGGGTCACTGGTGATCTATAAACCCAATTTGGTATAAATTCAACCACTAGTTTTGCTGTTAGAGTGTTAACAAACAAAGAAACAAACAAATAAACTGAGCCAAAATCAATACCCCTCGCCAAGGTAAAAAAATAAATAAATAAAAAATAAGACTTTATAAGTTTTTTTTAAGAGTTCAGTGTCAGTCTATGGGGATGTCGGCTTTTTGCAGCAGCCTCTAGTGGCCATCTGCGGTACTACACACATGTCAGCGACCTCAGTTCAACCAGGTTTGGCTCATTTGCTGCATGAGCTTCATTCTCCACCGCATTTCCTGTTTCATGTACACTCTGCAACTATCAAACCAAAGCATAAAAAAGCCCAAATAAATGAATAAATAAACACAAGTTTGGGTGATCATTTTGATTTTTTTTTTTTTTTATTTCAGGAGAGTCAACCAATAGGGGGTTTGTTTACAACATGTTTGACAGTGTTGACTCCGTCTATGTCGCCCTGTTGGACATATTTTTAATGACCTTCGCTCTTCCTGTATTCCAGCTTTTATTTGACATGTTTATCACCTCTAATTGTATTGAAGGGACAAGTTATGTATATAAAACCCACTTGTTTTGCTGCATCTGTCCGTATGGTACAGTTAACTGGCTCTGACTGTAGCAACCACCCACATGGAAAACGGCGGGCAGCTGTTTCCCATAACCGCAAAAGCTGATCAGGTGTTCTTTGTGCAGTATGTTAAAGCGGGGATAGGATGTAAAGGAGTGGCTGCTAGTAATAAGCATCCTGTAGGCAGCGTTAGAACACACGGAGGATGGAAATTGAATGTTTTGCCTCTCAGTGAAGCTCACGTTATGTCTGACTCTGCCTTATAGATTCATAGTTGAGAGAGAAATGAACATTTGAATATTCCATTTGGCTGTAATACTCTTCATGGATATGGTACACGCCATCTTTGACATAATTTGCAGATTCAGCAGCTGTAAATGGGATTAACACACACACAGACACACACGTGGACTCTGTTGTTCAGGGTGATTCTCTCTCACTCTCCCCTTCTGTCCTGCTCATAAACACTCTCACAAAGGATTACTCTGAACTAATCTGAGACTAATCTGGTTGCTGTCCCCTGCGACTGCATGTCTATTTACATTTTTGTACAAGTGTGTGTGTATATACGCGCACAGAAAGTGCACGTTTTTGTTTTTGCCCGTACACACCTGGGTGACGCGAATGAATGGAGATTAGCGTCGAACTCGGTTGTAGCGTACATGTGTATCTGTGTGTATGTTTGACTGTGTGCGTGTTCACCAGCAAACAGCAGATTAGTATTGATCAGCTCAGATGAAATGAGTTTAGTGCAGCCTATCGCTTGTAGCGGAGACCATCCAACCACATGTCAACGATCAAACAGTACGTGCTTTTATGTACATGTATGTACTGCTTGTGTGATGGACGGATAAGAGGAAATTAACCCGTAAGGACCCAGTGTGACATTTGTGGCAGTTCCCCAATGAATTCTCCTTAAGTGGTTTATCACCATTTATTGTGATATTATCTTCTGAATTTTGTGTTTTTTCAGTGTAAATCAGGTATTTTCCAACATTTAATTAGTAGTAGTCATAGTAGTTTATTCGGTCGTTGTAAAAGTTTCCTATTTTATTCTTTTTTCTTCAATTTTGTTCAGTTTGTGACATACTTTATGCATGTTTATTATTTTCTTGATTAATTATTATATATTTTTCTAATTGTACTGATGACTTCGGCTGTTTTTGTTCATTTTATTACTTACTTTATTCTTTTTTACTTCATTAGTCAAATTTTTTCCACGTTATTTATTATTCTGAACATGTTTTAATAATTTTTGTTCAATTTATTTATTATTTAATATACATAAACCCAGCGTGTCCATCCACTGTCACTGATCCAACTCCGTGGGTTTTACTGGTGAATCAATGTTGTAGAAGGTGACGGCGTTTCCACGGTAACTACGGAGCCTCTGAACGTCCAAATGGGTCATATCTGATGACCATGAAAAGATGAACAACTGTATTTTACACCAATTATTTACATGTATTAGTGGCTCGACAAGGATTAAACAATTTATATCAGTATGTGGTTTTGGTAGATGATGGATGTTTGGGTCTTCATGGGTTAATTAATGCTCTGAACACAAAGTACCAGCGGTCAGCAGCTTAAGCCAGACCTGATTTTCACACCACTTCTACCTGTCGAACAAACACTGGGCCACTGAGTAAGTGACACAGATATTCATGGAAGAATAACTGTTAAGACTGTAGAAAGCAGTGGGCACTTATAAAAAAAAAAAAAAAAAAAAAAAAAGCCATCCAGGATTGCACAACATTATTCAGAAGTGAGTTTCATAGAAGATGAGGTTTTCTGCCTAAATTTAGAAAGCGCCGCTGCTGTTTCACACATTATTTTGTTGAATTTTCATGTAAATGTGAAAAGTTAATGAATATAAATAGCGATTCACTGCTTGGTACAATACACAGATGCAACATGATCTGACATTTTGTGTAAATGCACAATTACACACAGACTATTTGTGTACTACGCCTTCCAGAAATGTTCACCGTGACTTTCATATATGTGATGATGTTCACATCTGTGCTTTATCGACTACAGTTACTTTTACTTTGTGATGAGGTCAGACGAGAACTCACTAACCTGTTCTTACTGAGCCGCTTCCAGCCCTAAATTTACAACCTTAGCATACACATATAATTATTTAATCCACAGAAAAGGCTAAATTTAACAAAATTCTGTGCATTATTTTTTTGTTCAAAGTGTTTTTTTTACACATTGAGTCATCCACAAAAGCATAATACAGTCATTACTTTTTTATACCCAAACCCATGAACACTCACCCTGTTGCACCATAAAAAAAGAAAATAATTAAAACTAACAATAAATAAATAAACAAGTGGTGCCAGGCACAACAAACCCCGCCCCTCGCAAACGTTTTAGCTCTTAATGGACACCTCCCTCTCAAAACGTGAGACTATGGGTTTGACCTTTCAAGGTCGCTCAAGGTCAAAGGTCATGATGCCATTTTGGAGCCTACATCGATGTGATAAAAATATTACATTATGCCTACAAATAAATAATGACAACTTCAAATTTTTGTCTTTGTTTTAGTGCAAAAGATAAAATTAAATTATTAAACTATTTACATTTATAAACTATCCTGTAACAATAACATGTGAATAGCCTGAACAAATATGAACAACCTGAAATGTCTAAAGAAAATTAAGCACAATTTGAACCATTTTCTGCTTCTGTTACTGTTTAGTGTCTTTGTAGATCCGATCTATAATGCAAATGTAGAAATGATAAGTTGAGGCATAATATTATTAAAATCGCACTTATTTCTTTTAAGAAATTTCAGTTTTTTCAGGTTATTCACATCTTTTTTGTTTGGACAGTTTATAAAAGTACGTTTTTTTCATAATTTAATGGGGCTGTTTGCACTAAAACAACGACAAACATTTGGAGTTTTCATTATTTATAGGTTAATATGCTATTATTTTACTGGTCCGGCCCACTGGAGAGCAAATCCCGCTGAATGTGGCCCCTGAAAGAAAATGACTTTGAGACGCCTGATTTAGTGCTTCTGTAACTTACAGCATTTCATATCCTATCACTGTCTCTGACCAAACACTGTAATTACCTTCCTCACAGTTGTCACCCTTGTAGCCGGTGTTGCAGATGCAGGCGCCCATAATGCAGATGCCGTGTCCTCCACAGTGGATGTCGATGCACTGGTTGGCCGGGACGTCGCACTCGGTGCCCTTCCACCCGCTGTAGCACTGACAGCGGCCGCGCGAGTACTGACCGTTACCGCTGCACAACACTGGACAGGCAGCTGCAAAACAAAAACACACAAAGTTTAGGCTCAGGGGTTTATAGACTCACAGCTCAGTCTTTTAGATTCATTCCCACGAGGCCTGACGAGGCTCTGGAGGCCAAGAAAAACTACCCACACTGCTTTGTTTCTGAACGGCAACTGAAAATGACTCCAATGTTCACTGCTTATTTCTACATCTACGGGATGACTAATGGTCCTTGAGGCAGACTTTTTTTTGTTCTCAGACCTTTTAAGTGTTTGATATATGCTGTGTTCTATTAAAAATAACTGAGGCATCTACCATCTTAACATGCAACTGGGTAAAAAGTGTTTTTGGTAAATGGTACCGATCCATCATGTGTGACATCTCTCAGCACTGTCACAGTTTGAGTCAGGTTTATTTTCTACAGGGGGCTGATGCTGACGTGTGATTACACTTGGTCCAATTTGATTGATTACACTTGGAGTTTTGTAGAGCTTCTCATTAATGACCTGAAAAGGAACTGATGGGATTCCAAGTTTGTGTGATTTGATACAGAGGTCGACTGATAGCAGAATTTTAAAGGGTGATGTAATGGTAGGTTGGAGAATGAGAGCGAATGAATAACGGATCATTCGCTCTCCCATATAATAATAATAATAATAATAATAATTATTATTATTATTATGATTATTATTATTATTATTATTATTATTATTATAAGCGGCAGTGAGAGAACTAAATTACCAGGAAAAAAACAAAAACACTGCACACTGAAATAAACAATAAGCAACCTAAACATCATTGAACTGAACTGAACAGGGAACATTATGTATCCTAACACAGAACGTGTAAAATCAAAGAGTGAAAAACACCTGTGTGAGTTGTCTGACTCACTGGAGTCCATAAGAGGAACATCAAATACCTCCAGACATCAGCAGTGACCTCAGCGCCGCTGTGGTAAAAGCTATGATTCAGGTTTCGTATCAGACTACTCAGGCAAAGCTTTTGGTTTTAGTGGCTGCATTACATCCTTCACCTACATTCATGACCTTTGGCGAGGAACTGCAGAACAGCAGGGCAAACACAAGTAGCTGTTTTCTTGGGCTCAGGCATCAACAAAGAGCTGACAGTGGATGCGGATGCCTCGTGTGTTGAAAGAAGCGAGTCGAGGTGGGTCAGTGTAAGTGGCACCTCCAACCATTCTAGCATTTTGGAGCTCACAAAGGGGAGACAGAGCTAGTAGCAAATAGTTTTCAGTCCTATTTATTATGCTGAGGAGATTACTGGACAAACGTGTTATCATTCAACACATCATTAACCACATATTAATCAACATTTCACCACAACAGTAATGTACTAAAGTGGAAACAGCGGTAGCTCTAATACTGTGTTGTTTTGGTGTTTCTTCCTTACACCACGTTTCTAAGTTAGAAATGTAATACTTGTGCAAATTGATAGTAACTGTAGAGGCTGTCGATGATCTGAATCCTCTGTTTCTGCCCCTAAAATAAAAATTCCAATGGAAAGTTCCAGAAGGCGCGGGGACCCTTTTTAAACACGTTTCAGGCCTTGGGAACATTTGACATTATCCCAATTTACCAATCCACGCTCCATGCATCATCGTTATGACAGGCTAATACCGATATTCAAAAGCTCACTGGCAGAGACTGGGGATTATTATTTTTTTTTTATTTTCTATTTTATTTTTCTTTAGTTTTACTCTTCCTTGTCTTGATGTGCTAAGATGCTGACGTGCATTTATTCATACAACCTGTCTGTAACAACTGAACTCTGACGCACTATGTTCTGGAAAACAAATGAAAAACATTTTTGATTTAAAATAAAAATTCCACTGAAAATGACCCTATTACTGCAAACACAGAGGCACTGTCATAAAACTAATCCCATGTGAATCAATATGAGATTTGGAATCATTTTGTTCACCTCATATCATAATTGTCTAAGTCGTACATTATATGGACAAAAGCATTAAGACACGCTGAATTCAGGTGTTTCTTAATGACAAATGTCACATAGTTTTATACTGGAATAAATATCACATTGATTGTTAATACTGATGTTCATATGTCGAATCATCATCAACAGGACATCTTATAGCTGTGGACATGATATGTCCTAATATTGTTGTCCATATGATTAACAAAGTTTAACAAGAGATTTTTCTTCCTCAGTGAGATGTGAAGAAAGTAGATGGTTAGCGGTGGTATAAAATGATTATTTACAATCAGAGTTCAAAAAATATTTTAGAAATTTAGAGGAAGAACATTTAAAATCATCGTCACGGATTAAAAAAAATACAACAAAATTACTGTTGAGAGAACTTAAATAAAAACCATCTCTGAGGCATTGTGGAAGCGAAGATAACAATTTAAACCAAACTAACTAATGCAATGATATTTATTTATTATATGTGTCATTATTATTGTTTTGTATCGCAGATCGCTGTTAAAGGAGAAACACCTGAATTCAACGTGTCCGCATACTTTTGTCCACATAGTTTATGACTTAGGCAATTATGCTATGAGGCTAATAATTTACAACATTTCTTTCATTTATTCTGCATATTTTCTGTCTGAGAACTATAGAGGCTGCACTGGTCATTATAAATAAAGGAGCACATTCAGGAGAATATGCACCGAATAAGAAAACTTAAACCAGGGGTCTCAAACTCATGGCCCGGGGGCCAATCGCGGCCCACGGGATGATATTTTGTGGCCCCCTACTTGACGTCAAAGTTTAGTGTTAGTGCGGTCCACATGTAGTTCTCAGACAAGCCTTTTTGCTGAGTCTTGCCACGCTTTTCTTTTCTTTTATTTATTTTTATCACTTATGGGCTACCATAGATAGTTTCCAGCAGCATTTGTTGTACACGGTTATCAAGCTAGCCAACCGCGAAGTACCTGGGGAAGTACGAACGTTAGTCATTTAGTTGAAATATATTCCGGAGTGACACCAAGTGGACGGAAAATATCTGCCATTGTCGTCGTTCGTTCACAGAAACAGTGAGAGACATTGAGTCGCCTCAAAGAGGGAGGATTTATCCGGCACGCAGGGAAAATGGAGTATCAGCATCTGAGTCCATCTGAGTACAGTTTTCATATGGCGACCAATGTTTTTATGGTTTCTTCAGAGTTGTTACGTGTACGTGTTTGCGTAAGTTGCAGATAAATAGTTGACCTAGCTGTATTCCAGCTGCGTCTTCACCTGATAAGTTCCGTCCATGATGTTTATGTAGATTAGACTCACAGCTTGTAAGAACTTTATACAGTGTAAGAGTGTGTACAAAGGTTAAAAGAAGTATAGTACGGTTAGGTAGACATAATAAAAGTATAGATCCACACCGTCACCCAGTTCCAGTCATGTCTATGTCAAAATGTGCTGTGAAGAGAAAGGCTGGCAACGAGCAACAGGCAATTTCAGGAAAAGTGGGAGATGGAGTATTATTCTGTTGAGCACAGGGGCACCCCTACGAGTCTCATATGTACAGAGAAAGTATGAGGAATACAACGTCTGACATCATTACTCAACTAGACATACTGAGGAGTTTACAAAATACCAGGGAGA
This sequence comes from Apogon hyalosoma, assembly GCA_037367295.1. Lineage (NCBI taxonomy): Eukaryota > Metazoa > Chordata > Actinopteri > Kurtiformes > Apogonidae > Apogon > Apogon hyalosoma. The sequence continues at coordinate 10,269 of JAPQRP010012643.1, forward strand.
TGAGAGAAAGAACCAGGTCACCAATCTGAAAAAATGTCTATTGAGGCAACAAGATTTATCCAAGAAAGCGAGAAAAAGAGAATGAAGCAGCAGTGGAAGCAGCTACGTGGTGAGTGAGATGATTTCTAGAGCTGGAAAGACATTCAAAGAAGGAGAGTTCATCAAAAAGTGCATGTTACTAGCTGCGAGTAAAGTACAGAAACCCTTTTTTTGTGGAATACTTAAGGCGGCCCAGCCTGACCCAGACTCTACCTCCAGCGGCCCCCAGGAAAGTAGAGTTTGAGACCCCTGACTTAAACCCTTTAGGAGGTGGATAAAATACATGGAGGCTACAATAAACTCGAGAGCATTCTGTCAGTGGTAGCCTTGGCTTCAGAGATAATGTCAATAAATCCGAGTAAAAAGCAGACTTCACTGATCCCACGTGAACAAACTGGATGAAACACAGATGTACGGGGTTGATTTATAAATCACTGAAGGTCTAGTCTTGTCCAAACAGGGCTGAAGGTCAAAGGTCACTAGTCGCTCTTCCATTGGACATCTGTGCAAAACTTTGCCGTTATTTACTAAATGTCGAAAAAACAGAAATGTGTACTGTCGTTTTTTCCATTAATTAACAAATACTTTGATTTGTTTATTTATTATCGCGAGATGACACGAGAAGTCATTCCATAAACATGGCGATGAACGTAAATATGGTGTTGATTTACAGATATATTCATTATTATTATTATCTATTACCCCTCTATGTCATACTAAATTAAAAAAATATTCAGTTTCCTGGTGTGTCCACATATACTGCGTCATGTTTCTTTTAAAACTCTTCTTCTTCGCTTGTTGTAACGTTCGTCAGCATCCGTTTTTTAAATTCACCTGACTCTTGTTGCGAAAAAAGGTCTTTCCATTGCAGTTTTGCGCAATAAAGCATTTGCACTACGCTCGAAAAACCACCTCTTGCCAGCGCAAAAACTTTTAATCGAAAAACAAGAGTTTTGGCGAAATTGTCATTTTTCCATTCGATAAATTTTTATGCGCAAGTTATATTCGTGCAATTTGAGGGTCAATGGAAAAGCGACTACTGTACAGCCCCCTCATTGTTCTATATATGACCTACTATCTGGAGGCCTGGGGAAACGCTTGTACAAACCAACGCTCACCTAATTTTCCTGCAATATTAGTTTTTATTTACATGCATTAAAAAAATGTAAAATTGCATAGACACTGCATAATTCATTAGATTGTGATTAAAATATTGTGATATAATGTTTTGGTCAAATTGTAAACAGATTGTTGGTCCGTATATGTCTCGACTAATTGTATAAGTTTAGTTTTTTTCTGTGTTTGCAAATGCTTTTATTATTGTAAAACTCTGATTATGTGACTGTATCACTGCTGTCCTGGCCAGGACTCCGGTCAGTGTATCTTTTGGTAATTGGATTTTCTTTTCAGAAACAAAAGAAAAACTAGTGGTTGATTAGATTTTTGCTTTAAAATAGGATAATTAAAATTTAATTTCAAGGTTTTTTGTTTTTTTTTTTTCTTCAGTGTCATAACAGATAAAGCAAATTTAAAAGCGGATCGATTTTCGTTTTGTCTTTCTAATAATAAAAAAAGAAAGTTACTACCTGAGAGGAATGGAAAAAAAAACGGCTGTTTTCATTCTCTGAGACCGGCTGTTGTCATTTTCAAGGAAAGAGCATCAATGCCCAGGTCACAAAGATTCTTATGAACGATGGGTTTGTATGAATCTTCCAGTTCGTATGAAATCTGGAGTTCATAGACATTCGTGGGGGGAGCATGTCTACGATGTCCAGATTTCGTACAAACCCACCGTTCGTAAGAATCTCTGAGACCTAGGCATTAGAGAAACACTTTGAAATTCAATTCTAATTCTTCTATTTTAAAGCGAAATTCAATTAACCACTAGTTTTTCTTTTGTTTCTGAGAAGAAAATCCAATTACCAAAAGATACACTGACCGTCTCCCTTGAAAAAGAAATCCCCAGCCTGGTTAAATAAAGGTTGAAAAAATGAATAAATCCTTTGGGGAAGACTTGAAGACTGAGGGTGAGATGGCAGAATTCAGACCAGCCTCTAAAGTCACAACAGGTCAGTTTTACCGCTGAGAGAACAACCTCTCAACAATTACGGCCTCTCCATGGGTGGCGCCGTCTGTTTCTGTGTTTGCATGTTTACCTCGAGAGCAGTCTGGCCCCAGAAATCCCGGGAAACAGTGGCATATTCCTGAGAGACATTCTCCGTTTCCATGACAATTCTGAGGACACTCCATAATCGACTCTGATTTAGAGAGAGAGAGAGAGAGAGAGAGTGTTTAAGGGTGTGAGTTAATTGGATAGGCTGGATATACAACTGTATATCTAAAGAAACCACACACACACACACACACACACACGTATGTACACACAACACTAGGAGACGGGTCCTCTGTGGTTGCCGTAGTTTCTGCAGTCAGCCCAATCAACAGATTCTAACATCCAATTACCCTGCTGCCTTTTCTCCCTGTCAGTGCTGGCTCGCTGCCAGAGCTAACAGGCCACTTTCCCTGCACACGCACCTCCAAATGAATAAAATCATTTCCATTTCATAAAAATACCTTAACGCTCTGCAATATCTCCCCGTATACACATTGTATTATGAGGACTATTTGTTAATGTGCCTCCAGACCCGTGTGGTTTGTTGTGTTTCTCCTCTGTCCATAGGATTCAACAGATATTTTCAGGTAACACATCGATTCCTGTTCCCAAAAAATGCAAAAAATAAACCGCACTGGTAAGATTAGTGCTTCCTCTAGAGACTTTTCTTGAACAAAAACCCAAAATACAACCTGTTTCTTTCTTTTAACACATTCACTGTGAATATGTCTCTCAGGTCAATACCTACTAATAGCATTTTATTGAAAATGAAAATTATTAAAAAAAACAAAAACAAAAAAAAAAACATTGAAAATACAGCTTTTCTGGTTTTTATAGCTGTCAGTGCTGCACATACACAGAGAATAAAGAAGACTATTTTTGAGTCATGTTTTTCCTTGAATTTATATATATATAAAAAAAATCCCATTACACTGAAAGGAGTCGAGATTAAATTTTCTTCCCATTTTGCTCTGGCCTATTTTCAGGTTATTTAAACTACAAGTGAGTGTGTCATTGAATGTAGGCAGACAGTCCCTGAGTGAACAGGTATAAGAATACTTGTACTTTTCTGACCTTTTTCAGGTCAAAACCCAAAAGTGAAATTTGGTGCCTCTCCAGAACCCACACCTGCAGAAATACATAATGTATTACCATAACAACTACATTTTTACTGACTTTTGCTGACTGTTTCACATCAGAGATGAGGTGGGGAGAAGTCGAACTGAAAAGTAATGTTAGGCAGGTAGAAGCTGGCAATAAAAGTGGTGTTTCAACAGAGAATCTACTCGGTTTGGAGACTTCGCCTTCACTTAAAGTACATTTAGGCCTCTCCTCTGCAGCAGCATCTTCAGATTCTTCCTTGTGTTTCATTTTTGACAAAGACTAAGGATGTGACTCAGTTTACACATTTAAAAATGTTTCTAAAAATGGCGATTAACAAATATAAAAGCTCTGTCTAGCTACAAAGGTCTGCCAAGTAAAACGTTCTAAATCATATAAAGGGCTGCAGAAACTAAATGGAAACAACACCTTATACGTTAAATCAAAACGGGAGAAGGAGCTGGGTATTGTCTTGTCAGAGGGTGACTGGTATACAATGTGCAATACACAACAAACATCTACTAGCGCAAAAAGATGGAGGGAATTTAGGTGGAAAAGCCTGATTAGATGCTTTATGACACCACATATCACTACTAAAGTAAGGGGACATCAACAATATTGTTGGAGACAGTGTGGGCACGCAAGTCACTCTCATATTTTCTGGACATGTACAAAATTGAAGTCTTTTTGGGAAAGGCTTTTTGAAATGATTGAGGGCATAATTGCTAAAGACCCCAAGTGTTTTTTTTTTTTTTGTGTGTGCTGGGACTGCTATCTGGAGATGTATTAGAGAAAGAAGACACATACACCTTTAAAATTCTTATAGTTGCTTCCAAAAAGGCCTGTACAAGGAACTGGCTCAAAACTGATGCACCCCATGAGAATCAGTGGCTATAATAGAGGAAATCTACTCTGTGGAAAGACTGACTTATTACCTACGGCTCAAGGAACATTTTTTCACAAAGCGCTGGAGAAAATGGTTGGACTATAAACAAAACAATGCATAATTACTACTGTCTGTCATTTCAATATTTTGTGTTCAACCAGTGACCCCTAGGTTCTGTGTTGTATTGTCTCTTAATAGAACGAATCACAATAAAGTATTAAAAAACAAAACAAGAAAAAAACAACTTTGTCTAGCTTCTATTTATTTTATTTTCATTTTCTCTAGATAACTACGTGACTGTTCTATATGGAACTATATGTAGTTATAAGCTACACAGTTTTAGATTTGATTTGATTCGATTTGATTAGATAGAACATTATTGATCCCTTAGAAAGAACGTCAGGAAATTAATATTCTAATTGCAGCACAACACCATATAAGAAATATTACAAGACAAAAAGGAAAGAAAATGTCATAACAACAGCTATAAAAAAAAGTACAAGTGGAAATAAGTGATAAAATAGTAATAAAAATAGTAATAATAATACAAAATAATTTAAAAAGTATATATATAGTTAGTTATAGCAGAACTACTACTACTACTACTACTACTACTACTACTAATAATAATAATAATAATAATGATAATAATACAACAGTACATAACAGAACATAGCAGTAGAGTAAAAACATCACACCACAACAGAACTGCAGTTTTCAGTCAGAATTATCTTGTTTTTCCTTGTAATTTAGCGTCTTTGTGTTGTTTACTTATTGTATTAATTCTGGAAAATTTTCAATCGAGACTGAAATAAACTGAACTAATCTCAACATAATGTACACGATGAAGAGGACTACAGTTGCAAAAGTCACAAAATGCTCCAAATGCTGTGATGTACGGTATTCAGACACTCGTCCCGTCCCTCTGTGAACTCACCGATCATGATGGTGTTGTAGGAGACTTGCTCAGTGTTGCGTCCGTCGTTGTAAAAGGCCAGGTGCCAGATGCCGGTGTCCAGGTACTGGATGAACCCGGCCTCGTGGACGTTGACCGAGCGGGCGTGGCGGGCGCCGCCGGCCGACTCCTCCTCGTGCGCGGCAGCCGAGTGCGCGTGGCTCACATCTGCATCGCTGAGGGCACGCTTGTCTTTGGATATGAGGCGACTGCCATCCAGAAGCTCCACAAAGTCGTACTGGAAAACACAAAGGCAAGAGCACACAAACACTCACAAACACATATTTATTTTCTTTTTTTTTTGCAGGCAGAAATGTGTTATAACCCACCAGACCCACTGTTGTTTACCGCTGTGTAAATAGTCCACATTAAAGCTCAACTTTGACTACAAACATTGCCCACACAGAGATGCTGATCCGGCTCCAAGCTGCTTCTGATTTACAGAGATATTGCACTCAGACTGTGGGCTCCAGTAAACATGACTTCAGGGCCCACTGGTGTGACTTATGACTGTTTAATTTCAACTGTCTCCTTCTCAACCTGCTGAACTGACTACACAACCACCCAGATATCCTAAAATATGAAAAATATTACATAAAATAGCCTTTTACTGGAGTGTTACTCTAGTCAGTCAAAAATATTTAAAAAAAAAAGATTGACAAGAAAGTAGAATATAAGATTTTACAAAAAGTAAAACAGAATATAACTAAAAGTAGAATAAAAAAATGTGGACATAAAATATGAATAGACATAATATTCACAGCAGTGGTGGCTCAGCAATAGAGGGCGCTACTAGGGATGGGAATACAGAACCGGTTATTTTTTGGAATCGTTTCTCCGCCTGCTTAATGATTCTGCTTATCGAGTCTGCCTTCGTTGCGCAAATGTGATGACGTCACACGTATGCTGCATTTGTTTTGGTTCAGAGCGTAGCCAATATGGTGTCGAGGCAGAAACGCTCCAAAGTCTGCCTATATCTCAGGTATAAAGATGACACCAGGGCCACTTTAACACTGTCACACCAGGGCGTCATCCTGGCCCGGTTCTGGGGGGGGGGTGCAACAAATGTCCTGCCTCC
>JAPQRP010012809.1:0-16425 GCA_037367295.1 Apogon hyalosoma
AAGGTGCACCGGATTATAAGGCGCACTGTCAATTTTTGAGAAAATTAAAGGATTTTAAGTGCGCCTTATAGTCCGAATATAGTTCTATCTATCTATCTATCTATCTATCTATCTATCTATCTGAATCAAGATACTGAATTTTATAAAAGGGCCATAATGTTTAGCTTTCATGCGGCCCACAGTTTCTTGCAGCGCCCCAGTTTATAGTCATTAACTGACTGTCCACACATTTTTTTAAGGGTTCATTTACATATGTATGAGCCAAAACAGAGAAAAATATGTTTAATTTGCCAAATATGCATATTATTGTATGTGTAAACAAGCAAACATGTACAATCATGCATCCAGTCACACATGTACCTCTACCATTCCTCTCCATCTGACAGCTAAAGCAATGTATTCTGGGTAACAGTAATGGCGTAGTAACGGCTCATTAGTCGTAACCTACGGCAACCTGGCCGGTGGGTGATGAATGGAACGGCGTCGGGTGCGGAAGAGATGAGGGTAGTTTACGAAGGTATCCCACGTGGAGATGTTTTTTCTGGTTTCGCTCGTGTGTGGGCTCACGGTGTTGATGCATAATTGCTTGTCTTGCAGCAATTAATGTTGTTTGCTGTATCTATTCCTGGTTCCCGTTCATCTCGCCGTCCTCGGTCTCATCGGGCTGACGAAGCTCACAGCTCATGTCAGGCTGTCAGGAATCCGGTGGGAAAGTGCAACAACAGGACTCAATTACCGGCTCCACCTGGACCCCCACCTCCACCACACACTCCTATTATATCACCAATTTCTCTCCGGGTTTCTCTTTCCCGTGCCTACCACTTAAGCCTTCGTCTCCACTTCCCGTCGCTTCGCTCTGTCTTCTTTTATTCCCTCCATTCTCTCATTTACCTCTTTTGCTTCTGGCCTCCCCTCCCCCCATCTCCACCCAATCCCCCATTAGTCACCTTTCCCATGTCAGAGCTGTGGCTTAATAAGATGTATGTGTAGTTACTGTACAGTGAGTAGCTTAGTTTATTACTCTGTTGTTTGCTATCCTTATATTACCCAGCTAAAGCTAATCAGAATGATTTGTGTGTTTGCAAACCAGTGTGTTGGCATGTGTTGGCTGAAAAGCGTGAAAAAGGCCGGTGGTGACATTGATAGATGTATTTGTAGATGCATTTAGGCAAAGCGTGTCACAGCTAAATGAACCAACAGTGTGGAGAGAGGCTGAGTGTGAGTAATTGATGAGGTTGATGAGTCTCAGAGGTGTGTTTCCAGTAATAGAGCTCATGAAAAGGACATATTACCATATTTCTGGGGATGAAATATTACAGGGTGTTAAAAATGGACAACCTGTGTGGGTGAGGTTGCCATTTTAGCTGTGACTATATACTGCGGGGTAACTGTGATATCCAGGTTGTCATGTTACTGGCTATTTTTAAAGTCCAAATTTGCTTTTTCTTTCAGAGTCAGGAGTTAACTGTACTGGAATTACAGCGTCTGCCTCGGAAATAAACTGGAATTCATTTGAGCACATAAACGTGCTAAGTATACAACACCACTTGCATTTATAGCACGTTTCCACCATATTGGCATTCATGGAGCTTTACAATGTGCCCCATTCACCTGTGTGCTCATACAGTACCTTGTATTTTATTAAAGGACACTTGAACATGAGGGCAGGAGGTGAGAATCAAACTGAAAACTCCTATATTATGGAAACGTGCTCTACATCCTGAGCTATGGACATAAAAAATGTAAAATGTGAGCATAAATAATAATAGAATTGGTTAAACTGTACAAAAGAAGATGTTCCAGCCAAGAAGCCAAACGTTACAACAAGTAAATAACAAGCAAGGAAGAGCAAGTTGAGTGAACAACAGCCAAGCTAATGCTAGCTTATTAACAAAAACACAAACCACAGTACCAACACTGTTGCATTAAACACCACCAAGTAATTCCAGATAATTAATAAAACCTAATAGTTCATACAGTTTGAATTTGAACCCTCCAGGTGCTGCAAAGCTATCTTTAGATTCATTCCAGGAAAAATCAAGTGGATTTCCACAACCTGTTTTAATTCCTGCTTAATTTGTTGCGTTTTATTACTAGTTACGTCTCCACATTTGCACATATAAGGTCCAGACTTCAGACCAACATTTCTCCGAGTACGACAAAATTGTTTGTCAGCAGCAGCGGTTGGAGTAAAACTGAAAATATGTCCAAACTTCGAGTCGATTACCTAAAATGTTCAGTTGTTGGTTGTATTAACGAACACAAGTGGATGAACGGGACAGAAAGCACAGTCAACAACCTGGAAGGGGGCGGGGTCATGTGCATTTAAAGGGCCAGCGCTCCAAACCACCTTTCTGGTGTCATTACTCAGAAATGGGGTTGAAGATGGAGCTGTGGAGTTGAATGAATGAAGAATTCAGACCCAAACAGAGCATCTACAGTTTATGGAGACCACAGGGAAATGTATAAAAATGAAGAATTCCATTTAAAAAAAGCTAAATATCATTCCTTTAAAACCATTGTGAACTGTTGTAATTGGACCATTCTGCCAAATATATAATGTTTTTGTACTGTTTGATTATTTTTACATGAAGGACCACATTCAAGTATAAATCATTGAGAACATACTCCTAAACTTTACTGTTTCAAGTGAATTTTCCGTGTTGCCGTGGGTTAACTGGAAAAGTATCCCCACTACTTTTCCATTTTGGTCTGAATTCTGCTTTAGTTTGGGACATATTGTTGAAGGAATATAAATGTGTGAGTCTCCACAGTGAACCAGAGCATGCACAGCTTAGAGAGATGAATAGTAAGTGTTAGATCAGATGGATGTTTTTGTCCTGTTACATTGCCAGATGTACTGCACAAGCTCTGGAGGAGAAATAAAGGGAGTCTACAGAGGTATGAGGACACAAAAGAGTAGAGGAGGAAAAATGATGAGCAATCACAGGAACAGACAGAAGTGAAGAAGAAAAAAAACAGACGCGAGGAGGAGGAAAAGGAGGTGTAATAGTGTATTTTATTATCATTTTCCATGTCTGTAGATATAATAAAGCACTGTTACATCTGTGTTGACATAGGTTACATTACACACAATATGTTACATTTTGTTCGTGTGCTTTATGGCGTTGCATTGGGAGTTGGTTGTTTGACATCAGCTGACTCCATTTCTCAGCTGTTTATGCACAACGTTACTGTTATAGAGGCACAGAAGAAGCACTGGAGAACATGGGAATGAGCGCTGGGAAGTACTTGCACCGAAAAAACCACACCTTCTTCATATGAGTCAATGGTTTATTCATGTATGCAACTGAAAAAGTAAGTTAACGCTTTAAAACCTGACGTGTCATCGCTGATGCACCCTGCGCATATGCATTTTGGATGGATGTAACTCACACTGTTTGTGTAAGTGGAAAAATTCCGACTGTTTATGAAACCTGAGATGTTACACTTTATAGGTTTTATTTGGTCATTACGGTAATTTCACTCACGTCTGTACTAGAATCTGTTTGAGCAGTATTATAACATGCAAGGAATGATTTTTTTTATCTTGTTCTGGAAAAGATAAGTTATGCAAATAAGAATAGACTTGACTAGTTTTCGGGAATATAGACCCTTTTCTACATTTTTCTTGGAAATAATAATATACCTGTTGATGGCTGGATGGACGACAAATTTATTTGATGTTTTTTCTGTAATATTATTAGTTTCTTTCCTATGTTTTTATTTTTTTTTATAAACTCTCTAAGTGCCTTGTTGTTTGTTTGTTTGTAACTTGTTGTATTGTTAAAAGAAAAAATCTCAATGAATACATGTTTGTTTAAAAAAAAAAAAAACGATTATTACATGGAGTAAATTGTAAATGACTACTAGATTTTGAAAGTTCTAAGTGCTCTGGAAAAATGGGCAAAAGGACTCAGTCACTATGAAATACCATGAACTAATACCATGGATTTAGAGGATCTAGACAGAGTGGAACAGCCACCTGTAATCACAAAACAAACTCAGTGTAATGAGAATGTTAGCCTAAATAATTAAGCTTCAAAGATAGAGAAAATATCCAGCTTTGGCAGAAAAATTATAATATAATTAAATGTGAGACAAATGTAATGTCAAGATGGAGATTTTACACAATAAAGGGTTTAAAGAAGGTCGTCCCATATGTTTTATTATCACCTATCTTGACAGTTTATGTTTGTTAAAGCTCATTTCAAGTCAGAGTTCGCATATTCAACAGTGCTTTTCTTATATTTGATACACCAGTGTCTTTATTGAACACCTCCGTCCGGTCTTTCCTGTCGTGTAGCACAAACTAACTGAACAGAAATCTTTGGAAAACAAGCTTTGACCTGATTCCTGTTGAGTCAGTTCCATCCCTGAACTGTGCTGAGAATTTAATAAAAACACTGTCGCCATCCTTCATAGTTCATGTTGAAGTGATTCACTGGGGCTTCCTGCCGGTCCTTGGTGGGCAGCTGTTAGGAAAAAAAAAAAAAAAGAACAGAACAAAAACCATTCTTCTCAGTAGTTGTGTAGTTTTTCCTCCAGTCGATTAGGCTCCTCAGAAAGTGCCTCAGATTAAAATTCACGGCGTCACTATTTCCTCCTGTCACGGTGTTCTGTTTTAGGTGGATATTAAACTTATCCACTCTCTCGTGGAAGTTTGTTGTAAATTATTCATGTGTCTCTGCTTCCTTGTGCGTCGGTGCAGATGTTACAACTCTAAACAAAACGTCTGTGAATACCTGATGAGAATGTACAGACTGTGACTGAAAAACACAACGGGAACATGTTGAACACAGCGATACAGAAGGATGAACTCTGCACTAAAACAGTAAATGTTATGGCAGAGTTCTAATAAAGTAATTATGCACAGTCTGTTGGAACAGTATCCTGGTTTTATGGATGTCATTTCATTTGAAATGCTTGCGTTTGATCATCAGTTAAATAAATGTACATGTTGATAGAATAACGCATCAATAACAGACACCTGTTCAACTGCACCAAACTGTGCTGGATTCTGAATGCTTTGTTTTATAATTATGGTATTAAAACACTGCCAAAGCTGATCCCGGGTGGTCTGGTAAAATAAGAGCTCAGTGGAGACCAACGAAGCTCCTAAACAGCAGCGAAGAAAATCTAATTCATAATCTCATTTGTCACCAGCTCTTCACAGTTTTCCCACATCGATGTTTCCCTGCAACGTTTTAGTCGAACAAATCATATGACTCATATAATGTTGTTTTATCTACATTAACAGGAGGAACAACAGTTTAAGGATTGTAATAATAGTCAAGAAAATGGCCATTTGTATTTATTTACAATGTGTAAATCCATGCATACTGGTTACATGATGAGTGTGTGTGTGCGTGCGTGTGTGTGTGTGTGTGTGCGTGTTATTTAGTGTCAACAAACTGTTGACTTTAGATAACTCCATTTCTGTGCTAATGTTAGCTCGCTAGTTTGATGTACTGAAGAACATTGGAGTGAACTATAGTCTGATTATTTAAACTTAATGATAATAACAATTAATTATTTTCATAAATACTTAATAAGGTAACATCAGAAAAAGCTAACACTGACAAGTAATGTTAGCTAGCCAGAAACACACTTACAGCTAAAAAAAAAAAAAAAAAACCTCACCATATTAGCCATCATTTAGCCATCATTTCCACACCGACAGAGTTAGGCTACAGGTTTCATTTGTAGAAAGTGCGTGTGAGATGCATTCATGTGAAAACCCACCACTGCAGAGGCCGGCCGTCTGATTTCGTGACTGAGCAGCCGCCGTTTTGACCACAGCCTCAGGACTGTCACTGCCTTTTGAACTGCACACAATACGAGTACACTGAACGGACATGCAACACGCACAGTCTCCTGTCTGCCTTCAACTCGGCCTCTTTTCCTTTTACTTTCCTTTCATGTCCTGTTTAAAGGTGTCGCATGCTTTCACACCGTGGTCAGTCGGCTGATGTTCTTATGTAGAGTCACGCTAACGCTGCTTCGTGTCAGTCTGGATGTACGTTTATATCCACCTGTTTTATTTTGAGGAAACGCTGCAAATTAGAAAGAACATGCAGAACAGATTTTATGTTCGGATGTGCTGGAAAAGTTGATGGATCATAAAAGCTAAATGACACTAGCACACTTTTATATGGTATTCAAATGATGGAAACCTGCTTATTATTGACTGGACAGATGCTGTTGGATAGATGCTGGTGGCACATTACTTTATGTCTGTTTTGGTGTTTCTCATATTAGTTCATGTATTTCAAATACAATTGTTTGAATTGTGAGTTGAGTAGAGCAGAGTAGAGCAGAGTAGAGTAGAGTAGAGTAGAGTTTATTTGCCTTTTGCACAGATACATCGCAGTATGGGCACATTGGAATTCTTGTGCCTTTCCCTGAGTCACAGAGTCAAAAAAAAGAAATGAACAGAAACAGAAACAAAACATAAATATAAACACAGCTAAAACATATAAAAATGGTTATTGCACAGATCCAAATACACACTTGTAAAATAGTGTACTGAATCAGAAAAAAAAAAGCTAAAAATAAAAGTAAAAGTACTGGAAGGTAGAACGTGTTATCGCACCACGCTGTGATAGTTATTATTTTACATATTTAGTTGATGTAATAGATTACAACTGGTTCTGATGATATCGTGGACTTCATGTCAAGGGTGTGAAGTGAAAAGGGAGGGTGTTTTTTGAATCCACATCCTGACCCTGAGGGGCAGCATCCCAGTCCCCCAGCATGGATATTTGTTGTGTATTGACACATGCTGTACCTCATTTGTCCAGCAGTCACCGCCAAAGCGTTCAATGTGATTGTAAGGCTATTATGTTCTACAATTACTAATATCTCCCAAAATATTGGTCCTATCAACTTGCTGTTTTCGCTAGTCTCTTTCTCGACCAAAAATACATAAGTGTGACAAACTGCAGCAGTCAGCTCTGTATGGATTTAGTGTGATGCCTGAGACACACACACACACAAAAAAAAACATTTAATCATTAAAATATTAATATTTTCATTCATTCATTTGTTTTGAGCAGAAGAAAAAAAATTTAACATTTTATGTGCACAAGGAAGTAATATCAGTGTAAATTCATTAATAAATGAAAAGATCAAGACAAAATAGGAATTGTCATGGACAGTAGGAATAACAAAATAAATTCAGCATGTACTGTTCAAAAAGGAGAGGGAAGAAGAAAACTTATTTAATCCCGCCTCCTTTTCACATTTATACAACATAACACATGACTTTTTCTTCCTTAATGATAAAGTAACATCTGTTTAGAGTCCTAATAATGTAAATAACCAATAGTAGAGTAAAACTGATGTATAGTACTCACAGTAACTATCTAATTGATAGTCTACATAACTTATAATACAGTATATTTAACAATAATCACATATCAACAATGGTAATGGAAGTGACACATACCAATGCGGTAAACAACGACGAGCACAAACCAGCGAAGGTCAGAAAGAGCCAAGGATGGAACGGACCAGCAGTGAACAATAAGCCCCGCCCCCTGTACTGGGACCAGACCATCCGTTTGTAAAGGGCTTTAAAACTGTGGATATTTTGGTGTTGTTTGTGCTGCAGATCCAGACTATTCCAGTTTCACCCACATACAGACAGACAAAAGCTCCTCCTGGTAGTTCGAACCTTAGGAAGTGTAACATTTTCCAAAGCCTCTTATGCTATAAGTACTCTCTCTAAGTGCAAAAAACCTTTGTATGTTACTCGGTAGTGATTTTTTAAATGCTTTAAATAGGATTAACAAACATTTTCAAACTATCCGAACAAAAAAACGTGTGAATAACCTAAAAAAAATGAAATTTCTTAAGAAAAATCAGTACCATTTTAACAATATTACGTCTCAGTTTATCATTTATACGTGTGCATTACAGGTCAGATCTGCAAAAGCACAAAACATCCAGTAACAAGTAAAGCACAAGAGCAAATAAAACATAGAAAGAAAAGGAAGTACTACTGAAAACAGCGACGACAGAAAGTGATGGAAGGCGACCAGCAGCCGCGATTACCATCCAACTAAATAACTGAATAAACCTGGGAACAAGACAAACTCCATCCTACTGCTCTTTTTACTTTTACCGTCCAATTTCATGGTCTGTGGATTCAGGAGCTTTTAGCAGATAACAAACAGAGAATCTTTGTGTTTTCAGTCACTCGTAGACTCCTCGCTTTAATTTTGAAGACGTTTGCTGTCGATGGCTCCTGGCACTGATTGTCTCCTGAAAGACAACAGCGCTCAGCCGGCGTAAAGAAATGATGGTTGAGAGACCAATTTACTCCCTGATTTAGCCACAGTTTCCCCCTAATGAGCATGTGCGAGTTAGCGACTGGAAAAGACAATGTGTATGTGGCCCTCCCTTCGCTATTTGTGGATGATCATGAGTCCCAGTGGACGAGGAGAGTTCCTCCATCTGATCTTATAACCAGAGGGAGATTAACATCTGACAGATAAAGACAGGAGAACAATATCTAAAGCTTCATTATTATTATTATTATTATTATTATTATTATTATTATTACACAGACATGTCCATAAGTATTTGGACAGGGATGCAGATTTTTCAGTACAACCACAGCAGATCTGAAATAAAACACACACTTTGGATCAAAACCTCCAATGTATCCACAGACTCTATTACACACTGAATATCCACACATCTGCATTATAGAATAGAATAGAATAGAATAGAATAGAATAGAATAGAATAGAATAGAATAGAATAGCCTTTATTATCATTGTGTGTACAATGAAATAAGTAGTGCTGCTCCAGTCAGTGCAACAATATGAATTAAAATAATAATAGTAAGAAGAATATAAGAATAGCTTGAATATAAAATTGCAAAAACTAAAAAATAAGATAAGAAAAAGTAAAACTAGACAAAACTAGCTATCGGAAGCGACGGCTAGGGGTATATTCCCAACAGCCCTCAATCCTTACCCAGACAGCTATGATGTCATGACGTGAGGCATCCCCAGGTCATGACCTTTTGTTTGCATTCGATTTGAAGTCAATCAGACAAACAGTACCAGGGGTATGAACAAAAGAGTGTTTAGTGATTTTAAACTTTTGAGCGGCCCCTTGTGGCCAATCTACAAATGATAAATCGTCCAAAATCGAATCAGTTCTTCATCTCCATGATATTGATTGATGTGGAAAATTTGGAATTTCTAAACCTAATATTTTTCAAGTTATCGCGTTAATATATTGGATATCCGGTGGCGGTCGGACCAAAAACATAATATCCCCGACACTGCATTCGGGGATATAATAAGAACAGAAGTAAAAGTAGGATAAAATTTAAAAATAAAATAAAATATGAATAGATACAATATTAACAGTATGTAACGGTCTGTCTTATCTCTTCTCATTGTATTTGTTTTATCTTATCTTATCTTATCTTATCTTTGACCGTGTAGTTGTAGTAGCTGCAGTTTTAACTTCTTGTGTTTTTTCCTCTGATTTCACCTCCTGCATCTTTAATCCTGTTTTATATTCACAAACCAGACTGTGAATTCTAGATCAGTTGTAAAACATGTTGTGTTTGTTTCAGCAGGAAATTAGCTCCACACAAATCTTCCCAAACAACGCTCCTCTTGGGGCTGATGGGGCGGAGCTCAGTGGGAACACTTTCTGCCCCAGGCCTTTTCCTTCATGTCTACAGAGAAGGGTGTGGGGTGTTTTCAGGTGATGCTGTTGGAATTCAGAACTTAGGGTGGATTTATCCAACGTGGCCGCCATATTATTCTGCAGTGACGCCAAAACATTTAATAACAGGCAGAATATTGGTAAACTTGCGCTTCAGACATTTCAAAATGTTCATATTTGTTCAGATTATTTGTGTTTTTGTGATATGATAGTTTGTTTTTATGTAAATACAGTAAAATTACATGAAAATGTTCACATTTACAAAGAGAAAAATTTGGAGTTGTGAGTATTTATAGATTATTATGATAGTATTTTACTGATCTGACCCACTGGAGATTAAATTGGTCTGTATGTGGAACCTGAACTAAAATGATTAATATCTTCAGTGTAATTTTTGCATTTCACAAATTCATCCAAGGACCAGACTGGACCCTTTGGCGGGCCGGATTTGGGCCCCGGGCCACATGTTTGAAACCTCTGATCTGTATGATCAGTGAATTAAATATAGAAAATGTATGATTTTCACAGGGAAAAAAGCTAAATACAGAGGATAATATTATAATAAATAGTGATAAATCACTTAAGAAAGCGTAAATATTGAGAGAATGGTAGCACTGGGTCTTTACGGATTAAACTCTGAAAATAGATGGAGCTCAGAGACACTGGGGTTTTTATTCCGAATCAAATTACAAATTGAGTTTAATTAAAAATCTAATTGAATTCCACCACTTCACGCTCATATGACACTTATTAAACGCCGTCTTTAAATGTGCTGTGAATCACCAGTGAATTTCTCTGATAAACAAACAGATTTACTTTTCAATTTACGGTCGCCTCATTTGTATAAATCAATTCAGCCCGTGGCGTTTTTACAGGATGTCTGGTCTGCGCCATTCCACGCAATTAACAATTAATGCAGCGAAACGTCAGAGAACCATCAAATCTAACGTCGCAGCAGGTTCATAAACCAGACGATGATGATGATGATGATGAAGAAGATCGGAGGCGGGTGTTAATACACGTCTAGAGATGAAGTGGGTTAATACTATGTGTGTTGATGCGTTTTAAGGTCTTTGATTTGATTCTCAGATTGAATTCCTGCCGTGTTTGTGTTCTCACTGTTTAGTTTAATGCTGATGTAAGCTCTAAAGTTCACATAAAGGACTTCCTGTCATTTCTAACCTTGTCTGCAATCAATTACTTAGACCCAGAGGCAAAAAGAAAATAACTACAGGGTGGTTTTTATTCAGATATTTACACCCGAGTGGACACAGAAATGTAAAGTAAGACAAATCAAGCCCATAGTGGATCACAGAGGAAATATTAGGTTATGTATTTGATCAATAAGCTGCTTTATATTAGAATTTGAGATGTCCTGCTTTATACATATTACAGGCTTTGTGAATAGATTGTGTGTTAATGTAATAATAAAGCTGCTCTTTATTACTTTAGCTGCTGCTGAACGATCCGAAAAATGGTTTCAAAGAAATTCTACCAAAAATGCAGAACTCAGCAGAGGTTTGCAAGACGTTATCAGCTGATTTATAAATAAATACATAAATAACACTGGTGTCAGCAGGTGTGAATGTGAAAAACAAGATCAGATAGAACCAAAACAGGAGGAACAATACAGGGTATGATATAGGAAGTGTACAGCAGCTGCACTGGAAAAAATCCAAATCTTACCAAGTGGATTTGTGTCATTTCTAGTCCAAATATCTCATCACACTTAAAATCAGACAGAATCACCTAAAGAGGAACTTTTCAGTGAAATATAAGAACTGATTTTTAGACAATAGATCTGGAAAATCTGATTTCAAGAAATCTAACAAAGATCATTTTCACTTGTTCCATTGGCAGATTTTTTTTTTTTGCTTGAATTAAGCAAAAAAAAAAATCTTATATTTCAAATCTTATATAATAAATGGTGTTAAATCACTTAATAAAATTTAAATAGACAGAAAAGTTCATTTGGGAACTGCCAGAAAAGTAGCTCTAGGTCTTAACATAATCAAACATAATCAAAGTTTCCTGAAAGGTCTATGAATACATTACACAGAAACTGTCCTTGGTCATACTGTTTTCTTTCTCCTGCTTTATTTGTCTGGTTCTGACGCAGAACGTCCTCCACTTCCTGTTGACTCTAGTTCACTGATGCACTTAGTGGAAGTTTTGCATAAAAGCCTCGACTGGAATCAAACAAGTGAATCTTAATGCAGGTATTTTTGTGAAGACAGCGTGCGTTGGATTCAGACGCTCTTCTCTTCTCTCTGGTCTTATTTAGTTTTTTCTCTGTGAAGTCAGAGCCTCCCTGCCAGTCGTGTTCGTGTAAACGTCCTGCTCACGCATTCGCAGCCGCTGAAAGTTGCTAAGCAGCATCATGTTGTTGTGATCTGAGAAAAATCCCAAGAGACTCAAAGAGAGAGACAGCAGAAGTCAGAGACAGCCATCGGAGCACAGAGCTGTGTCTAATACCACAGAAACAACACCGACGAGGCTCCGGCTTAATTAAAATGCAACAAAACATTCTTTTTTCCCACTTGTTTTTGTGCTCTGCAGAACAGAGTTAAGAGTTAAGAACATGCTTTACAGCTTTTTCTTCTTCTTTTCTTGGCTTTGGAAAAGATTGTTGAAACATGACAGATGTGTCGTCTTTACACGGACCCTGATTTCCAGTTAATAATCAGAATAAGAACCAAAAAAGAGCTAGTTTTGGTGGTTTAACCTCTGAGAATCTGATCAATGGAAATGTTTCTTTCTTAAAATGAAAATGCTTGACCCATGTCTGTGTAGCATTAGGTCAGATTCCATTCCTGGACATAGACCAGGAATGTTAAACTCATGTCAGTTCAAGTCGATCTCACTAAAACAATAGGATAACAACCTAGAAATGACAACTCCATGTTTTACTCTGGTTTAGTACAATTTAAAAAACATTCCATTATGAAAATATTTACATCTACAAACTATCCTTTCACAAAAAAGAAGTGACTAACCTGAAAATGAAATAAAATGAAAAGAAGTGCAACTTATGCCTCAACTTATCACTGATGTATGTGCATTATATAAACTGTGACACAAACATTTGGTAACAAACAAGAGTACTCTTAAAATGCTGGAGTTTGGAACTAAAATAAGAACTATTTCAACGGTATTACATTTCAGCTGATTATCGACACAACTTACAGATCACAGTGGATCTACGAATACACAAAACATTTAGTAACAGACAGAATATTGTTAAAATTGCACTTATTTTTCTTTAGACATTTCAGGTTCATATTTGTTCAGGTTATTCACATTTTACTGTTAAAGGATAGTTTGTAAATGTAAATATTTTTATAGCGTAAGGTTATGTTTTCACTTTAAACCAAGAAGACAATCAGTAGTTGTCATTATTTATAGGTTATTATTGGTCTGTATGTGGAACCTGAACTAAAACCAGTTCGACATCCTTCAGTGTTAATGTCTAGATTCTAATATTTTGCACTTCGTAAATTCATCTCATGGGCTGGATTGGACCTTTTGGCGGGCCGGTTTTGGCCCACGAGCCGCATGTTTGACACCCCTGACACAGACAAACAAAACTGGTTGAACATCTTCAAGGTCAAAAGATAAAATAGTTGGAAAAAAGCATATGTTTCTCATTAAATTTGAACAAAAGTGATGAAATAACTTTACATGTAAAAAAAAAAAAAAAAAAGTTGTTTTTTTTTGCACATCTTTGCAGATTAATGATTATGTAAAAACCTCCGTCAGAATCTTTGATCACACTGTTTTCAGTCAGATTAAAGTAATATTGACTTTATACTGTTACTATAGTCCTGAAACAATGGTATTAAATCAACGGTTTATTAAACATCTGCAAAGAAAAACCGCATGAAGTAAAAGTATGAGATGTTTATGTGAATTACTCAGTGTTATAACTCATCACAGCTGAATCCATTTGCTGATTATACACACATGTAATGACAGTTATGATGTTTAATACTGAGCGCAGATGCAGAAAAACAAGCTAAAGGGTTAACAAACAAACAAACAAACAAACTGAACCAAAATCAATACCCTTTGCTTCTCCTTCAGGGGGGCGGAGTAAGAAAAAGACTAAATATGTCAGTTGGATCGTCATATTAAGTCGTCTGATCTGACCTGAGATCAGTCTGTACATCCGTCGGTCACAGCTGTTTTGTGGGCGGAGTAATTTTCATCCAATGACAAAAAAAAAAAAAAAAAACGCCGGTGAAATGTGAAAGTGAAGTGTGTCATAGCGTGTGTGGAGTCAGTGAACAGGGTTAGTTTTAGTTCATCAGCCGAAACACCAAGAGCTGTTATGAAGAAGCTGCGTCTGCCGTGGGCGTCGGCGTCTTCCACATCGCTGTCATCGTCGTCTTCGTCATCGTCTTCATCATCGTTGTCTTTGTCATTGTTGTCTACGTCATCATCGCCGTCTTCATCACCTTCATTATTGTCGTCTTTGTCATCGTCGTCGTCATCATCATTTTCGTCATCGTCGTCATTGTCATCTTCGTCATCATCTTCATCATTGTTGTCTTTGTCATTGTCGTCTTTGTCATGTTTATCATCGTCTTCGTCATCGTCGTCTTTATCATCATCTTCATCATTGTTGTCTTCGTCATCATCATATTCATCACCGTTGTCATCGTCTTCGTTGTCTTTGTCATTGTCAACTTCTTCGCCATCGTCTTGTCATCATCGTCTTCTTCATCATCATCGTCTTCGTCATCATCGCTTTCGTCGTCATTGTCTTCGTTATCATCGTCTTCATCATCGTCATCTTTGTCATCGGCGTCTTTAGCAGTTTCTTTGAACATCTTCACCCACAAAACTACTGGTCAGATTCTTTTTTTTTTTTTTTTTTTTTTTTTTTTTAAATTTATCTTCTTTTGGACAATGTATACAAATTGTGTTCACTGTTTTGAGAAATTCTGATTTTTTTGAATTTTTGATGAATTTTTGAAATATTACAAATATGCCTTTACTCATAATGGTCCGTATTTTGATGGTTTATAACATGTAGATGGTTCCAGATATCAGCCTAGTTCCTACTGATCACTGGTAGAAGTCATATATGGACTTTGAGTGAATTAGCTGAGTTCTCCTCCAGTGAAAGCCCCGCCCACCTCTATTGGGACATTGATCTCCTGTATCCAGACCGCAGGACTGGAACATAGAGACAGAACCTGACAACCTCACAAATTCACAAACTCAACTTGTTATTGATTCTTGATAGAACATACCGCTGGGATTCAGGGACTTGGATCCTTTTTTCGAGCGTTTGTTCCTGCTCTTGTTTTATTTTTTCAGAGCAGTGACCGGGCAGATAGAAGAACCACACATCCCAGATAGAACCAGGTGTATGTTGGAGGTGGGCTGGCGGTGCGTGTGCGTTGTCATGTCATTAGTCACTTTAACCGAGCGTGTGGATCTGCTAACTAACACTACTTAACCAGTGGAGCTCAGTCCGTCCACTATTCATGAAGTGATGGATGTGGGGGGCGAATGGAGAACCTGTTCCATGGGTTTGTCATGATGAATGGAACGTGTTCTGGATGAGCGGTTTGGAGATGAATATGAGTGGACCACATTTAAATACTGTGCCTATCTCACACTGTGGTCACGATCTAATTTGACCTATGATGAACTTTTCAGATAGATGAACGAATAAGAGGCTGTGAAAACGTTCTTTTTCAGCTAATGTTCACTGTAAATGGCCCGTTTGTGTAATTACAGTATTTTACAGTCGTGGTTGCGCTTATCTATGGATTTGTAGCATTGACGTTGCATTGATAGTGATACATAAAAGCTAAATCGTTCATTTTTGTTCTGTTTTAACTCTTTAAAACCGAGGGAGGCGTCTGTGACACGTTTGCTGTAGCAGGCTTTGGATTACTGTAACCGTCACAGTTTGTGCTGTTGGAAAAACTACAACACTTTTTGAAAACCGACACGTTTCACTTTGTAGACATTTATTCCTCTACCTGAATCCTTTGGGAGCAGCTCATTTATTACCAGTGAATATATGTACATTCATACACAATTTGGGTGTTCTTTTTCTCCACTGAAACTCTAAAATTAAAGGTTAGGGTTAGGGCTGCCATTAAAGAAATAATGAGGAAGAATTACAAAGTCCATGAACAGCGCCTGGCTTATGTAGTATGTGTATTACTGCCAGGTTGGAAAAAATTAAACTAATCAGTATCTTATTATAACAAGAAAAGTTTCACGTTATAGCATGAAAATTAGATGATTTTCACATTATAACAACACTGAATCCTATTATGATGCGATAACAGTCTATATGTGTATGTACGGGAACAGTGTGGACAGTGTATAAATGGAGGAATATTGATCAGTTAAGTCTTATCTGATACATGATGAGATTCTATTGATGTGTTTTTAAGATGCATGTGGTTGTGCAGAAGATGAATCTGTGTAGAAGTATCAGGGTTTCATCTTCAAAACAGGTTCTTAACCCATAAAGACCCAAACATCCACCACCGACCGAAATCATCCACTGATCTAAACTGTTTAACACCTGCTGATCCATTAATCCAATCAAAACATGTAAATAATTGGTGGAAAATCCAGTTCTTCGTCTCTTCATGGTCATCAGATATGACCCATTTGGACATTCAGAGGCTCCGTAGTTATCGTGGAAACACCGTCATCTTCTACAAGCTCGATTCACCAGTAAAACCCATGGAGTTG
>JAPQRP010012816.1:0-16425 GCA_037367295.1 Apogon hyalosoma
GTGTATGTAATGCCTGATTTTCAGAAAAAAAAAAAAGCAGGGTAGAAATGAGGGAAATATTCTAATAAATGGTGATATATCATTTAGGACAGTTTTCTGACTTTTCCACTGAAAAACTCCCTGATCCAGACTCCAAAAGAAATGGATGGACTAGGAATCCCAAATATCAGAAAAACTACAGGATATAACATTTGAATTATCAAAAGTTGTAAAACACTGAAAAAAACTGCAGTTTTTCCCCCCCCATCAAAAATTTGATTAGAAATTCCAGCACACATCATATCAGGCATTAAATATGTTACAAAAATTATGAAGTTTTTTCCTGTGTCAGTGGTTAAGTTTTTGTCTAAGATTAATTTAAGAAAACCCTGCGCCAAACAACAGCACATGTGCATAAATCAAGATACATGATAAAACTTATCAGTCTCATCATCAACATGTACAGATGCTACACATGGAACAGTGGGACATCCTGTGGTCATTTGTTAAAATTGCAGTGATGCTTTTATTATTACGCAATGTGTTTTTTAACAATTGCTTTACCATGTAGTTCATACAGAAATCTAGCTTGTGTTTGTTTATATTCCAAATTATTTCAGTATTTCAGTGTTCAGTTAAAATACCAAATAATCAGTGGCTAATGTAAATGTTAATTTAGATCCTAATAATCACATCAGACAAAACAACACATTGATGCTTCGTGAAAAAGAGCTGCTTTATTTATTTATTTATATATATATTTTTTTACTTCTTTTTATTTCCTTTTATCAAGTGCAGTCATATACAATCAAACATTTAAAGATACAGTACAAGTGTAGATGTGGTAAAGGAAGTCCATGGGTATTAGCATCCCAGTTGTGTCCAGACTGAGTATGTATTTATTTACTAAATGAGAAAATGAATATACAATATACAAACTTTCATTATTTGTATTTGAGTGGCACGGGGTGGGAAAAATAAATAAATTAATTAACAAACAAAACCTGCACATATAACACATATTGGTCACATCAAAGATTGTATCAATTAATAAAATATGAAATAACTGAGGACCATTTGGTCAGGAATACATCCATTTTCAAGTGTAACTTTGCAGTTATATTTTCCATATAACTTTAACCTTCTCTCTCCAATGTGCTACAGTGGGGGGTTGTGGTTTCAGCCAGGAGATTGTGATCATTTTCTTAGCAATTAGAAGAAGGGTTCTCAGTAATACTCTCTGATTGTTGTTATCTAGATCCTTTGGCAATATTCCTAACACAAAACAGGATGGTTCTAAGGGAAGATCTACATTTAAACACTTTTTTAATTTCATTTTGTATGTTTACCCAATATTTTAATTGTTTTGGACAGTCTCAAAATATATGTGTGTGGTCTCCTACCATACCACAGCCCCTCCAGCACCCATTTGATGTATCCACAAATTTTGATGTGACAAGAAGAGTCCTGAAAAACCTCATCTTAATTTCCCATTCAAATTCCTTCCAGATGGGGCTATCTGTAGTTTTGTGGCCCTCTCTGCATGACAATTCCCATTCATCATCTGGAATAATGGTGTTCATTTCCATTTCCCGTTTTTCTTTAATATCTAAGTTATTATCTGTTAGTTCTTCTTGTAGTATCTTATACAAGTGTGATATGATTTTCTTCTTAACAGTCCCTTTAATTATTAGAATAAAGAAGTGTTCTAAATTAGAGAGTAAAGTACATAATTTGTCCCATTCTCTGTGTTTCCGTAGATAGTGTCGCAATTGAAGATATTTAAAAAAAAAAAAAAAAAAATCATGGGCTGGGAATTTGTATTTATGTCTGAGTTGTTCATTGGACATCAGGACTCCTCAGTCAAATACTTGATCTAACACAACTAAACCATTCTGCTCCCATTTCTTGAATCCTGTTCCTAGTTTGGATGGAAGACAGTCTGTATTATTCGCAATCTTCATTGCTCTGGATATTGAAGCCGGGAGTCTTAATTTCTTTTGCACATTGGACCATATTCTTAAAGTCGTTTTCACCCATTGATTATTAATTTTATTTATTTTCCAAGTGTCCCGACTCATAAATGGGATTGTGTCTAGGGGTAAGTTTAGGCAATCATCTTGTTCCATCTTAACCCATATAGTGTCATTGTCTTGAGATATTCATGCAACCAGTGATCTGAGCTGAGCCGCCCAGTAATATATTTTCAGATTAGGTAAATCAAGGCCCCCATTTTCCTTTGTACATAACATCCTTTTCAATCTAATTCTGGGTCTTTTGTTTTGCCATATGAATTTAGATAACCATTTATCAGTTGTTTTGAATGTGGAGGTGGGGATCTCTATGGGTAGAGATTGGAACATAAAGAGCAGCCTTGGTAGTATATTCATTCTTATTGTTTCCACTCGTCCTGTTAGAGGTAAGGGGAGAACTTCCCATCTTATGAGATCATTTTTAATATCACCCATCAGTTTGCCATAGTTGGCCTTGTGCAGCTGTGATGTATCAGGCGTTATGATGATACCTAAGTATCTGAACCCTTGATTAGACCAGTGAAATTTAATACTCCCTGTTAGTTGTACAGGCCAGTGTCCTACCAGCATTATTGCTTTTGATTTTGATTGATTAATTTGGTAGCCTGAAAATTCTCCATGTTCCCTTAAATTTCTCAATAATGCTGGGACAGAGGAAACTGGGTTACTGATATATGTCAATATGTCATCTGCATAAAGAGAAATTTTATGTTCCACTTGTCCTTGGTCTTTTATGCCTTTAATGCTTTTGCTTTGTCTGATTAAAGCAGCTAAAGGTTCTATATTTACAGAAAAGAGCAAAGGGCTGAGGCAGTCACCCTGTCAGACCCCCCCTCTCCTGATAAAAAAAAAAAAAAAAATCTGAACTGCATCCAATCACTCTTACACGTGATTTTGGGCTTGTATATATAACTTTTATCCACTCAACAAATGTGGGATGGAATCCCATGACAACCAGCGTCTTATATAAAAACTGCCAGTTCACTGTGTCAAAAGCTTTCTGAGCATCAAAACTAATAAGCATAGAGTTTTGTATATTTCTCTTGGCACATGTTATAATGTTTAATGTTCTTCTTATGTTATTAGCTCCTTGTTGACCCAGGATGAAGCCTGTCTGGTCTGGATTAATCAATTTTACTACAATTTTTTTTCATTCTCTTCGCTAGGATATGTTAGCAGCTTTTGGTCATTACATAACAAACTGATGGGTCTGTACCCTTCACAAAACGTCGGGTCCTTACCCTCTTTATGGATCACTGATATAATTACTTCCGACCATGTATTTGGTGGATCTCCTCTAGTAAGGATATAGTTAAAAACTTTAATTAGTACAGGTACTAAGTCATCTATGAAGCATTTATAAAACTCTCCAGGCAGTCCGTCTGTCCCTGGAGATTTGTTACTTTTTAGTTTTTTTTAATGGCGTTTCATATTTCAGTTTCGGTAATATCTGATATCATTTGTGATGCATCATCTTCTGACAATGAGGGAAGATGCAGACTGGAAAGAAAAGCCTCATAATTGCCATTTTTAGTTTTCGATCTAGTGTCTTCACACAACTTTTTATGAGAGCTGCTTTATTTGACTCCATGTGACACTGACATTCATTTCTCACTTGATCACTTTGTTTAATAATATGGACTGATATATTAATAACCCTTAGGATCACCTGGGATCATTTTTGCAGCCATTTGCAAATGAATTTTTCTGTGCATTTAACCTCATTGAAGTGATTTATCATCATTTGTTATAATCTTATCCTCTGTATTTTGCATTTGTCAGTGTAAATCAGGTATGTTCCTATATTTAATTTACAGACCATGTACTGTAGATGTTCATAAAACCTCAGAGTAAATTCATTAGTTATGTCAGAACAGAGAAAACCAAAGAAAAAGGGACTTTTTCAGCTAAGTGGGCGATTAACTGAACATGAAAAACAACCATCCCCAATCACTGCCACTTGGGCCATGAGTTTAAGTGGTGAATACATTGGGATAACAACAAAGCTGTTTCTGTGTTCACTACAGAGCCTCTGAACGTCCAAAAATGACTAATCTGATGCCTTCGATTAGCTGAGAAACTGTATTTTACCTGAATTATTTCAATGTATAGATATCACTAAGGGTTTAAAAGTTATTAAATATTTTAGATTAGTAGATGCTTTTGGTTGTCAGCCACTGTTTAGGTATTTTAGGGATGTTATTTACTAATACCTTTTATGACATGTAAATTTCCAAACATTATATAGAATTACCCACAATGAATTCAACTGTCATGAATTTGGTAAAACTTGAAATTATCTGGAAAACAGAAGTCCACTCAAATCAAGTAGTTGCCCCTTTGATGCCGAATTCTGCTCCCTGCTGAAAACTTCATCCCAAGCTGTCGGTGATGTAGTTTTCAGCTTTATCTGTTTTTATTGATATATATAATTTGTGTGTTGTGTATCTAAGATTTAACTTTGGAAAGTTTTATATATCTTACTAGAGTCTGGTTTCGACCGGCAGTGTCATGAGATACCTTTTGTTATGATTTAGTGCTATATAAATAAAATTTGATTTGATTTGACTTACAGTTTGGACATTCTTTAATATTAAACAGATAAAAAACATAACTGCAATATCTTACAATATTATTAATTACTTAGTTGCTACACAGCTATGATAGTTTTAAGAGGTTGAATAATTCACAATTAATTTCATACCCTACAGTCAGAAAGGAGAAAAAGTTGTGACAGGGTGAATTTGGTGCACATTGTGTTCTTCATGGTTGACCTGGGAAGGGGGAGTAGTTTTTGGCAGGAAGTAGAATTCGGCACAACACTGTTACTGTAAATCCTGGCCAACTGTCGACGTGTTTGTCCCACTCCACTGCATGTGTTTTCTAAAGAGTGGGAACTGTTCTTTTTCTCTGTTTACGCTGTTGTCAGAGGGTCACCAACAGGAAGATACTCATATACATAATACTGTATATCTGTAAAGAGCAAACTTGTTTGGTGATGACATTTTACAAAAAGAGAAAAAAAAAGGGAAAACAGCTGTGACATTGTGAGACAGCCTGGATGTAAATAAAGAAGTTCTTACCAAAGTTTGTAAATTACATGATATCTGAAGTGTATTTTCTTCTCCACCTCCATGAACACCATGGGCCTGATTTACTAAAGGTTTGCATGTGTAAAAACATGTGCATACTTGACTGTGCGCACAAAAATACATGATCTACCAACAGGACGCACCAAGGGTTGCACCTGTCACATGGGCAAAATAACTCGCGCAACCCATTTATCGTGTTTGCCTTAATGAATATGCAATTATGGGCGTTTCTTCTAGAATATGCAAAATTATTGGGAGGAGTAGATGCAAATGATTAATTAGCATGCGTAATGTGATTTACCAAACCTGAAACTGATTGCGGGGGCTGATTTTGTGTCTATACTTAGCACGTCTGAAAGGTAGGTCTTATCTGGCACAGCTTTGCGCAAAATGGCTGCAGTTATTGTGGTGAGGAGATGGCACAGGCACAACCAAAGGAAATGCAGGGAACAAATCTTTCATGCTTGCATCAACATTTTTGGAATGACAGAAGAAAAAAATAATTGAGACATATTGCCTAACCAGCAATGCCATTTTACAACTTCTAGATGAACTAGGGGCTGATTTGGGGCCAGTCACAAGGAGGAGTCATGCAATCCCTCCTATGACAAAACTCCTCATAACATTACATGTCCTTGTGTCTGGATCATTTCAGCACACTGTTGCCATTTGTGCTGGCGTATCCCAGAGCAGTTGTTGCAGTGTGCTGTCTCAAGTCCTAAATGCCATGTCATGCAGGATGGGCAGGTACATACAATTCCCTTGCACTTGGGATCCACTAAATGCCATAAAACATGGCTTTTATGCAGTTGCTGGCTTCCCCAGAGTGATAGGAGCCATAGGCTGCACTCATATGCAACTGGTTCCCCCTTTGACTGTTGGAATAATTTTGTTTTCAGACACATTCCTTTTTTTTATTCCTATGTATATACATCAGGAATCACACTTGACAATACATACTGAGTCCCAGTTACTCTTTATTTATCAAGAGTAAATGACAATGTCACAACCATTTCATGAGAAAAGGTTACAAAACACACACACACACACACACGCACCCACTCACACACACACCCACACACACACATATCTATATATATGTGTGTGTGTGTGTGTGTATGGGTGTGTATGTGTGTGTGTGTGTGTGTGTGTGTGTGTGTGTGTACATGCAGGCCCAAACCCTGGGCCTGGCTCCAGGGTGGGGCCCTGGCTGCGCCATACCAGGTGACATTACAGTCCTTGATTGAGTCTTTTCCATAAGGGCTTCTGAACTGCTCTTGGTCTGGCCCATCACCCAAGACCTGTTTGCCATGGGAGACCCTACCAGGGGCATAAAGCCCCCGACAACATAGCTCCTAGGGTCATTCTGGCACTCAAACTCCCTCACCACGGTAAGGTGGCAGTTCAAGGGGGAGGAAAGTAGGAAGGAAGAAAAGTAGGGAAGAAAGAAAGTAAAAATGAAACAGTGAGGGAGAGAAAGAAATAGCAAGAGAAAGAGAGAAAGAAAGAAAGAAAGAGTGAGAGAGAGAGAAAGAAGTAGAAAGAGAGAGAGAGAAAAAGAAAGAAAGAAAGAAAGTAGGAAAGAAAAAGAGAAAGAAAGAAAGAAAGAAAGAGTGAGAGAGAAATAAATAGAGAGAAAGAAAGAAAGACAGAAAGAAAAGAAAGTAAGAAAAAGAGAAAAAAAGAAAGAAAGAAAGTGAGAATAATAAAAAGAGAAAGAGAAAAAAGAAAGAGAGAGAGACAGAGAAAGAAAGAATGGAGACGGAGGGCAGGGGCCTTTGGAGAGCCGGAGGGCAGGGGGAATGCAGCTCTGCTTCAGAACACCAGGGGCCTCTGGAACAGGCTCTGGACAGCCAGAGGCGGTGGGCGGGGAGCCACCACTCCCCTCAGGGTGACTGTGGTCCTCTGCACAGCCAGAGGCGGACGGCAGGGGGCCGCCGCACCACTACGGCCAGCTGGAGGTGGAGCGCAGGGGGCCAACGCTCCCCTCTGGGCAACCAGGGACCTTTGGACAGCCGGAGGTGGAGGGCAGAGGGCTGCCGCTCTCCTCCGGACATGCTCCCGGTACTTAGCGCTGGAGCGCAGGCATCGTAGAATTGATCTTATCGGTACAGGTATGCGACTGAGCTCCATATGGCCAGGGGCGGAGGGTGGGGGCTTGCCACACCCCTCCAGACTACTAGGGGCTTCTGTAGAGCCGGAGGGGGAGGTCACCTCAGGGATGGGTGTCAATGGCTGGGGCCAACTTAGTAGGGGCCGGGTCCACTTTGGCTGTAAAATACGGAAATCAAGTAAGCATTCAACCTTTTCAAACTTTTTCATGCAAATCTCTCATTCTGATATTAAACTCATGTCATTTGGATGTGCTTTGTTTCAGGGCAGGGTGATGTGTTTGTTTTAAACTGTTCAAAACACTTTCAATAATTCAGCTCATCCATATCCTTCCTCTATCCTATTGTGCTGTTGCACAGTTATAGACATGTTTTTTGGAATAAAGAAGTTGGACATAAAAAAAATTAAATGTGGATCAACATAACTTTCATAGGCATTTCACACCGAGCCACAAGTCCATAAATCCAGCAAGAGACAAACACGAGGGACTACATTTCCTGAAGGAAATGTGGGCATCTAGTTTTATTTAAAACGTGCCACATTTTTAAATAAATCTCTGTTTTTATCAGTTTTACTTGATCAGTTTTACTTGATGAAAGAGAGGGAGGTTGTGATTTAAGGGGAAAGTTGAATTTAAAGATTCATAGGGTACGCACTATGTTAAGAAGTTTCTGTAAGACCATCTGTGGAGTAAAACTGTGGAACAAATTGTGTGTGGAGATAAAACAAATATCAAACATAATTCAGTTTGAAAAAGATATAAAGAATTTATTCTTTTGAGGTACAGTATTTGATAATGACAGTGAGGCTGTTTGTTTATAAATAATGTTGTATTGATATATATATATATATATATATATGTATGTGTATATATACATACATATATATATATCAATAAAACATTATTTATAAACAAACAGCCTCATTGTCATTATCAAATACTGTATATATATACACACACACACACACACAATATTGAAGTATACTGAATATTGAAGTGAATAGGAAATTATTGAAGAAAATTGTTGAATTGTTGAGTCTGTTTGTATGACTGTACTACTATGATTATTTTGTTGTGCATCATTCAATTACTGCATTATGTATTAATTGTGGTTGAATGCTAAAATTTGGAAAAATGTATGGTTTAATTTTTATATTAAGCTAGTGATAAATGTGCAAAAGCACTTGAGGGGTCGGATTAAATAAATTTATACTTCTTCCTACTCCTTTTCGACCATACAAAATTCAGACTTGCACATACTTGAAGATAGACTCTGTTCATTTAAATGTTATTTTGTTTTTATCTTATCTAGCCTTGTTTTGTTTTGTTTCTTTGCATGTTTGAAATAAATGAATTAAATAAATAAATAAATAAATAAATAAATAAAGACTTTTCTTTTGAGTATTATTTAGATGAACTGAGTGATTATGAAAGTGTTTTGCTTTGGCTTATGTCTCAGTCTCATGTAAAACTAATTAATTCTTCCAAATTGACAAATTTATTTTTTTCAATATCAGTCTTAGTTTTATCTAAAACTAGTCAGAAATGTTAGTAAATCTCAGTTTTTCATCAGTTTTACTCCTCTTTTGAATATTACTTAGATGGATTGAGTGATTAGTCTTTTTTTGAATTTTATTAAACAATATGACAAGGTTTACATCAGTTTTTCATCACTTTTACTCCTGCTTTAAGTGTTATTTAAATGAATTGACAATTTTACTTTAGTTTTTCTTTATATCAGTCTTAGTTTTCTCTAAAACTAGTCAGATTATTTAATAAATCTCTATTTATATCACTTTTACTTCTGTTTTGAGTATTATTTAGATAAATTGAGAGATTTTGGATGAGTTTTGCTTTAGTTTTGTCTCAGTTTCATGTAAAACTAATTAATTCTTCCAAATATACCTTTGTGTTTCTTCAATATATGTTTTAGTTTCATCTGAAACTTATGAGATTTAAGAAATCTCTTTTTTTAAATCAGTTTTCATCCTCTTGCAACGTCCCAGTTTTATGGCGTTAATAAGTTGCAGGTCAGACAAAAATACTGGAAGCAAATCTTAGTGTTTGAAGGACAGCAACAGGTCTATGTTTATTGAAGCATCGGCGCAGAAGCATCAGTCAAACCATCAGAGCCTGAGAGTAAATCTATACCCATTTACATTACATTTTTCTATGGAATTTGGATTTTGATGTGAGATTGTGACAAGTGATGTGAATAAATGGATAGCTTGTGCATTTCTATCCTTTTTTATTTATTTATTTTTTTATTTTTTTATAACCAGAGCACAGTTGGAAAACAGCAAGAGAAGGATCCATGAACATCCACAGCAGCAGATCAAAGGAAGATTTTCAATAAATACCAAGGTAAGTCTTGATGTACAACTCTGGATTTTAAATGCTAAATGTTAGATGCTATATGTTCTCCCAGGTATCAGTTAAAGAGCTGCATAGGAGGCATTTCCTGAAAAAACATGCAAAAAATAGGCAAAAGGCATGTTCTATTTGGATGGGCAGATTAGATAGGCCCACCTCGGAATTCAGTTTCTGTGCAGGAGCAGTAATAGATCATAGATCTATAACTAATAGATCATTAGTGGAATCACCTGTGTTAAATGAACAGGTAGAACCAATACATGGCAGGACTTTTACTGTATGGAGCTGGGATTACCCACCTCTGCCAAAGACTAACAAAAGTGGGTTTAGCAAAATATGACCCCTTTAATTTCCCTTCTCTGTCAAGCTCCCTTCCATCCTGTAGGGGGTGCTGTTTAATTTGCGGTATGGTTGTTATGATGGGCACTATGACGGTTGTTACAGGGGTCAACAATGTGCTTTACCTAAAATCAGTCTCAGTCTCTGTGGAGCAACTGGAAGTTGAGTTGTGATTCTGCTGATGAGGAAAAAAGTGAAAGGCCAAATGCTTTGGGAGAGGAATGAATCCATGATTCAGGCTGATGTGTTCTTAGTTTTGTTCACTATAAAGAGGTAAAATGTGCTATTTATTTTACAGAACATTTAAAGGGTAGAAACTAAAGCTTATAAACTGGACGCATCTTTTACTTACACTGTTTTTATTGTTTCAGAATATTTTCTCAACTTCTTTCTCTCTTTTTTTTTGTCTTGTTTTGTTTCTCTACACCACCACTACTGCAGATGTCTGAAGCTCTGCATAGCCAGTAATACGATGTATAACATATGCATTCCATGGAGTAACAGATCAGTGCACAGGTGAGTGCACTGTGCAGGATTTTTGTTCACATACAAAAACATGACATCTGAAATGCAGTATTTCCAGAGATCAGACAATTATCCTCCTTTGTTGCTGGGCATCTCTGCAGGATGTTAAATGTCGCCCTCTCAGAAATGTCTCCTGGATGAGGTTCAGGTCCCTCTATACGCTGTGAAGAAGGATGACATCACATCATCATGACATCATCAAATCAAAAATCACAGAGAAGGTAAAGGTGAGTCAAACCTGTCTAAAGGCTCAAAGTCTATAAACTGAAATATGAGCTCTGATTAAGATTGAAGTCAGACTTATGGAGGGATTGTTTTAACTTTTCCAAGTTGTCTGTACTGTTATTGTTGTGTTGATTTGTTCATGACAGTTATTCTGCCTGTACATTTGGGTTAACTAAAGTTTTATCACTGTGTTCATTTGCAGTTGTTTGGTGTCCTCTTGTGGCAAAACATGAATGGTGTTTTTGAGGTTTTACGCAAAGTGTTCAGCGCATGTGCGAGGAATCCTGTATGATGGGAAAGTGATGAAGCAGTTTTGTGCAGAACATAGTGCTTTTGTCTCAGCAGTTGTTGCCTTGGACATCATTTGTCTTTTTACACGTTCCAAAAGTGATGTTGGAAGTCAATAAACAAGGTAAAAGACCATCTGGTCATCACTGGAGCCTACATCACATGTGTTAGCTAGCTGTCTAACGTACAGAAAGAAGAAACTGGATGTGAAAGTTAGAGAAAAATGTATTTTTCTGAACTGACACAGAAGTGACACTGGGTCCTTATGGGTTAACCTGAAATACTGACTTTGAAGGAAAATGACAAATTGGTCCCACTTAGATATTTACAGTTTTTGTCCCAGAGTTATTGATTAATTACTTTTACATAGAGTTACTCAGTTTACAATAGCTACTCAGATTCTAATAAATGATAGTTAATTTCCTGCAAAGGTCACTTTTCTCAGGATAGAGACAGATAGGGATATTTGCAATCAGCATTTAAAAACACTATTGATAAGCCTGTACATCAGAGTTCTGTTTTTATTAAATATGACAAACAAATGTTTGTTAGTGTTGCCTTAAACATCACTGGTTAAATGAATAGAATATGTGCTGCAGTGGACATTTAGAATTATTATTAGAGCAGCAAAGAACACATGAAGTCATAAACAGTAGCAATGACTTTATTGCATATAAGTGGGTTCATGTTATAACAGTCTAACTTGTGGGTTTTTTTTCTCCACAAAGACCTGAGAAATGTCTGTCACCTATATTTCTAATGAAATGACTGACCAGAGGGTTTCCCAAAACTAGGAAAATGTAGCTCTTGAGCAACAATGACCTGAGTGTCTGCATAATCCTTGAACTCAGGAGGTAGGTTTTGCCTTTGATTTCTTCAGGTGTCATCCAGATCCACACAGCTTCCAGTAGACGGTAAACAAAGTCAGCCCAGGCTGTGATGATTCTGCTGGCGGTTGTCCAATGGATGTTGAACTGGTGGCCAAGCTCTCTGTGTGTGCATCCAGTTGATAGATCAGAATCAGTTTATTTGCCATTTGCAGAAAAAAATGCATTGGAAACTAGGTGCAAGAGCTCAGCATAAAGATACAAGAAAGACAGTAACAAGTTAAAATTAAAACCGCAAGCGGTGTTAAGGCCCTCGCCCTCATGTGCTACTGCCTCCCACACAACCGCCGACACTACCTGACAGTGAGAAGACTCCATTTTGTGGGCTGGATCCAACATTCTGCAAGATAAATACACTTTTACATAAAAATGTAGGGGGCACTATAGTTTAATTTTTTTTTATTTTGTCACATGAATGAGTATAGGTGTGGGAGATGGACAACTAATTCAAATTTGAGGCAAATTGGTGTTTGTATGTCCGAACTGCAGCAATTTTTGTAATGGTAAATTTGTAGGGGGCGCTATAGTGCGAAATTTTTTCAATTTTGTCTGATGAATGGGTGTAGGCCTTTGAGATTGACAAGTGATTCAAATTTGAGCCAAATCAGTGTTGGTATGTTCAAACTGATGCCATTTTTGTCTAGGTAATTTTGTAGGGGGTGCTGTAGTGTGAAATGTAAATTTGTTTTGAAAAATAGGTGTAGGCCTGGGAGATTGACAACATATTCAAATTTGAGCCAAATTGGTGTTCATATGTTCAAACTGAAGTAATTCAAGTAAATTTGTCTTTGTAGGGGGCGCTATAGTGCGACATTTAAATTTCTTCCAATAAATTGATCTAGACCTGGGAGGTAGACGTCTGAGTGAAATTTGAGCCAAATTGGTGATCAACTGTCCGAACTGAAGCAAATTTTGCGATGGTACATTTTTGAAAAAACTTTGCAAACTTTGCAACCACGTCACATGAAAACAGTTTCACCAATCCCAACTAATTGGATAACTTTTGATCCCCCACTTGTCTAGATACTGTACACTGATTTTGAGCTCATTTGGCCAAACGGCCAAGGAGGAGATAGTTAAAATATGACGACAGTGAAAACACTGACTCAGCATTTTTGAAATTTCAATCCAACATAGTGGACTTCCAGTTTGTTTAGGGGCATGGCCATAATAAAATTTTTTGTTTGTCTCCCGATGATGAAACTGTGTACCGATTTTGGTAGCTCTACGACAAACTTTGTGTCAGACATGCTCCCATTGGTGCAATGTATTTTCACTTTTCAAGGGGGCGCTGTCGCAACATTTCTTTACTGACATCTATGAAACCTATATGTAAATTGAATTTTTCACACTTCTGAATTTTGTGCAAAATTTGGTGAGTTTTTGTGCATGTTTTGGGGGGTGAAATTTGAGCTCAAAGAGCGGGAGAAAGAAAAATTAAAACCGCAAACGTTGTTAAGGCCCTCACCCTCCCTAACTACTGCCTCCCCACGTGACTGCCGACACACACCTGACAGCGAGAGGACACCGTTTCATGCGCTGGATCCCACATTCTTCAAGATACACACACTTTTACATAAATAGACAGGGGGCACTATAGTGTGCATTTTTTTTGATTTAGTCAGATGAATGAGTGTAGGTGTGGGAGATTGACAACTGAGTCAAATTTGAGCCAAATTGATGTTTGTATGTCTGAAGTGGTACAATTTTTGTAATGGTAAATTTGTAGGGGGTGCTATAGTGCAAAATATTCACTTCTTGTAATGATTGGGTGTAGACCTTTGAGATGGACAAGTGATTGAAATTTGAGCCAAATTGGTGTTTGTATGTCCGAACTGAAGCAATTTTTGTAATGGTAAATTTGTAGGGGGCACTATAGTGCGAAATTTTTTCAATTTTGTCTGATGAATGGGTGGAGGCCTGTGACATTGACAACTGATTCAAATTTGAGCCAAATCGGTGGTAGTATGTTCGAACTGATGCCATTTTTGTATAGGTAAATTTGTAGGGGGCGCTATAGTGCGAAATCTAAATTTCTTTTAATAAATGGGTGTAGGTCTGGGAGCTGGACAACTAAGTCCAATTTAAGCAAAATCGGTGTTTGTATGTCCAAACTGATACAATGTTTGTAAGGGTAAATTTGTAAGGGGCGCTATACTGCGAAATATCAACATCTCCTAATGAATGGGTGTAGGTGTAGGAGATGGACAACTAATTCAAATTTGAGCCAAATTGGTGTTCGTATGTCTGAACTGCAGCAATTTTTGTAACGATAAATTTGTAGGGGGCACTATAGTGCGAAATTTTTAAAATTTCATCTGATGAATGGGTGTAGGCCTTTGAGATTGACAAGTGATTCAAATTTGAGCCAAATCAGTGTTGGTATGTTCAAACTGATGCCGTTTTTGTATAGGTCATTTTGTAGGGGGCGCTATTGTGTGAAATGTAAATTTGTTTTGATAAATAGGTGTAGGCCCGGGAGATTGCCAACATATTCAAATTTGAGCCAAATCGGTGTTTGTATGTTCAAACTGAAGCAATTCTAGTAAATTTGTCTTTGTAGGGGGCGCTATAGTGCGACATTTAAATTTCTTCTGATAAATCGGTCTAGACCTGGGAGGTAGTCGTCTGAGTGAAATTTGAGCCAAATTGGTGATCAACTGTCCGAACTGAAGCAAATTTTGCAAGCTGTCGCAACATTTCGTTACCAATATCTACGAAACCTATATGTAAATTCAATTTTTCACACTTCTGAATTTTGTGCAAAATTTGGTGAGTTTTCGTGCATGTTTAGGGGGTGAAATTTGAGGTCAAAGAGCAGGAGAAGAAAAATAAATAATAAATAATAATAAATAAAAATAATAATAATCTGAGCAGGAACAATATATCTGTTTCCATGACAACCACATATTTAGCCTTATTTGAAAGGTCTCAAGCTCCCCCACGTCACTGTGGGGTCCAATGTCACATCTCGTGCACTTACACTCACGTGACCGACCCCCACGGGGCGTGGCCCATTGACTCCCATTCATTCTAAGCAGGAGTAAGTATGTGGTTTGTGTGCGTGACATGCACATGCTCGGAAAGGTATGAGTGCCGTGAATGTGAATGTGTGTGAGTGGCGACATTGGCGAAAGGTGACCGCGTCACTGGCATGTTCGTCCCTGTGCGCCCACTGCAGACTCAATAGGCCCTGCACCGCATTACTTGGCTCAGGCCTAAAAATAATGAAAAATTACACAAATAAGAGGAATAAAAAGACAGGTGCCCCCGTAGATCAACCGACACTCACTTGGACAAAGTGAAAATCATTAATCCTGTATCCTGTTTGTGTTTGCTAATAGCCATGTATTGGGGGATCAAATTATCATACATTATGGGATTTTGGAATTATTGATCGTACAGAGGGTGAAATTATTGTACAAATATGATAATTATCATACGTCTGGCAATGCTGAATATGACCCATTTGGATGTTCAAAGGCTCCGTAGTGAACCTGGAAACACCATCATCGTCTACAACATTGATTCACCAGTAAAACCCGTGGAGTTGGATCAGTGACAGTGGATGGACACACTTCGTTTATGATCAGTTAATAATGTATTTCCTGAAAAAAGTTATTTTTTCCTCAGTTTTCTCTGTTTTGACATAATATTCCTCAACTTTAATTTGAGCTTTTATGAACATCTACATGATCAATAAGTTAAATATAGGAAATGCATAATTTTCACTTCAGAATACAAAATACAGAGCATAATATTACAAAAAATGTTGATGATGTTGGTAAGTTCAGCTTTGTCATGTAACTTATCTGACAAAGCTGAACCTTATAAAATGTGGAAAATTTCAGTAATTCTTGTGTATCTGACTCAATACTACTGACATCATGGGGATATAATGTCACCGTTACACCACCATACCACACTGAGATGCAGTACCCCAGGATGCAGTAGTACAAAGCCAACAGTAACTTCTCCTCCTGGTTGTTTTTTCCTGAACACTCTCAGGAGGTGAGAGTGAGGGTCTTCTTCCTCACTGCACTCTTTATCTTGCAGCCACTGGATGAAAATGATTTCTGTGATGAACCCCAACAACTATTGACATTCACCACTGACACTGTGGACAAAAGTGGGCTTGTCAGTCTCCAAACCAACAGACCTTAGTGACAGCCACAGTTTTGTCGATTCCTGACACTTTCTCATTGACCGTCATAAAATGACAAACTGTTTACAGTCTAATGCTGTCAAAAAATCTGTTGTTGCTGATGCTAGACTAGACTGGGGCATATATTATGTTAAATATTCAATACAGATACAGTTGGCTTCAATACTGGCTCCTCAAAAACATACATTTCTGATTTTAACAAAAAGAAAATATTTTTCAGTGCAT
This sequence comes from Apogon hyalosoma, assembly GCA_037367295.1. Lineage (NCBI taxonomy): Eukaryota > Metazoa > Chordata > Actinopteri > Kurtiformes > Apogonidae > Apogon > Apogon hyalosoma. Next base: position 16,245 of record JAPQRP010012816.1, read on the forward strand.
TTGTGTTTTTATAAATTCAAAGCAGAATTACAACATAAAAAGTAAACATATTAACCCCAAGTAGAAGTGGTCTGTTAACATGATACGGCATGTGTAGACGCTGATGAGATTAAACCCTAAAGTGTTGAAATTTGAGTTTTAATGACACCAGGCATTTTTTGATATTTGATAGTTTTGTTGC
>JAPQRP010012942.1:0-16413 GCA_037367295.1 Apogon hyalosoma
CAGTGTCACCATTGCATGTAAATCAGCTTCGAATCCACCTTGGAATGCTGCCATGCAAGTCCTAAACTGTAACAGGATACTGAACCATTCCATGATGAAGTTGGTAATCTACTTTGCACTTTGAACTTTATGTTGAGCTTTAAGGATGTTTTCAAACATTAGCCTCGCTTTAAGTCTAGTTTCATGCAGATAGCTGAGCATGACACCAGTTTTTATTTTGCAGTTCCCTATTCTGAGATATAGTACACTTTTAATTACTAACTGTTTAAGTTTAATGATATGGTGCATTTTAAATGAGTCTTCATTGTTGTTATGAATGATTTTTAAAATTTCTTTTTTTTTTACAGTGTGCATCAATCCAGTGGAGTAGAATATGTATATTTTTTTGAAAGAAAATATATGCAAATTAAGAAATAATAAGTGGTGAGTGTTAAGTGACAATAGATTAGATGGAAATTCTTAATAGCAAACACAGTTTTTCAATATAGACATATCTATGCAGGTATAAAGATATTTCTATATCAATGCTTCAATTAACTTACTTACTTTAGGCCAACATACAAGACTTTTTTGGCTTCAGTCAGCTCACTCAACTGCTTGTGTAATGAGCATGCAATTGCTTTGTAACACAGCTAATCAGGCTTGTCTTTGGCCATCTCTGAACAAATGAGGAGCCTGTCAAAGGCATGTTTGAGTTATGCCCCTTCACCAGCCTTAACAATGAACTATCACAGTGATCTGTCTTTGGTTTCCTCCCACCTAATTGAGCTTGATGAGCATGACACCCGATACTCCGCCCTCTCTGGGAATCGCACTGTCTCAATACTCTTCAGTGACAGTTCCAGTCACAGATTTGAGGAACAATTTGGTAAAGTGCCACGCCACCCATCTCATATTGCACAAAAACTTTGAGGGGACTGATGCATGTCATTTTGTAATGACAAAATTCCTTCACCTTCACCACTATAAGCTTCTCATTACATCGCACAGATTGTGCTTAACGTGTTCCCAAAGAGACCACAACAACTATCTTCACCCGCTGGGTGAATTCTCACTACGAGGATAATTTCGCTTTGAGAACAGAACCAATTAATAACTGTCACACATTCTGACTGCAGGACTAACTGAAGTGATATGGTGCCGCAATTCATAATGTCAGCAATATAATCTTCTCACCTACACTGAACAACCATTTCCTTTAAAGCTATTCAGATCCATAAGAAAATGAGGCCAAAAGGTAGAGGGATGGAGCACACCTGATCCCCTCTCACCCCCCTCACAGCTCCCTGGGACCTCTGCCTGGGTGGCCAACAGGCCCATGCATGATAAGGTGAAGGCTTAGGGGGGATTGGAGTGTAACTGACCTCCACATTTTAACTCTTTATTAAAAAAAAACAAAAAAACCAGTCATTTTGTGAATACGAAGTCTTATAGTTAAAGTTAGAAAAATACTTAGAAGAGACTATGATAAACCATTAAATTTGTTTGTTGAAAAGTTTTTGAATTAATCTTGACTTCCCTGACATTTACCATTTCATAAATGTTATAATAAATACTTTAGGCACATATGAGGTTACGCCAAGTCAGTTTTTATAGCAAACAGATAATTCTTAACTTGTGACAACAGGACAACGAACACGTAAAAGGCCCTTTATACTTATTGTCATGGCCCTGAGTTATCAACCTTGAGATCTGTGCTTCTCAACCTGAGTTTCACATTTCTCGCCCTCTCTGTGCGTTTCCTATGTGTGCAGTCAAGCCTGACTGGAGCAACGCTGCAGAAATCTGACCAACGTCCAGATCAGGTTGAGTCCCCTCTTCTTAAACAGGGTAAATTTGTGTTCAGGGGAAGAAAAAGAATCCTAAGCCAAAATAAAAGGTGAAGAGCAAATCCATTTCCTTGTGCTGTCAAACAATCCCTTCATTCACTGCTATCTAAATGACATTTAATTTGATTCTGCTGTTGATCTCTCCGATACCCTGAGTGCTTCCAAGACATCTACTCTGGCTGTCCTGCCACGCTGGCCAGGTATGAAGGGGGAGAAATCTGATGAGCCGTCACACAGCATCATGCACAGGGGCACGGGTGTGTGCATGCACATACACATCCATAGACACACACTCACAAACACACATGCACAGTTGCACAAATGGTGGCAAACATCCTGAAATAAAACCATAGGTAGCAGGTCTGATTTCACAGGATACACCAGGTCATGTGAGACAGAGGTGGAAATACAAATTGCGTTAACACTCGCGTCCAAGAACTCCTAAACCCTTCTCTTGAGATCACCTGTTCAAGTAACCACCATATTGCTGCTTTTCCTTTTAAGCCAAATTAAATAAAATAACTTAAAGAAGCACAGTAATTATCCTCTATAATTATGCACATTTGCTGCCTGACTTTAACAAACTAACGCCTACATCTTGTTCATTTAAAGTCACAGTTTCATATGGCAACGGAAAAAGTGTTTGCAGACTTTTAACAAACAGTACAAAAGATGGGTCTTTTCCTCTCTCCAGTGACCTCTATTGGAAAACAGAAACACAAACCAAGTGCAATCCGAACACCCGTGCTTCAATCACCACATACAATGTCCTTTTACGCCTGCTTTAGGACCATTTGCTGTTATCAAAACAAGACAACGAAAAATGGGTTGGTCATAATGTTTTGGTTTTTTTTTTAAAATCACTAGTAAAACAGAGCTCCCTGACTTAGGGAGCTCTAAAATAAAATAAAATACAATATATCCTCATGAGATCCAGCAATGTACTTTTGTCTGTGGGGGATAAGAATTTCACAGCTTTACTAAAAGAAAAAAATGCTGTCCACTGCAAAGGATATTCCATAAAAAAATATATCTGAAAAAACTGTTGCATCATACTCTTTCCAATCAAGATAATTATTTTATGTTAAAAAAAAAAAAAAAGCCAAAACCTTTACTTTCCTGTTTCCCAAGACAACATGTACATTTTTGGTACCAGTGCTGGCGAAAATGATTGAGGTTCTCTATAATACTAGATGACATATCCATTATTAATGCTATAAATTTAGAGCATATAGACATAGACTGAGATTTAAAATGCATTTAATATAAAATGTTAACTTTGGAATTAAAATACATACATAAATATGCTTGACAACAAGGTATGAAACAAAATCTTAAAAAATTAACAGTGTTGTAAAATGAAATTTTGTTATTGACAAACTACAAGGTAACATTTGGGGTGTTACTGTGCATTTTGTGTGATATCATCTCTCTGGCTGAAGTTAACGATAGTGGCTGCATGAGGACTGATCAAGACATTCCAGTGACCACAGGGTTACACCAGGACATTAGCAGAGCCTCGTAGAGGAATTAGCTCATTAATGTAATGGTAACAAGATGGAATCAGCCTCCCTGGGGAGAGATATGGCAGGAGCATCTCCGCAGCTGCCTTTTTTTGTAAATCACTCTGCTTATCTGGTAGGAGGAGGTGATCAATACGGCAGCATCACTGTAAACAGATAATGTAGCGTACTCTGGGGCTCGCGTCTGTATAGCAGCCCATTAGGCCACACAGCCATCCAGATGACGGATAGTGATAAGTAGACAGCAGGGCTGCGTCCTTGTGTTGCAGCTCGTCACCAGCCCCTGTCTGTACTGACCTGACAGAGCAACATCACAAGGTTAAAGTGTGACCTCTCCTGTTTTTTCTTTACACACACATATATTATTTAAAAAACAGTCAGATAGACTTATATGAATAACCCTCTGTCCGTTCAAGTGAATATGGTAAAATCTGAATGGAAACGCATACATAAAATTTACATCCTTTTGTTTGCATGCAGTTTGTTTTGTGACAATCACATCAATTATCAGATGTTTCTTTGTTGTAAGACACATCAGTCTATTTGCAATGAAAAAAGGTTTCTTCCCACTCCTTTTTGAGCATAAATTAACGAATCTGAAGTATTGTACCTGCATGTATTCTGTTGATTGTTTTGTTGTATGTGGGTCATTTGTGTTTTAAATGCTTACTCACTTGAAATAAATGAAAGGTGCACACTAAGGCTGTGTAATTTGGTGAAAAATGCACATTGTATTTATTGTCAGCAATAAATGCAACTTCAAGTGAAGCCAAATGCACGGTTTACTCATTTTGGAGATTTTTTTAACCCGAATATCCTTAAACTAGCATAAAAAAATTCCATAAATACTTTAATTCTGAATGTTTTACACAGTACAACAGAGATTGATTTTATTTTTCACATTTCTCCAATAACATCGCCTGAAATCATTTTAAATATACACCTTTACAATGCAGTCTTTGGTGATTGTCTATTTGAACAAACAGATATTTCAATTATGTTTCCAATTATATTAATTGATCCTCACTAGTCGCCTATATTCTGTTTTTGCTGAGGGTGAAGTTCAATTCCCAGCTCACAGCAGCCAAAGCTCCCATGGGTCCCGTTGTATTAGCACCACTGACAGGTCAGCCAAAGAATTAATGCATAAATCTAAACAAGCTACTAAAATAGCTTATTTTGCCTTGGATGTACTGTTGGATGTATATGTAATTGATTACAGTATGTGAAATTCCACTGTACAAACATGCGCAAATCATTCCTTTTTTGCACAAGAATTTAACTAGATTGATACACATGGAACATAACACATGAGCCTCGTCACTGGAGAAATCTTAAAATCCATAAATGTACTACGCACACTGCTAATACACCGTCAAGCACATGCATGCAAGCAAATTCAGCAAACAAACAAGAAAGAGTCTCTTCATTCAAGTTCCTCCAATTCAAAGTCTGCCTGAAATTCCCTCAGTTTACAATGATTGAGGAAGAGAGACTACAGAAAAATCAATATACATGTGATGCCCTTTAAAAGCCTTATAAATATAAGAAGCATTTGTCCATTAGCAGAGATTCAGAGACCAGTAAATGCTAATGAATGGGGGGAGCAAGGCCATTCTAGTCCATTACAGAGTCCCACTAGTGAGTACAGCAACCTCTCTGAGGTTATCTACTGGCAGGCCATGCAAACGGCAGACCCACAACTCAAAAATACTCTGCACTCTAAATGATAAATGGGACACATGTGCTTTTTGTATTTCCAGAGAACAGAACAAACACAAATGGATTACTGAAATAGAAATGCTTACCACTGCTACGAGGCAAGTGCAGTTACTCATTAATACATTCTGAGAGTATTTATTGAGATGAAGTAACTATAAACAGTGATAAAGGAAGTTAGTTGACATTAACTCACTCACTTTATACAACTGCAAAAACACAAATAGGAAATAAAGCAGTGCATTATCAGAGAGGTCAGTGAAAGGATACAGTCGAGGTATGATACTTGAACAGCAACATTTCTTACTTTTTTTACTGTTTTTACTGAGCCACAAATGCATGACTTAAATGTTAACGTGTTTTTTTAATTGTGATTTTAATGTTAACTTCTGAATAAATGTGCAGCCTTCAATGTCCACAAAGACAAACAGGATTAATGTCTCAAAATAGATAAAGATATATATATAAAAAAAATATCATACAGGCCAGAAAAATGAATTTCAGCATTTGCAATCAGTGAATTAAGTCATTTCCATTGATAAATGCTGTGTATGCATATTCATATGACCTAAATAGTCTGAATAAAAATGTATAAATAGAAGAGAAGATGACATGTAATGTGTGTTGAAAGGATAGTGAACGCGAGGAGAACAGATATCTAGCAGGTACTTTTCATCACTGGTCGCCAAAATATCCACTCCACACCTGTTCACATGCTGATCCTGAACCTAAATTTAGACTTACACCTAGTCCACAAGGCCACGTTCATGGTCAGTGTCACCTCTGGTCTCAAAGGCAACAGCAGGTTAAAGAGGCCCATTCTAGTTTCAAACAGCCTGTTCAGCTTTTCCAAAATCAAATTAAACCAATCATAAGCTTAAGAGACAGCTCACCCTGCTGGCTTGAAACAGCAATTCGATTAATTCACGAGACAGTAACTGAGTTTTTATGTTGAATGGTGATCCAAAAATATACCTACGCACTGCAAACATTTAACTAATGGAGAGTAATATTATGTAAATAGTCTCGTATGATGATAGTACTCACTTGAGAGGAATACGAGTGACTGCAGTGGGCGTGGACCCAGCAGTGATGACCTGCAGAATTTGTTCCAGAGCTGATAGACCACCGCCCACTTGGAAGGCCACTTGGTCCGCATTGTTCTGTTGAAAAGGGACAGAGAGAGACAAACAGAGAGGCACAGTCAGGGGGCAACAAGCTACAGGCTGGACAGGGGATTTCATGGCTCTCACAGGGGAGGGAACCTTTCTTTCTCTTGTAGGGGCGAGGGATTGAAATCTGAAACAAAGTGATCCCTTAAGTATTCCTGTTTAATCTCAAAAGTGCACAACCTGACTCCGCCCAACACCAGTCAAGTTTCAGGCGAAGGCAAATGCTCTGCAGGCTCTAGTTCACACCAGGGTGGTCTTTACAGATGACCATAGACTAGGCGAAAACTGGGAAAACACCACTAAAACTACAAAAAAACCCAAAACAAAACACGGTGATTAGACATCTTTAAATTTATATCAGCACTGTTACTGGACAGAATATATCATACCAAACTCATCAGCATTGTATCAGATATGTTGGGTTAACTGCACTTCTGCACTTGCATTACTTCACCTCTTGTGTCAGCATTTGCAGGGATTAAAGTTCCATGTAATCCAGTTCAGGGATTTCTTTTAACACCATCCAGCTTCACATGCTTGCAAAGGGTCTTTTCTCAGATTTCTAATTACTGTAGATGAGATAAAAACTATGCTGATAGCAGGACGTCTGATTTCAGTGTGTTAGACTGAATGGTTTACTACTTGTGTTACCTCTCTTTTTAATCTTATCTGTAAACCTAACAGAACAGCATGGATCATTTGTGCATCAAACAGCTTTAATTGCAATATTAGAATAGTGTTCTGCACACACCTTTGTTTTACAAAAGGTTATTCTTTTCTGGGTAAGCATAACTCATTGTGTGTATTCTCAGTGTCTTTTAAATATATAGAAATTGCAAATGAAATCAATAACTATTTGATACTTCAGTTTGAGAGTATGTTTCTGTCCCTTTTAAGTTATATTGTCTTTTTCTTGATTTACTTGCTGGCTACAAATAAACTAACTTAGTCAAAGAAAAATACACCAGCCTAACAGATTAGATTTATGAACACATGTAAAAAGTTAGGTCCTGCCCTCCTGAGATGATAGGCGAGAAGAGTTAGAGTAATTGGCAGTGGGTCAGATGCTGTTGCTACAGTGTCTTGTAAATCAACAAGTACAAAGCCAGCAGCAAGCGCTGCTATCAGGCATGTTTGTGCCTGGGTCGACACAGAGGAAAGGAGCTGGAGGGGAGCTGCTGATGGAGGGACGTCTTCAAACAACTGCAGAGGGCCGTGTTACACTGCAGGTCACTCCTCCACCTAATGAGGTTACAGGCTTCTCAGTGCTGTGACAGCACTAAAATCCAACCACTTCACAGTGCTTTTGTTCCGCAGATGGGAAGTTGCCAACAAGCCTGAACACATTGAGAGAGAAGCGCTTTACCAAATTACAGATAAGCTCTTCATCTGTCATTCATTCCTGCTGCTGAGGTAACTGCTCCTCGATTCCGGTGTCAGACACAGACACAAGACGCACTGAACAATTATATGAGGTCTGGGACAAAAACATTAACAAACATGCCAAAGAATACTTGACTTTAACATAATGAGAAATGTCTCAAAGACAATCCTAAAAGCCAGAGTAGTAGATTTTAACTCAGTTTCCTTTCTCTAGGTTGCCAGCAGTTTTGCGAACTAATCAATTGGGTCTCAGTCACTGAGCTTGGCTTAACCCCTCTCTTAACCCTCCCATCAACACACCTACCTAAAAGCTTCTAGGCTAAATGAAAAGAGACATCTCTTTCATAGCAGCTTATCAAATGGTATTAAAGGAAGTAACTGGGACCTGCCCAGTCCTGGCTGTCTCCTGTGGAAAACAGACAAGAGTTTGGCTAGTCAATGCCTTTTCTGCTCTGCTGACAGATTTATCTGTTGTGATGATAGAACAATACAGGTGAAGAGGATTAGTTCAAACTACATGACATACTGTTGTTAGGTGGTCTACACATGCAATGGGCTGCAGAAAATATGAAGGCACCAGAGTATTACTGCGGAGGTGCATTTCAACAAAAATATAAAAATATAGTATTATTTTGCATGACATCAGCTGCCTGATATTTTCATCATGTGCAACGCAGTTGCCTCACTAAGCAAATAGGATAGCTTCTGGTGATGATCTTTGTACAAACATAATCTAGCAGTAGCAACAGAAATCATATTTGCATGTAATCGCACTGACAGTGTAAGTATACATTAAGCTGAATTTGCAAACAAACTTTTAACAGTTCAAACACAAAGTGTCAATGTCTTCCACAGTTTGTTCTTAGAGGGACGCTCCAGCAATTTGAGAACTATGCTTATTTGCAGTCTCAACTACTGCTGATGGAAACTTGCAGTGCAACTAACTGAATGCAAGACAGAAAACGGTCTCTCCAGTACATATACATGAAGTCACAAAGTTTGCACACAACTGTAGTTATAAATAAAACCAAGGAGACTCTGGGATGCATTACTTAAGTACTTATATATAAATAGAAGTTGCTAGATTACATTTCTTTCACTTTATGAAAGACACAGATTTTATTTTTTAAAAACAAACTTTCTGAGGATGCACTTCTGTAAAAACAGGAGTTTATTCTTTCTATGAAAGTCAAAAAATTGCTGCTGTAATATTTTCATGCAGAGTAATGATTTCCTTTTGCTTTCAGTTCAACACTAAGCTCAGGATAACATGACGTATCTTTGGAACAAAACAGGGATGGAAGTAATTTGGAAGAGTGAGCAAACATGCATATTTGTAAGATCATGAATGACAACAGGAGCATACTCATAGGTGTGTACCTTGAGCAAAAGTTAGAAAAAAAACAATCAAATAGCATTACTAATTTTCCTGAAAGAGACAACAGCAGAGCCATTACTAAGGGCTGAGCATTAAGACTCAAGTAAGACAACTAGCTCCTGAATTATGCAACAGGGTGAATCTTATCTTATTATCGTCCAGTGCGACCATTGTTACACCAGCTGATGGAAAGTACTGAAGCAGCTGGTAATTCCTGCAACAGTGTCCACTGACCAGCAGACCAGCCAGATTGCACTTTGTAGTCTCCTCCCACAGACACTTTAATTAAAGCGGGGAGGAGGGCACAGCCTCAGTCGTCCTTCCCCACCAACAGATGGATAACAACTGGCAGAGCTCATTAAGGACTGGCTTCAACTTTGATCAGCACCATCAAGCCATGGGTCCCCTCATTCACAACTCACATCCAACAATGGCTAAATAGAACAGATCCAGCCTCTTCTCACATGAATTTCATCACTACTGAGTCTTAAAGTATAAAAGTGATAAACAAAGCGCTGCACCCTGAGTACACTGTAAACCACAACAAGGTTTTGGGGATAAACATTTTGAGATTCAGTATAAACTTGTGTGTTTACAAGACATAATTGCATATGATTTAGTACACTGGGAGACCAGGGTGAACATACCAAATGCATAATGCTACATATAGTGTTTACTCTATAAAATGAAACAAAATTAATCAAAGGGCAGTGTGGCGCAAAATTAAATGTCCCACAGAAACCACAGTCAATGTCTAGAAGGAACAAATAAAGAGGAATCATTTCATTCCCTCTTGGTCTTGGTAAGGCATCAAATATAAGTAAATAAAAGTCATCATATAATTTTGACTTTAGTGGATGTGTCTTTTTAGTATAGCAACTGATTATTCCAATGCCAAATGGCACCCTCAGCTCTACAAATAAAGAGGGAAATGAGAAGTCGTCTGCAGTCTACTACTTAACTCCATTATTTATGGCATTAATCATACCATCAGAATATCTGCCATGATGAAAAATGCAAATAACAGAACTCAAACGAATGTCTTTCACTCTGGAAAAACAACCTCCTGAATAAATTTTTAATGGTATGGCTCTTGGGACGGAGATGTCAGTATGCCAGTTGGAGCAATGCGTGATCGATCCTTTGTTGATCTTGACTACTACTTCCAGCATCGACAGCAGGATAAAATTTTCATTACACATAATGTTTTCCTTCTGCTACTATGCGTTAATTATTTGAGTTAAAAGTCTCAAGAACTACCAGAGTGGAATAAAGAATGGAACCTGCAGATATTCATGTTCCTGTCAAGGTCATCTATAGTAAAGTCTGTCTTCTTTTAGCACCATTACCACCATTTGTCTGAAAGGAAATATATACAGGGTGGGTGAAAAGTAACTAAGCATTAGTAATTTGTAATTTCGTTTGTTGTGACATGCCGAATGTTTCGTTCTGCTGTGACATGTCAAATGACAATAAAGTGAATTCTGATTGCTTAAAGAATTTTTAGTATCACTGAAACCATGATGAAAACATTTTTTCAACAGACAACATTAATGGGGATTTTGTTATTCTGGTGGATCTGGAGACAAGGAATCAGGAGGTTCTCAATGATATCCCAGACAATGTCCTTCAGAAGGTTGTTCATTCCATCCCTGGCCATTTGAGGAAACTGGTTGACCCCACTGGTGCTTACATTGAAATATGAAGATTTACTTTAATTTTCCCATGTAATAAAGAACATGTATCATTTGTTTCAATAAATTTGAAAAAGGAATATGTTTTTTTTTATTACCAATTTTTAATGCCTAGTTACTTTTCACCCACCCTGTAGTTCTTGAGTGCAGAGCAGAACACATGTCATTAGACAAGCACATATAAAGACTGTCTTTATGCAAATCCACAAACAAGTTGGTAGAGTGTGAAAGGGGTTTCACAGAAGTTACCAGTCAAAACCAGTTAAACTCACTCAGGTCACCTCTGCTGTCTTTGACAAAGCCCTGACACTGCTGATCTGGGGTCTGTCTGTCAGTCTGCTGGAGGCCCAAGCAAAAAACCTTGTTATACTGCCACTCTTTACCTACCCCCATGTCCCCAGACACAACTCTTTCCACTCCCAGTCATTCACTAAACCAGGCTCAGACTGGCAGCAAATATAAATGTAAATACAGTCTGAAGTTTCCATGCTCCTGACAATTCCTTATCTGTCATACATGCTGTTATTTTCTGGACAAGGTTTAATTAAAGCAGTGGTAAACACTTGAGGCATTATATATAAGTTCTTAATAGCAAGAGAAGCGCGCAGCCAAAAAAGGAGCACATTGGGAAAATTGCATGTCTCAATCACTGTGTGTAGGGGGGGGGGGGGTTTGACTTGAGTTTAGTTTCAGATGGACATGTAGCCCAGACACACAAAGTATTAAGAGGAAAGAGCTGGAGAAAAGCTATTCTATTCTATTCTATTCTATTCTATTCTATTCTATTCATCTGTTCTGCTCTATTCTACTGTAATCTATTCTATTGTATCCTATTTTATTCCATTAATGGTTCTATTCTATTCTATTCTATTCCATTCTCTTTTATTGGGTTCTATTATATTATTTTCGATTCATGTGTTCTGTTCTATTCAGTTCGACTCTTCTGTTCTATTGTATCCTGTTTTATTCCATTAATCGACTCTCTTGTATTCTATTCATTTCCCTACTATTGATTGGTTCTGTTCTATTCTATCAGGTTCTATTCTATTGTGTTGTGTTCTGTTCGACATTACTTTTCTACTTTAATATTTTCTACAGATTAGGCGTCTGCCATATCTTGTTCCTCCTAGAAATTGCTCTGAATCCAAATCCAGATTCTTCACTACTGGGAGTTTGGGCACTTTCTGACATTTTTGTGATTTTCCCTGAAATGAAGGCAGTCACTGCTTTGGAAAACAAAAAAAAAAAAAAAAAAAAAAAAAAAAATCACACACCTGCTGCATGAAAATATCTATCAACATTGACTGACAGCACATTTTCAGTTCATTTCCAAATCTGTCACATTTGACAGATGTTCCTGACCCCGGTTTTGAACACAGGAACTTCAGGTTTGGTTTTCTTCATCCATTGTTCATTTCTGTTTCATATCAGACCTGATTGTATTTCAGTCTGATAATAGAACTGACGGTATCGGCAAAAATATCACATCCCCTGCTATGTAAGCGACGTCAAAACAACTGACGCCAGAACCATAAATTAGTTTCTCTCAGTGGTTGGATGTCACAGACCTACATGTAAACCCTATATTTTAATATTTGTTATGTGAAGATCTATTAAATTATTCATAACATTCCATTCTGTTATTTGGTATTTTTTATCTCGATTTCACTGCTTCCACTTGCATTATATTATATTAGAGTGTTTGTCCAATCATATTTCAGCATCAGGTGTTGCCGGGTAAAATAAATCTGCCTTGAGGCTCAGAATGAACAGTTCAGCCTCTGGAGCACAAATAAATAAATAAATGGAATAAACCTGTCGATTTAACCCTTTAATCCCTGAGACATTATTTCAGGTAAACGTTCTGCTAAGTATTTGCATTTGTTTCAGTGTCCTAAAAACTACTGAGTCAAGGTTATTAACAAAATGACAAAAGCTAGATTTGAAAAAAAGATTTCCGTCAACTGAAATAAATAAAAACTATAATTAAAAGAAAAAATGATAACTGAATCTATACTGTGTGCCTACAAAACTAAAAAAAAAAAAAAACATATAAAAATTATGGATAAAATTCCCTTCGTTTTCGTCTTTGTCAAAGTCGGACCGATACGAAATCGATTTAATTCGCTCGAGCAATTTTAGCTGGTGGCTCCGTGTGGCGCTTCACGGTCCGTCACTTCTTGTTTAGAGTCGCCCCCACTCTACCTGGAAACATGGAGACTAAAGTTGGGAGAAAGCAGCAGAGTCCTGTACGGGATTTATGTGAATACGAAAGATAAAAGATATGAAAAAAACTAAAACTAAACATTTAAAAAAAAAAAAAAGAAAGAAAGCTAATAAAACTAGCCAACCTGCTCTAAAAACTAATTAAAACTAACTGATTAAGAGAAAGAAAAAAAAAGTCAAAACTAAATAAAACTAAACTATGATGAAAAATCCAAAACTACTGTATTATAACCTTTCTGTGAGTTTGTGTTTGTGTTCCTTTTCTTCAGTGGTTTTGTTTTATTGTGTGTTTTAGGATCAAAATAGGTGGAATAACAGAAAAAGACAAAAGAGAGGAACTGAAGTCTGACAGGTTTTTACTAAATAAGGCACTGGAACGTACATCAGTAACAGATTTAGGATGATGAACATGAACTGTGTGAACTGGAACACACTGAACAGCAATTTTGTCCCGGTAGTTTTTGTTTTAGGTTCTTATTTTCTATATCAGTCCAGCTGCTCTTTGACACTTGGTTGAACTCCAAAAAGCAGTTACATCAGTGTTTTTCAACCTTGGGGTCCACATGGGGTCGCCTGAAATTTCTAGTAATTGATAAAAATTGCTTGAATTAAGCAAAAAAAAAAATCTTGAATTAAGCCCAAAAAAATCTGCCAACGGAACGAGTGAAAATTATTTTGGTAAGATTTCTTGAAATCAGATTTTCCAGATCTATTGTCTAAAAATAAGTAATTTATATCTCGCTGAAAAGTTCCTCTTTAGGTGATTATGTCTTAATTCAAGCGTGATGCGATATTTGGACTAGAAATGAGGAAAAATACACTTGGTAGGATTTAGATTTTTTTTCCCAGTGTAATTCACCCAAGGCCTGGGTATGAAGCAGTCGTGGTTATGCGCTGGTTTCTGCAGTGGATCCATTATTGTGCGTGGTGGACATGTTTTAAGGGGATAACAGGTTACTGCGGCTTCTGATTGTTTTAATCTGAATTGCTGTAATGATATATTACATATTCCAGAAATGCTCAGAGCAAAGTTTAATAAGTCTCAGTGCTGCTGTAGAGGATGATAAATCTCATGTATTTTCCATGATGCAGCCTATGGAAGAATAAGCTTATAAATGTTGAACAGTAGCGCTTTGTGATCTGCCGAAACCAAGGGCGACGGCAACACAACGGACTCAACGGTGTGACAGCTCTAATTATATAAACAAGAGGTGTGCCATCGGTTTGCAGATGAGGCACTCTGACACACCCGTCCACAGCCTCGTAAGACTGATTAGCGCAAGTCATTCAGGCTACGGTTAACTTTTAATCAAGGCATCATTTGCGATCAATATTCTATCTGCCAGAGCCTAACGCGAGCCTTGAAGATGACAAATACAGAGTAATGCCCCACATGTATTCAATCCATCTCAGATTATTGATACGGGCCTCGAGGAAAAGCAACCGAGAGGAAATTCCCGGGATGATGGAGCGACGGCGGAGAAGGCTGTTGGAAGGGCGCGAGAAAATGAATAAGACAGAAACATGGAGACGAAGAGCCTCTGGAGGTCATCAGTTACCCCGACGGAGACGGCGGCGGCGCAGTCCGAACACACTTCGAACTCCCTAAAATATCACCTCCAGGCCGCGACGTCGACTTCAAGACACGCTTCGCTCCCCCTCGGAGTCGATTAATATTGATTCCGCGTTCGAGCGAGCGCGCGCGTCTCCTCAGGTGGAACCGGATCGCTGCGGAACGCCCCAGGAGGGCCGGGACGTTGAGAACCATTAGCTGAGTGGCGTAAGAAAATAAAAGCAGATTAAGGCAAATAAGCAATAATAAAAAACCTGCTGTTTCAAGCAAAGGAGGATCATTGGAGAGTGGCCCGAAAGCCTGCGGTAATAGAAAACAGCGGATCGATGTTCATGTTTAGATTTCAGACGCTGACTTCAGTTCAGAAGCACGTGCACACGCTTTAGGAGGCGATGGAAGCGCCGTAACCGCACACACACACACACACACACAGTGATGTTTTTTAATGTAAGTCTGTGTTATCCTGTGCTCCTAAGCTGCTTATCTCACCGCTGAACCTGTGTACGCGCGCAAAACATTACCTTGACTCTCTCCCGACTCTTCTCCCAGTCCGTGTAGTTACTGTAACTTTATATTCAGAGACGCAAACTGCAGAGCTCAGCCTCCAAGAACCACCGAGTTAATGTGTTATTCACTTAAAGCCGCGTCTCTGTGGTCGTATCGCGCAATACGGCGCTGACTTGAGAACTAGCTCTGCGATCCCAACGTCGGCTCTGTGTTGTTGTAAGAAATGAGAGTTAAGGTGTCGAATAGTTGTGTGAAGAATTTCCAGCCTTTCCGCTGTTGCATGAGCCTGAATACGGAAGAAAAAAAGTGGATATTCGCTCAGTTCAGGATGTAAAGATGTAAAGTTGGATATGAAGGGTCAGAATGTGTTGTAATTGTATGTAGAAAGTGTTCAGGTGCTTTCTTTTCACTCTTTTAAATGTGTTTTTGTTTTTTTTTTTGCCAGACTTCAATGGCAGCTCACTGCTCCTGTTCAGCTAAGCGCTAATGCTAATTGCTAATGCTAAAAGGCAGACTGGAATTCCTTATTTGCAGATGATTGATTTAATAATAATAATAATAATAATAATACATTTTATTTGTAATGCACTTTACATTTCAATGAAATCTCAAAGTGCTACAGTATAAAAAAAGCATAGTTAAAAACAATTTTTATAAACACCGTCAATCATCACTTAAACACTAAAAATCACATAAACAACATTTTGTCAACAACATAAGTCATAACAAAGATTTAACAATGATTTAACCTTTGCCTTCCTACATTATCAACTAAATATCAATATTTCTACTTACATTGCAGGATTGTTTTTATATATATGTTTTACCTAAAAATTCTTAAAATACCATTTAATTTTTTAAAATATAACCCACAATTTGACTCCTCTGCCATTGTTGTCTTGCTCGTAGCTGTATCCACCCTGATGGTAACACTTACGTCTAAACATTGCATCACAGTGACTTGAGAACTAGCTCTGCAATCTCCACATCAGCTCTGTGTTATTGTAAGAAATGAGAGTTAAGGTGTTGAATAGTTGTGTGAAGAATTTCCAACCTTGCCGCTGTTGTATGAGCCTGAAAACGGAGGAAAAAAAGTGGATATTCGCTCAGTTCAGGATGTAAAGATGTAAAGTTGGATATGAAGGGTCAGAATGTGTTGTAATTGTATGTAGAAAGTGTTCAGGTGCTTTCTTTTCACTCTTTTAAATGTGTTTTTGTTTTTTTTTTTGCCAGACTTCAATGGCAGCTCACTGCTCCTGTTCAGCTAAGCGCTAATGCTAATTGCTAATGCTAAAAGGCAGACTGGAATTCCTTATTTGCAGATGATTGATTTAATAATAATAATAATAATAATAATACATTTTATTTGTAATGCACTTTACATTTCAATGAAATCTCAAAGTGCTACA
>JAPQRP010012961.1:0-16411 GCA_037367295.1 Apogon hyalosoma
GAACGTCCCCATGCACTGGGGCGCCGTAGAGGGGGGGGAGGGGGGGGCAAATGTGACAAATTCATGGGGCCCAGCATTTGTGTGTCCAGTGGATACAGGTTAGAAGTAGTGAAAATTTCATGTAAGATCCACTGTGTAATAGAGGAATAGAACCCAGGAGTTGGACATTGAAAGTAAGTAGTTTCACTTTCGTTTCACACCAGCGCTAGTTACGTTAGTGATGGACCACTGTTATTTTGACAGATCGCACCCTGAGTATACATATGGGCCAGATCAAGCGGAAGTGTACATCAGTGTCAAAAATTAAAGGCTCATTTTGTAGCTTACGAGCTCTATTTTATGGAACTGTTTATAAAATTTCAGTATCACTTGTAGAAAAAAGATATAAAGACATAATTAATATAAAATGAAACCTAAAAAGGACAGACTCTGATTGGCTAACAGCTAGTCAAAGAGAGCTTGGCTTTACCCTGCACAACAAGTAGAGGAACTGATGTAAAGTGAAAGTGAAACTTAACATGCTTTGAATGTCTGTCTCCCTCCTCTTGTACCGTTGACTGGAAGTTTTACAACTTCTACCCTGTATCCACTGGGCCCCTCCACTGCTCTATGGACCTCTATGGGAATGCTGGGCCCCATGAATTTGGCATGTTTACCCCCTCTTTACGGCGCCCGAGCCTGTAAACGAAAACTGTCACTGGGCTAGACGGATTCTGTGGGCGTGGTCTCACCCGGGTGAGCTCATGAATAGTAATGAGCTCAGGCATTAACAAGTCACACTGAGCAGCTTTAATAATCGACCTGATTTCTCTGCTTGTTTCTTTTCAGTGTCAATAGCGGACAGAAGAGGTAGCCGTTCATTTTCAAATTCACTACAAAACACAAACACCTATAGACCAAACATATTTGAAAAAGTACACGTAAAAATGGTTTTGTGTGGCAGGGCACCTTTAATAAATAAATCCCATTTTGTCCTGACAGACACCTCCACTGTAGAAGCCATTAATACTGTAGATTCTACTAACAAGACTGTCAATGACTGAAAATGTCTAACGGTTCTTGATGAAGTTTATCATTTTATTGAATGAGTAAGTTAGTGTTTAGCATTAGCTCACCTCAGACCCCTCAGGCACCCTTTTTGTCCAAATATGATCACTTCTGGTTCCAAAAAGCCAATGTTGCAAATCCCTACAATGGAAACTACTGGCTTCATAATGGAGTTCAGAAACCAATGAGTGATGCCATGCTTCCTCTGTCTAATTATATACAGTCTGTGGTTTAACATAATGTGGGTTACAGGTTATCTGGTGATTGATAAGAGGTTTTCAAAACATTATTCACGCTTAACTTGTATTTTATTGTTTCATTAAAGAGAAACATCTGACAAAAGAAATGAAAGAAATGCTTGAAAGGATAAAGCTGTCAAACAATTGGACAAATAGAATCGAAGTGACACCTATCTCTGATTTTATCATCCTTCATCATTTTATCCTCCTCATTAAAGAAGTCATCACTGCAACGTGTCACCTGTAGGTTACAGTATCTGTGCTTTTATTGTCGGAAAAGAAACTTCAAGTGATGACAGAACAAGCACAGCCTCGTTCCCAGTTTCACTTTTCAGATGTGAGGATTAGAGGTAAAGAGAATCCGGCCGAGACTTTGCATATAATGTGTGATTTTCTTTTTTTTTTTTTTTTTATTAAAATGTTCAAGCTGAGAAATGCTTCCTCTGAACAGTTTAGACTTCCTTAAGGCAGGGATTGTCAGTTTATATAGGACTGGAGGTATATAGGCGTTGGCAGTGTTGGGAGGATTAAGACAGCAAACGTTTTATGGGAGGAGAAAGATGATATGAGTGCATTAGGAAATTCTGACTGACAAACAAAACAGAATAGCTTACCGTCACTGTCTCCAAAGCTATTTTCTGGGAAAACTGCTTTTTCTTTTTCCCCTTTCCTTGTCAAGATTTGTTTTTCTTTTCCCTAACACCACTTCCTCTGCCTCTTATTAGACGCCTTGTGCTTCATTCCCTTGTTTCTCACACTTGACATCCCTGCATCCTTGCTTTATTCGACCCTGCGCCCAAACTTTTTCTACCTTTCCTTCTGTCGTTTCTCTCGGGGATTATCTGAACCCAGGCGTCCTGCCGCTCTTCTCTAAGTAGCCTCACAACTGCTACAGCGCCTCGGCTTTAAAGTCTGGATGGATGGATGGATGGATGGATGGATGGGAGGGTAGCAAGGCCTCTGCCATTTTCTTCTCTCCTCCTCTTCCTTCGTCTCAACAGGAAAGGAGTGTAATATTCTTTGATCTCTACTCTTTCCACTTCTCTTCCTCCCTCCTTCACTCTCTCTCTCTCTCTCTCGAAGCATAGATTACAGGGCTGTGTAGAAAAAAGAAAGACTCCCAGGGTTTGCCCTTCATCCCCCCTCCATCTCTGCTAAACCCTCCCTCCCATCCGTGTGATCCCTTCATCCATCAGCCCTCCTTCCATTGTGCTTTTCTTGATCGCTCCCTACAGCAGCACCAAATTACCGCAAAATGGGAATACATTTTACAAAGAGGGGACAGGAGTTTTTGTGAGTATTGATGGCTTTCCATCCTGCTGGCCATTGCCGATGTTCCCCAGATACCCACTGCTTAATGGTCCTAACCTTTTAGCTTAAAGGTCATCGTCCATACAGTGAGTATTTCTGTTGGTCATTACACGTGGGCTCCTGTGACCGTCTTTGGACTGTTCATACGACTGAGAGAACTTACGTATAAGTTCTCATTCCTAAATGAAAAGAAATCGCTGTTTGTAAAATCAGAAAATCGTACATCGCCATTGTCATTTAAGCAATAAAGGTTATAGTCCGGGTAAAAAAATAACCCATTAGTGTCTGAAAAACTTTGTTGTCATGGCTCTGTAACAACTGATCAGAAGCAAGACTATTTGAAGAAGACTATGGTTTGATCAGGGATATAAAAATTCACTCTACAGGTCAGTTTTCACTAACTTCTAAAATTACACATATGCATGAAAGTGGTGGACATAATATACTGCTGATAGTGCTACAAATCCAGCTTAGATGTTGCATTTACTACAGGCTACATCGTAATGTCATGGGTAAGGTTTGGTCAATTTTAGGCACCAAAACAGCTTTGTCCAGAATAGGAAAAGATAATGGTTAGGGCTGAAGAAATGGATATATGACAATTGTCACTGTTGCAGCCACAAATCCACAGCTACAGTTAAGGTTTGATTAGTCCCACACTTAATACTGTGTCAGCTTTGTAGATACATTTAGTATCTTTCACTACCATTCTGGAATAGGGTAAAGTTATCTGGGTTGTATGGCGAGTCCTTGAGGAGCGCTGAAAACAGGGTGATGAAATAATGCATTTTGTTAGCATCATAGCATACTTGCCTAAGTTATATTTTTTGCCACGTCAATAGCCAATGATGAAAAATGAGGCAGTGGTGTTAGGAGACTGAAGGCACACAGATATCGCAATTAGTCCAAAAATATGACTTGTCTGTGCCAATTACGATATGAGGCTAACAATTTGCAAAATGGGGTTGAGAGAAAAGTTGTTTCGGTGCAACGTGCATGAGGAAGCACTTTGTAGTATTAAAATGACTGCATTCATTCAAAAATAAATAAATAAACAATCATAATAACTGGCACGTTTGACTCATGGGGATCTAGGGGTTCTAGATGTGACACTTTTTATGCTGTTGTGTATTCCTGCGTGCTGTACCGCATTTGTCCAGCTGGAAAGCGTTTTGGCCATAGCAACGTGATTGTAAGGCTATTGTATTCCAAAATGAATAATATCTCCCAAAAATATTGGTCCTATCAACTTGCCGTTTTCGCTCGTCTTTTCCTTGACCGTAAATACATAAGTATGCCGAACTGCAGCAGTCAGCTCTTTCTGGATTTTGTGTGATGCCCCAGACATGCATGCATGCACACAGAGGCCACTTGGCTTTTATAATCTAGATAACCGTGTGAAACCATGTCTGTCAAAGTTTGCACTTTTCAGGGTGTAGTTGCAGCTGGGAGGTTGTTTATTTCACATAGGGAAGGAGAAAGGGAAGGAAAAATTCACTCTTCTTTCAGCAGAGTACTTTCAGTTAGCTAGACAGGGTTTATGCGTAAAAACAACTTGGTTAGGGTTGCAAATTAAAAACAGTTACATGATGAACATAAACACTACAACTAAATGCAGTATTCACCACAGAGTTTTGTATTCCACCATAAGCATCCCTTAACCCAGGGGTTCCCAAAGTGGGATTCGTGTACCCCTAGGGGTACTTGGAAGAAGCCCTGGGGGTATTTGAAATTCTTTTGGAAAAATGCATCAGATAAGTCATCATGTACCGAATACAAAATAAATAATGTGAATTAACGCTGAAATATAAACCACAATAAATACATTCATGTAATAGTTTTATTGTAAATCATCTTGTTTAAGCTTTGGTGACATTTTAAGAATAGTTCTATTTTATATTATTCAGAATGAGTTTATTTTAGTAGCTGAGTAATTATTTTTTTATTGATGAAAAGTTCATTTATTAATTAATGACCAGTTAATTTATTTTTCTTATCAGTGAAAGAGGGCACTTTTCAGTTTATATTTTGCACACAAAATTTACTTTTAAAAAATTGAGGTTTTTTTTTTTTTTTTATCAATACATTACAGTTAAATATATGTTGTTTGTTTGCAAAGTTTTGAAGACATAAACAGACACCTTTGACACAGGAACAAATTTTGCCTAAATCAAGATCAAGATCAAAAATACTGAAGCGAGAGTTGGGGGTACTTGGCTAAAAAAGTATATTTCAGGGGGTACTCCACTGTAAAAACTTTGGGAACCACTGCCTTAACCTTTCCTACTAAGGTTTGTCTCCATGTAACAAAATTATCTGACCATTATTAGTTTCTTTTTACTTGATGCGTTTCTAAACTGCAATATTTTGCTGACCAATCCATATTTATGTTTTACAAATATTTAATATAAAGTTTAAATAATCTGTGTTGGTAAGATTTACACATATATCTGTTTGTGTTTAAAACATTACATGAAGCCAAAGGGGAAAAAAAAAACCTAAAAATATGATAACACATTTAAATGTTATCGACCCCTGTACAAAATGCAAAAATCATAATGTTAAAGTAGCAAACTGAAAACATAATTAGTGAAATAAATAAATAAAGGTTGTCAGATTTCATCATGGGGGCAGTGTCATTAAATTCTGCTTAGATGTATTATATGTTACAATTAATTCTTACTAATTTTTAATTCTTACCAACCTATGTATGCATAAAATTTAAATGTTGAATCTACCTGCATCTTCAGTTCTGAGGTTTTTCTGACGTCAGTCTCATTATTTAAGGGCCACAAATAGTCCATTCATGTCAACACTAAATATGAAACTAGTGTCACTGGGTGGTCATTTCATCATCACATAAATACAGAAGAAGCCTTCCAGCGGCAATATATTCAGTATGCAGCCTCTAAGATGTCTGTAGTAAAATTAAAGGTGGGTGATGTTGTCTTACTACACCTGACAGAATCCTTTTTGCACATACATGTAAAGTAACCTCACATATTATTATGTACACAGTACATTAAATACACACAGTGTAGGCGCTCAAATAAGCATATGGAATATATACTGTGTCATAAACCCATGTACATACATATGCATCACAGTATGCTCCTGCACACATTCACGCATCCAAGCTGAGGCAACATGTAATACTCAACACACACAAATATTCATACACAAATTCATGTGCATTGCATGTCATCATCGTTTGTTAAGAGTCAATTATTCTTGTCTATCCATGACATGTTAAACATAATCAACCTGGCTAATGAGCGCGTTAAACAGTCCAAACAAACAAATTCTTATTTCTACACAAACGGTCGGGTCCTCTCATTGGCCATGAGCAGCATTAGTATGAACTGTGTGTTGTTAAGTGCACGTTATTATGTTTTTCCTTAATTAATATGTAAATGAATGCAGCATATGGTTATGAAATCTAATCAAATCACCTGCTCTGTAGAGGAAACATGCGGTGTACGTTTTATGTTGCGATCATGAATAATTCTGTGGTGCTGACAAGAATGTTTACACGGAAAAGAAGTCATCAAGTTGTGAGTTTTTTCTTCTTTTCTGTTTCATTACAATGCAGGTGCAGTTAAAGTTAGAAAAACCCATCTTTGTGTCATACTTCTGCTGCGCGTTGTTATCCACAGTACTTGTGATCCGCATTGATCCGCTCACATCAATCCCCGTCTCCTGCTGAAGACAATATTGCCCCTATACATCAACTTGTAGGGCTTAGGCCATCAGGATAGATGGTGTGGAGACCGCTGCAGTGCACATTGGGGGATTTGAGGAAAAACCTTGAAACGCTGTCAGGTCGATGAGAGAAGCAGCAACCGCCATCATTCAACTGAGAAGGCCCTTGGAAAAAAAAAAAAAAATTAATAAATAAAGCAGAAGGTGGGGAGAAAAACCTCGTCAATCAATAAAGGAGCCATCACAGTCTGTCAGAGACACATGGTGAGAGCAGTCATGTATTATCACCTTTAGGCCGAGGCACTGTAGAGGACTTTT
Organism: Apogon hyalosoma; assembly: GCA_037367295.1. NCBI lineage: Eukaryota > Metazoa > Chordata > Actinopteri > Kurtiformes > Apogonidae > Apogon > Apogon hyalosoma. The sequence goes on from JAPQRP010012961.1 coordinate 6,618, forward strand.
CGAAGTGTGAGCAGATTTTGGAAATCACATGATGAGATTTGTGGCGACAGTTGTATTTTTATTTGTGGTAAGATTCACACTTCTATCCACCGATCACTTGGCTTTAACCCTTCATAGGTCACTCATAGACATACTCTGAATTTCAGCCATAGCGTGTTATTGGAGGACATAACAAGACTTTATTATATTTGTAAAATTTTTCAAAAATTTGTATTGTTATGTAGAAAATCAAAGTCAGTGAAGTTACCATATTTGGTTCCTTACCCATAAGTGAAAAAAAAAAAAAAAAGTAAATATACCTCCACCAAGGCAGATCAATGACAACACTTGAGATGAGTCATCAACAACAACAAAGTATGTATTAAACTGAACTTGCAGATGTGAACATTGTGCTTTACAAGGAATATTAACATGCATAGCAGGCATGTGAAGTTTTTTTTTTTTTTTTTTTCCCTTGGCCTTTAATTGACAATCGACTTTTTCTTGTGTGTGTGTGTGTGTGTGTGTGTGTGTTACTGAGTTGCAGTTTTTAAGGAGAAACAGTACTCCCCAAGACTTAGAATCTGTGAGAATTATTCTAACCAAACTCAACTGAAAACACTTGTGTCTAACGATCCTAAAATATCAGTGACATCAACAGCCACTTTTACACAGAGATCCCACCTTTTTTCCACTGATTTCCACAGCCAAGCCAAAGGAGTAACAATCAATCAGTTTATTTATATAGCACTTTACAACAACATAACAACGACCAAAGTGCTTTACATCGAAAAGCATGATTGAATTATAAGATAGCAACAGTTTAATCAAACACCATATAAATGCATAAAACAATAAGACACAAAACACAGTGATAAAAAAGACCACAGATTAAAACCTAATAGTGTCTCAGTGCTTAGGGTTAAAAGCCAGTCTGAACAGGTGTGTCTTTAACCTGGATTTGAACAGGGACAGGTCAGTGAGGACTCGCAAGTCAGGAGGCAGCGAGTTCCACAGTTTTGGTGCAGCAACAGCAAATGCACAGTCACCTACTGTTTATATCGGGACCTGGGGACATTCAGAACCATCTGAGAGGATGATCGGAGGGCTCTGCCGGGACGGTGAACTGATAACATCTCAGGTAAATAGAGAGGAGTGAGACCATTTAAAGCTTTAAAAGCAAACATGAACATTTTAAAAAGTAACAGAGGTGAGACAGGCTGGACTTTTACACAGCGGACCTGCGTTCCGGAATCAAAGGGGCGGTGACGCAGCGCAGCGTATAGTGTGAGGTATAACTTGTGCATTGGAAATATCCTGAGCATAGCGGTGTTGCTAACCTCTCCAGAGTCAGCCCATCTTTCACTGTTCCACAAATGTTAGTATGGATAGAGTCCTCCGTCCGACTTCCCAGTCTTCCCAGTTCGACATCTTTCTGGTCGCGTTGATGTGTTTGTTTACCGCACACGGCCCACGGTCATTTTTAAATCCCCCTGGCGCGAGGGTCGCACATGCAATACCTCATCAAAACGTCACACCTTGGTTATGGAAGGAGAAGTGTTCCTTTTATGTAGCGTTCCGGAATCCCGATTCCACCTCTATCACCGCTCTGTTACTACCTCCAGAGGCGTCACAGAACCACGATAAATGTGGGACCAAATGATCCACCATTTCGTTTACACAGACGTCGTTCCGGAATAAAGGCGAAATATTCCCGTAACAGAAATGCTGTATAAAAGGGGCTTACATCATCACTGTAAACTGCGCCGTCATTAGTGAACACAGGTACATGTATATCCTTATTTAACCCTTTATTAGGCAAGTTATTTCTGGTAATTTCCACGCACATTACAAGGCGGTGACAGCAACAGTTCCAGTAGGACAGTGAGTCAACAGTCTCAGGTCCAGTGTGGTCTACAGGGGTCTAAGGTCCACCTGTGCATGAACAGTGAGTGGACCTGCTTTGTTCGGTACCGTGAAGTAATGGTACTAATGTAAGGAATGATGTTAAAGGGATCATGTGGATGTGGACAGGGGTCTGGATCAGCACTGATGTTGGTCTAATATTCTAAAAATGATGTTCTAATGTTCTAAAATACATGTTCCTTTCACCTTACATATGTTTTTCTTGTATTTTTTTTATATTTACTTCTTGTATTTTTGTTGCCAATTATGGGTAAGGAACAAAATATCATTAACCATTAAGTTTATACTTCTTCCTACTCCTTTTTGACCATGCAAAATTCAGACTTGCACGTACTTGAAGGTAGATTCTGTTCATTTAAATGTTATTTTGTTTTTGTCTTATTTTCCTTTGTTTTGTTTTATTTTGTTTCTTTGCATGTTCGAAATAAAATAAATCAATAAAAATAAAATGACCAAACCTTGATTTTCTACATAACAATAACAATTTCTGAAAATTGTCATACAAGTAATGAAGTCTTGTTGTGTCCTCTAATAACATACTGAAAGTTAGAGTATTTCTATGAGTTCGATATAAAGGGTTAAAAGTTTATCCACCATAGAATGTATTCAGTGGACATTTTTGGGAGTTTGCAAAGTAGATATGCAAATCTGTTTTTTTTTTTTCCTGCTGCCAAATTTGCCTCCTCCTGTGCATCTGATATATTCTGACACATAGTCATTACAGCTGTCATTAATTCTCAGACCTATTGTACCTCATTAAACAGCAGCTAATCAGAAAGAAGGTGACTAGAACACAAATCAGATAGATGCCAGCTACCTGAAAAGACACAGATTACCTCAGGGACAAAAGTTACTGAATATGTTATTGTAGTTTGGCAAATGTACCCTTGACTTTACACAAAGTGGGTACAGTTTATGACCTATACTGCCACTAGCCTCTAGGGAAGGGGTTCGTTGCAGGAGAGGAAAGCAGATATTTTTACTCTAAAAATATCAGGGGTGTGTCACGGTAACAGAAACACTCGAGTTGATACCACTTGTACTTTAAAACAGATGGTCGTTTTATTCATATGGAGTGTCCTTGACAGCATTTTCACAGTGTAATAAGTTTCGAAAACTGACACAGGTGACCGAATGAGACCATGAATACACCACAGATGATGGATTTCTCTTAATTTGTCACTGGAGATACTTAATATAACTGCACTAGTCAGCAAAACATTGCACAAAGGCCTAGGGGCTTTTATATAACTTCAAATATACTGATCAGCTGTGACATTCTGCCCACTGACAAGAAAAACGGTATACATTTTGATTGTCTAACTACAATGGGAGGGGCGGTGGTGCAGTGGATAGAGCACTGTCGCCTCACAGCAAGAAGGTCCTGGGTTTGATTCCAACCGGGGACCTATCTGTGTAGAGTCTGCATGTTCTCCTCGTGTTTGCGTGGGTTCTCCGGGATCTCCTCCCACCATCCAAAAACATGCGTTAATAGGTTAATTGATCTACCAAAAATTGCCCATCGGTGTGAATGTGAGAGTGATTGGTTGTTCGTCTCTACGTGTCAGCCCTGCGATGAACAGGTGACTCATCCAGGGTCTACCCCGCCTTCCCATATCTAGTGGGATAGGCTCCAGCACCCCCCGTGACCCTAGTGAGAATAAAGCAGGTTCAGAAGATGAATGAATGAAAATATACTCATCAGCCGTGACATTCTGCAAGTGGTGTTAATTTTCATTATCTTATCACAATGGGACGGGTGGTTAGCACTGCCACCTAACAGCAAGAAGGTCCTGAGTTCAAATCAAAACATGATCTCCACGTCTGGGGTGTACCCCACCTACGCCCATAGGTAACTGGGAGAAGCTCCAGCACCCCGCGACCCTCTCGAAGATAAAGCGGTTCAGAAGACTTCAGTAGGACCTGTCAGTGGGTTGGCTATGTTAAGCAGCAAGTGAACATTTAGTCTTCAATGTTGATCTGTTGGAAGAAGTAAAATGTGCAAGAGAAGGGTTCTGAGCAACTTTGACAAGGGAGACATTTTGACGGCCAAATCACTGGGTCAGAGCATCTCAAGATCTTGTCGTTCATTCCCATGTAATCTGGTTAGATCCAACCCCAGATATCTAAAGAACAACTGGACCAACAAACATCCATGGGAGCAGAACATTATCATCACCTGATTAATACTGTGTAGGTCTCCATTTTTTTCCCAGACTCTAGTCTTGATTTTTAGATCCCTGGAATCCTGGAAGTAGAGCGGTGGACCTCCATCAATTGGCCTGAGATGATGATGTGATGATGACCTTAGTCCATTTTTGGTCGGTGCTAACCACTACAGACCAGGAACCCCCAACATCACGCTCTGACCCAGTCATCACCATTACAGTATGGGCTTTGTCAAAGTCATTTTTGCTCCTTCCAACACATCAGCTTCGAAGACTAAATGTTCACTTGCTGCTTAATATATCCGTGAAATCTGCCGTTGTAATGGAATAATCAACATTATTGCCACTTCTTCTGTCAGTGGTCATAATGTTATGGCTGATTTGTGTCTCTTAACCCATAAAGACCCAAACATCCACCACTGCACAAAAACATCTACTGATCTACACTGTTTAATACCTGTTGATCCACTAATCCCATCAATACGTGTAAATAACCGGTGTAAAATGTCATCTTTTCATGGTCATCAGATATGACCCATTTGGACGTTCAGAGGCTCTGTAGTTACCGTGAAAACATCATCATCTACAAAACTGACTCACCAGTAAAACCCATGGAGTTTGACAAATGACAGTGGATGGAGACCCTTGGTTTATGTTCAGTTAATGACAGATTTTGTTGAAAAAGTCACTTAGTACTATTTTTCTTTTCTGATTTGATCTAATAACCTTTGGATTTACTCTGAGCTTTTTTGAAGATGTGCATGATCAGTAAATTAAATATAGGAAAATACTTGATTTTGACTGAATAATGCAAAATGCAGAGGATATTATCAAAATAAATGGTGTCAAATCACATGGGAAAGACAAAAAAAAATTCATTTGAAAGTAATGACAAATATAGTTGCGGGTCTTTAAGGGTTGATGAAATGCTGCATATTGTGCGTTAAAAAACTGCACTAGAGGACGATCAAACTAATGTGTAATTTGTGATCCAGTTTGCCTCAGCTGTTATGAGGGCAGCTCTGAGCAGTCTGTTTAGGGTGACACTGCACAACAACAGATGTTATTCCCCTCAGCTGGTAAATGTAAGTCATCACATCGTGTTGCCAGCTTTGGTCAGCTTAAAGCTGCTTTTTTGTGTTTTTTGGCTGAAATCTAAAAAGAGGTCATGGGTCATTATGAAGTCAGACTCACACATTGCCTTATTATGGGTACTTAAAATGGCAACGTTGTGCTAGTTCAGACACGCACATCCCAAACCAAGGCTGGGTGACTTCACACACACATTGCACTGAATATTTTGGCTCTGGGCATTCTACTGCCACCATTTTCTGTACTGCAGCCAGGGCGAGAAAATAAAAAGAAACATGAATAAACTAAAGTGACAGTGTGTAACAGTTCACATGAATAGAAATCTGTCACATTTCCAAAAAAAACAAGTTGCTCCTGAATTATTTAAAGCTACTTTAGTGATTCTGAGGTCATAAAGTTCAGGTCATTTACTTCAGGTCAAAGGTTGAAACTAAAGTTTTATGAGCATCAAATGTGGAGCAAAATTATCCATAATATTTAATCTTAGGGCTGTGATTGTTGGTGAAATGTCATGGATTAACACTTCTATGTTAAATCCTCTGGAACATTGCTGTATTTTGATGTTATATGAAAATATGAAGGCTTTCATTAGAGATCAGTATGTCCTCGCTGACATCTGGCTATATGTAAGATAAATAAGACGTTGTATTTGCAGCATTCTTGAAATCACCTTATTTCCACTGTGGTTTACAAAGACTTCACCTAGAAAGACTCTTAAAAGCCACGGATCATACTAAAAAAGAGTTGTATAACATGCGCTAGATAACAGACTGATTTACAAAGAAAAAAATTACAGTGAATAAAAAATGATCCACCTTTTTTATCTCTAAGAGCCTTGACCTCACCTCTTTCTTCTCTGTTTGCTTTAAGGCCATATGTTCCACTTCTCTTCACAGTTCTTTACGTTCTTCTTTAAGAACAGCTTTTCCCTGACCTTTTTTTTTTTTTGGTTCATATTTCTCTGCCTACACAACACATTGTGTATGTCTATGATTGTAGGTGAAGTAAAAGAAGTGGGCCCAATCCCAATTCACCCCTTGGCCCCTCCCCCTTACCCATCCCCCTCCATTTTGTGCGTTCACGTGAAGGGGTAGGGGTGTCCCGATTCTCGATGAGTCGGAGGGGAAGGGCTAAGGCAGAGGGCTGTTTGGCCCTGGAAACTGAGATTTTTCAGGGCCACACTCCAAATGGAGAGGTATGAGAAATCTCCCATAATTCTGTTGGAATCATCGGCAAGATGGAAGTAAACACAGCAAAAAAATGCAGCAGTGTGATGAAAAAACCACACAAATATATGTATTTTCTTTGTAAATAACTTACTCATTTGACTGACCATTTAATGTCATTTCAGTGTGTTATAGATCGCATTTCTGTGGTTTGCAGTTGATAGCCATAAAACGATGACCAAAGCTCATGGAACAGAGACAGTTACAGCTGCTGACGGCATGGAGAATTCTTTCCCAAACAAAGTTTTTGTATCTGTTTATAGCGGCATCGATGACTGTTGATGACGTAACAGGTGTCGAAGGGTTGTCTCATTTCATAGGGGAATGTTTTAACCCCTAACCCTAGCAGCTCAGTTTCAAGGGGTAGTGCCAAGGGTAAGGGTAAGGGGTAGGGGTGAATTAGGATTGGGTCTTTGCGTCATCCATTGGTATTACTATTAACATTTTGAAGCCCTGAGATAGCTGTTGGCATCTTGGGTTTTTAAAGCAGAATATCTGGACTATAATGGGAAGCCAAGGAACCACAAGATGTGTTGAGTGAGCTAACAATGGACAACTGCATGCAACATTTATGTAACAGCATCATTTGTAGGTCTTCATAACCTCAACTTCTTAACCACAACTGCAATCAAGTCAAAATAAATAAGTAAATAAATTAAATAATAGCAAGTGGTGCCAGGTACAACAAACCCCACCCCTCGCATGTATTGTAGATTATTTTGGCATCGATAAAGCTGATGTCATCATGTCTATGCATGTGCTGATGTCAGCATATCAATTGCCTCTATATATGTGCCAAGTTTCAAGTAAATGGAAACAAAATTGATGTTTCTATAGATGTGAAATTTCACCCATTAGAAGTAAATGGGAGGGGGAAAAAAGAATAATAATTTAAAAAAATCATAAAAACTTTGAACTACTATTCAAAAAATGTAATCACATCTATTCTGGGTCAGTGACAATCTATAAACCAAATTTGATACGAACTCAACCAATATGTTGCTGCTAGAGTGTTAACAAACAAACAGACAAACCTTGCCTCCCTTTTTTTTTCTTTTTTTTTTTTTTGGGGGGGGGGTTAATAATAGTAAAAAGGACAATATTCAGTATACAGATGCTCCATGTCAGTCCAAGTCAGTAGGTGATTGAGCTGTCACTCACACCCCAAAAATATCCTTAAAAAGCTCTTATTTACAACAGGACCAGCTGTATATTCCATACCTGTACTCGTATGTATGTATGACGGCACTGGAAATAAACCCAGGACGTCCTTCCTGCGCAGGGAAATGCTACCCACTGCATCACCAGCAATTGGAATTATAATATCTGAATAAAATGTCATGACTTTTTCTAATATTGTTCTTTAGACTCAAATCTGTGTTCATTTGACCGAGCTGATGAGTACATTTCCCTTTTTGAAGGTTTCCTGCCAGGTTGACTCAGTGTCCCACATCGTGACACAATGACATACGGATGTCATCATGTTACACAGCACAGTTCTGGATTGACCAAAGTGTGATCTGCATAATTTTCTGTCCATTTAGTATCACTTTGAACCTCAGGAAAGGTAGAAGTAGAAATAGTCTCTGATAGTGTCTGCTGTTCCCTGCTCTCATGCAGAGTGGAAATGCCCAAAAAAACCTGTGCTAGATCAAGACAAACTGGCCTGATATCGGCAGTGAAAAAGTCGAAGACGGTTAAAATAAAGGGAGTGGCAGAATGACTACTGAGGAAAAATGACTGAATGTGTAGAGGAAATAGACAAAAACATATATATATAGTTTCATGGTGAAAAAAGGGGCTCAAACTACACACCTTTCTTGGAAGGTTTCAAGTTTATGTTTGTTCAGTCATCATCCATTATACATTATACAGAAAATACAAACAATGAGGCTGATTTTAAGTCAACCGACTGAATTATATTGAGACTGAAAAGGTTTAGGCAGATAAATGCTTATATACACCTCACCGACATTCAAATCAAAATCAATTTTAGGCACCAATCCAAACGTCAAAAATCCTTCCCACTTGTGTCCCTTGAAAATGTCTTTCCAAACCAATGTTCTGAAAACCGTTAATGAACTGCACATCTTAAAATTTACATTTATGTCATTCCATAATTTAACCCCAATAACAGAATCACATCTTCGTTTTTGTATATTTAAGGGCTTTTGGTATCATAAACATACAAACACCCCTGAAATCATATCTGCTTTCCCATTTTGAAAAGAACTTTTGAACAGAGACTGGGAGTGACCGCTAGTTTAAAAACAGTGGAGTCGTATGCATGTAACAATGGAGTTGGAAGGTCCATAGGTAAATGGTACGGTACCGATAGGGTGGAGCTAGACCACTGTGATCTGTTGCTGCTGGACGTCCTCCTCTGTTCTTTGAAGTGTTGTGTTCATTGTCACACCAGTATGACGTCATGTTAAGCGTTCAGCCTAAACCATGTCTACAAACTGAGGATACGTCCGGCAGCAGAACCACTCACCTGCTGGTCCTTACCATTCCAAACCATACTGTACTGTACCACCCAGGGCTTAATTTGAGCTGGATCCAGCTGGATCAGGATCCGGCACCTCCAACACCGGGGGATCTGGAACCTATTTCATCAGATCTGGCACCTCTATGAAAAAATAAGTGGCCTAAATGACAAAAAAAAAAAAAAAAGTTTATTGCTATCTGTCTTGTTAATCTTTATTCCCCATAGAAATTACACAGAAATCTGGTGTTCAGATGCATTTTAAGGTAAATTTTAAGGGAAAAACGGACATAACGGGGAAGGTGTAAAACACTTAGTAAAGCTTAACGTAGCTTAATGTCTGAAAACTGTGATCAGTTATCACCAAATTTCGCATCTGTAGTCATGCCCACTTTCACCTCTCCTAAAGTCAAAACAAAACCCCCACTTTTTTTGATACTATATGCATTAAAAGTTTTCCTCTCCATAGGCGCATATTATAGAAAAAAAGCTTAATGTAGCTTAATGTTCGAAAACAGTGATCAGTCATCACCAAATTATGCATGGACGTCTCTAATCATGTCCACTTTCACCTCTGCAAAAATCAAAACGAAAACCCCAATATTATGGATGCTGTCTGCATTAAGCCTTATTTTTCGGTTAATAAAACACTTTCCCTTCATCACCGCACATTTGAGTCCAGTCATTAACTCCGTCTTGACAATTTGTATATGAGAGAGAGAAAGAGAGAGAGAGAAAGAGAGAGAGAGAGACTTATTTTAACAAATTTATAAATTTGGTGATGACTGATCACAGTTTTCAGACATTAAGCTACGTTAAGCTTTTTTACATTAAGTGTTTTAGACTGTCGTTGTTACCTCCACCCCTGTTTTGAGTCGGGGGGGGGGGGGGGGGGGGGGGGGGGGCGGGGGGGGGGGG
>JAPQRP010013038.1:0-16405 GCA_037367295.1 Apogon hyalosoma
AGAGAAATTCTGTTTGCAGATTTGGAATCAGCATGCCCAATTTAGTCAGGATCAGGTGTTTTTCCTCAGGTAGCAGATGAAAAGTTTTTTTTTGTTGACCAGTGTTTTCAGAGTTATTTTATATACAGTATACATAAATCTGAACACCACTGAATAAGGGAATTTACAACTCACAAGCTAAATATGATAGTATTTTATATTTTCTCCAGTCCTCTCTTCTTCTCTAAGGTTTTTCCTAACCCACGAGGACTTTGTTGGGTGTGTTTGAAGTCCAGGTGCATTATGTGTGTGGATGACATGAAAATAATATTGAGGAAGTAGTTTTAAAGGGAATTTGTACAGAGGATTAATCTGTCCTCTAATGCTTTTGTTTCCATAGTAACCGCTGTCTGTCTCTGCTGTATCTGAGGATGTTCCATCTAAAGAAAGACCATGCTGTCAAGTACTCACGGTTGCTCATGGAGTACTTCAAGGTAACACACACATACTTGGACTTGATTTCCTTCCTCTCTTGTTTTCTGTCTCCCTGTGGTAGAAAATAACATGCAAAGCCAAATACAATCCCACAAATACATTTTATATTCATTTCCACAGTGCCTGTGCATTCATTTTACATGGCAAATTCAAATCCTTTCATTCTCTGTGATATTAATGTATTAATTAGCTCCATCAATCATCACAGTGGAATGTTAGGATTTAATGTGCTTATTTTGATTAATTATGTTTAGTTTAATTAATAACTGAGTCATTATCACAGTGAAGCATTTGCATTGATGGGACTGGATTGCGACTGAATGGGAGCTTTAGTTATGTGTATGCCCGCTATGTACATTCACTCTGTGTTGACAGAAATTTAAAAAAAAAATAACACAAATCATTGGAAGCTGTTTGTTTAAAAGAGAAACTGAACAAAAGCAACTAGTCATGGAACAGTGATGCACAAGATGCATTAATGTGGATTTTAAGTGGATTGGATTCTGGGGAATATTCAGAGGTTGGATCACATCCAAATAACGCATATTTCAGCAATTAAATTGATGCTTTTGTCAACCTTCTTTATATTATTTATTATATTACATAAAGCTGTGTCTGACTTCCGTCACCAATTTTTTTTTTTTTTTCAAATTTGTTAAAACCCGGGTCATAGCCTAAGTATCACAAATCTGTAAGTCTTTCTGTGATTATGCACCTGACTCTCTTCCCTCACAATTTCAAAGTGTACTCCACCATAAACAATCCATTTGTTTACAAACAGAGCCGGTAGGTCACTTGGGCATTTTCAGAAATGTGCAATTCTGTGTGGAGCTTCATCATCCCACAAAGCACATCTTGACAAATTTCCAAAAATGCCCGAGTGACCTACCGGCCCTGTTTGTAAACAAATGGATTGTTTATGATGGAGTACACTTCAAAATTGTTCACTGTGAGGGAAGAGATTCATGTGCGTAATCACGGAAAGACTTACGGATTTGTGATGTGTAGACTATGAGTCCACTTTCTCTTCACACAGTGAGCCTCCAAAAACACACCTGAGCACATTTTATCATTTGGTACAAAATGACTTAAAATTTCCCTCCAAATGTGCATATTTTAACTACACTTTCTGAAAAATCTGCAAAATAAAGTGAAAATATATGCATTTTTCCATCCAGTATACATGTGAAGATAAGGAAATGGTTCAAAGAGATAAGCAGTCTAGTGAACATAAGGTTTTGTCCGTTTGAGTGAAAAAGCTAGACTATATAACAGAAGTAACATTGAAGCAGTTATAAATCTCCTGTCCTTCAGCATTATTCTTTTTTATGACAGTGTAATATAAAAAATATATATTGTGCTATAAGGTGAGACAATGAAGTAGATTTTCAGACTTTGCAAGTTAAATGTAATATTTAATGCAATAAAATATGACATGAGTTGTTGTTTGAAGAGCTGAGAGATGTAACAAAAGGACTTTGACTGAAGCTTACTGTAGCATTGACCCCTGAACCACCATTAGACACTTCTAATATTGATCACTCTTCCAATCCCCTGGAATTTGTCACAGTTTGTCAAGGTCTTTATCTAACACTTGCCTCTGCAGTTCTTTATACACAGTAGCATTTTAGTGCTGTTTCCATTTAATATGGCATTTGTGTTTGTTGTATTAAACCAAAAAATAGCATCGGTTCACACATCTAAACACACATAATGAAGTACATTTAATATTAACTTGCTGAATCTGTTTCTATCACAGTTGTTTGCATTTACCATTTAAGGAACATAAATCCTTTTTGTCCTATTTTCAGATTTGTCAACTCATGTCAACTTTTTTTTTTTTTTTTCAGTTTTATTTTTTCAAATGTGAATAAAAAGAACTGCATGGAAATGAATGTGCTTTGTAAGACAGAGTCACATACAATATACTTACATCAGTTGCATTTTCAAAAATGGATGTGATACATATTTTGCATTGGAAAATGTTTATGGACCTATTCCTGGTGTGAGATCCATGAAAAAAGGACATCACAGCCATTTCACATATAATCTGGCCCATAGCTTACATGGCCTCCTGCTGTTGATACAACACAGCTTAGATTGTTTGCTCCAAATGAGTTTATAATATGAATAATTAACTTCTTAATTTTTGTGACTTCTCCAAAGTTCACTAACATGCTGAACATTTTATGGAAACAGCCAATAAATACTGACTGGCAAAACAAAAACAATACAAAGCACTGCTAAATCCATTTACTTTGTATTTCTCCTATTTTGCAGTTGATGTTGAGTTATGTACAATATGTAATATGTAACAATATGTAAATAAAAATGTCTTACACATCTTAGTAGGCTTCATAGTGTAAAGCCAAAGAAAGTAAAGAAAATAACAAATGTGCTGTGTTGTCTGTTATAATACTGTAGGTAATACTACTGAGGTGTAGATGGTTTCTTGACTTATTTTTCTCCTACTGATAGTCACTGACTTACAATCTACAGCAGTAACAGAGGTCTACATTTGTTTCAGATAAAACCAGAGGATCTAAGTGTCTATAAATATTTTATATGTACATAAGTGTGTTGGTGATGAACAATGTTTCATTGAAGTATTCATGAGTTGCGAAAGATATGATTCAAGGTATCAAATCAAGGCAAAAGTTAAGTTCACTGATACTTAAAAATTCATGATATGGAGACAAGGGTGGAAACAGTTTTTAAAAATGTAAAAAAAAAAAAAAAAAAAAATTAAAAATAACAATAATAATGAAAATTAATAACAATAGTAACTAGAACTGCAAACAGTTATGAACGGGGGCCAAACCACCCTGCCCACTCCGCCCCCAGGCTCCACGGAGCCCACAGAAGTCAGCTGCGAAGGACGACGGGCTCTGGGCGAGTTTGGGGAGGCTCAGCCCCCGTTCATAATAGTTTGCAGTTGTAGTTAGTATTCCAACATCTCAGCCAATGTATTCGCTGTAATGAGACAAATGCATCAGTAGTGCAAAAGGCTTAATGTGTAACTTTTGTGTGACTTTATATTTTTCTTTTTATACTGCCCCTTACTGGATGATTTGTGCCAAATTTGGTATAGAGCCTCTGGTTGACCTCTGAAACAAGTGAATTGAGTCTGATGTTGATAGCATTTACTTTGACAAAGATATGCAATATGTGTTTTTTAGCTAGCAAAAAATATGTTTGCATATAACTAGCACACTTTTTACAGCAGCAAACTTCTTTTGATAACTTCAGATCGAGGCCTCTGTAGATTGTATGTGCAAAGTTTGATGCTCATGGAGCTTAAACCCTAGTAGGAGTTTGAAAAAGTATATTTTCAATATGTAGTGACTTAGAAAGAGAAGGGTGCAGTGGAAGTGAGCAGGGCCTATATCAGAATACCCTGCTCTATCCACGGAATACAAAGATGTAAAGTTTATGAATGTATCATTTAATATGAGGATGTTAGATGCAAAAATGTGTATGCATCTTTTATATCGCCCCCTACTGGCCAATTTCTGTCAAATTTGGTATAGAGCATTTGGTTGACATCGGAAACAACTTACTTCAGTTTAATGTTGATAGCATTTACTTTGACAAAAATATACCTGAATGTGTGTTTTTTAACTAGCAAAAAAATTTGTTTGCTTATAACTAGTGCATTTTTTGGTGTTGCAAACTTATTTTGATAACTTTGGATCAGAGGCCTCTGTAGATTGTATGTGCAAAGTTTGATGCTCATGGAGCTTAAACCCTAGTAGGAGTTTGGAAAAAGTATATTTTCAATATGTAGTGACTTAGAAAGAGAAGGGTGCAGTGGAAGTGGGCAGGGCCTATATCAGAATACCCTGCTCTATCCACGGAATACAAAGATGTAAAGTTTATGAATGTGTCATTTAATATGTGGATGTTAGATGCAAATATGTGTATGCATCTTTTATAACGCCCCCTACTGGCCAATTTCTGTCAAATTTGGTATAGAGCATTTGCTTGACGTCTGAAACAACTTACTTCAGTTTAATGTTGATAGCATTTACTTTGACAAAAATATATCTGAATATGTGTTTTTTAACTAGCAAAAAAATTTGTTTGCCTATAACTAGTGCATTTTTTGGAGTCTAAAACTTATTTTGATAACTTTGGATCAGAGGCCTCTGAAAAATATATGTGCAAAGCTTGATGCCAATGGAGACTAAACCCTAGTAGGAGGTTGAAAAAGTATGTTTTTGATATGTCGTGATTTAGAAAATGAAATTTGCAACAAAAGTGGGTGGGGTCTATGTCAGAAGACCCAGCTCCATCCAAGGAATACAAAGATGCAAAGGTTATGAATATATCTTTTGAAAAGTTAGAGGCAAAAATGCTGATTTATCCATTATAGTGCCACCTAGTGGAAAAAAAAAAAACTCAATTTTTGGTGTGATAGATCTGTGTCCTATTCTATAGGGTTCATGTAAATTTCACAGCCCTCAGTGTAATAGTTAAGCTGTAGTAAATATTTGTTGTTTGTCTTCTAATAAGCCATGCCCACATTACCCAGCCACACCTATACTCAACACATAGTCTCAGTAGTGGCCCTTCATCATACTTCCCAAATTTCATAAAAATCAGTTATGCCGTTTAAGAGATATAATTTTTCCATATTTGCAGTGCCCCCTAGTCACCAATCTTTGCCAAATTTGGCTCATACCCTCACAGTCACATGTCATCCAAGGATCTAAGATTTGGTGTTGATAGCTTTTACTTAACTGAGATATGCAACAGGTTACATTTTCTTAGCTAGATAAAGAAATGTATTCATTAATAATTTTCGCGTTTTATGACAGAACAGAATTCTTTTGATAAATTTGGGTCAGGTCAAGGAGAGGAGTGAACATGCCAAGACTCATGCAAATCTGACAAAACCCCTAGTCGGAGTTTGAAAAAGTAGGTTTTCCAGTTTTTGCAATTTTGTGGGGATAAAAGTCAGGCGAAAATGGGTGTGGCCTAGCCTATGTAACTCCGGCCAATTCAGGAAATCAGATTATATGAGGTTTTTGAATGTGCAACATACGATGTGGGAGTTATAGACAAAAATGTATTGTCTTTGGTTATAGCACCCCCTGCTGGTGGACATACATAAATTTTCAATCAATCACTTTCCAGGGTCTGGACCAACCCTCCAAATTCCACCACCCTAACATGCAGGGTTTAGGCTGCAGCCACAGTTACCCGTATTCCCTGTATTTGCTGTAATGGGACCAATGCATTTGCATTGCACAAGCCTTAATGTGTGGTGACTTGGATTTGTTGTAATAAATTACACCTACATTGATTGATCATTACTAAACTTTACCGGTGGCCTCAGGAGTGACCCCACATCATGCTCACCAAATTTTGTGCGAATCTGACCAACTTTTGTGTGACTTGATATTTCTCTATTTATAGCACCCCCTATTGGCCAATTGGTACCAAATTTGGTATAGAGCCACTGAATGACCTCTGAAAGAAGTTAGTTGAGTTTTATGTTGATAACATTTACTTTGACAAAGATATGCAACAATTTGTGTTTTTTAGCTAGCAAAAAAATGTGTTTGCTTATAACTAGTGCATTTTTTACAGCACCAAACTTCTTTTGATAACTTTAGATTAAAGGCCTCTGTAGATTGCATGTGCAAAGTTTGATGCCAATGGAGCTTAAACCCTAGTAAGAGTTTGAAAAAGTATGTTTGCAATATGTCATGACTTAGAAAAGGCAATTTGCAATGGAAGTGGGCGGGGCCTATGTCAGAAGACTGTGCTCTATCCAAGGAATCCAAATCTGTAAAGTTTATGAACATGTCATTTAAAATGTGAAAGTTAGACACAAAAATGCATATTTATCAGTGATAGCGCCACCTAGTGAAATATAGCCAAACTTTTTGGTGTGGTAGATCTGTGTCCTATTCTACAGGGTCCATGTTTACTTGGAATAAGCCACAGCCACACTGGCCAGAAACACCCACCTTCAAGATATGGTCTCAGGAGTGGCTCTTCATCATACCCACCAAATTTTGTAGAAATTGGTGAAGCCGTTTAACATTTATAAATTTCCCCTATTTGCAGCGCCCCCTTGTGGCCAAAATTCACCAAATTTGGCTTACACCCCCACAATCACATGTCAACTAAGTATCTAAGATTTGATGTTGATAGCATTTACTTTGACTAAGATATGTAACAGTTTACATTTTTTAAACTAACTACAGAAATTTATTCATTAATAATTTTTGCATTTTTCTACAGAAGTAAATTCTTTTGATAACTTTTGGTCAGGTCAAGGAGTGGAGTATACATGCCAAAATTCATGCATATCTGACAAAACCTGTTGTCAAAGTTTAAAAAATTAGGTATTCAAGTTTTTGCAATTTAGCCGGAAAAAAAAAATCATGATCCAACTGGGCAGTGCCTTGCCCATGTGTTTCAGCCCTATTCAGGGAATCTGAGGATGTGAGGTTTTTGAATGTGTAACATCTGATGTGGGAGTTATAGACAAGAACATATTTTCTTTTGTTATAGCGCCCCCTGCTGGTGGACATATATAAATTTTTGTGTCTGAGGTACGTGCCAGGGTCTGGACCAACCCTCCAAATTGCACCATCCTACCATGCACGGTTTAGCCTGTAGCACCATTTTTAGCTGTATTCCCTGTATTTGCTGTAATGGGACCAATGCATTTGCACTGGAAAAGCTTTAATGTGTGGTGACTTGGATTTGTTGTAATAAATTATGCCCACATGAACCATTCATTACTAAACTTTACAGCTGGGCTCAGGAGTGACCCCACGTCATGCTCACTTAATTTTGTGTGAATCTGACCAAACTTGGTGTGACTTGATATTGCTCTATTTATAACGCTCCCTATTGGCTGATTTTTGCCAAATTTGGTAGAGAGCCTCTGGTTGACATCAGAAATAAGTGACTTGAATTTGATGTTGATAGCTTTTACGTTGACAAAGATATGCAACAAAATGTGTTTTTTAGCTACCAAAAAAATTTGTTGGATTATAGCTAGTGCCTTTTTTGGAGTTGCAAACTTCTTTTGATAAGTTTAGATTAGAGGCCTCTGGAGAATGTATGTGCAAAGATTGAAGCCAATTGAGCGTAAAGCCTAGTAGGAGTTCAAAAAAGTATGTTTACAATACGTAGTGATATAGAAAGAGAAATCTGCAGCAGAAGTGGGCTCAGCCTATGTCAAAAGACCCAGCTCTATACAAGGAATAGAAAGATGTAAAGTTTAAGAATGTGTCATTTAAAGTGTGGAAGTTAGAGGCAAAAACACTTATCCATGTATTATAGTGCCACCTAGTGGAATAGAGCCACAATTTTTGGTGTGGTAGATCTGTGTCCTATTCTATAGGCTCCGTGTAAATTTCACAGCTCTCAGTGTAATAGTTCAGCTGTAGTAAATATTTGTTGTTTGTCTTCTAATAAACCATGCCCACATTACCCAGCCACACCCATCTTCAACACATAGTCTCAGTAGTGGCCCTTCATCATATCCCCCAAATTTCATGGAAATTGGTATAGCCATGTAAGAGATATAAATTTTCCATATTTGCAGCGCCCCCTAGTGACCAACCTTTGCTAAATTCAGCTCATACCCTCAGTCACATGTCAACCAAGGATCTAAGATTTGGTGTTGATAGCTTTTACTTTGACTGAGATATGCAACAGGTTACATTTTCTTAGCTAGCTACAAAAATGTATTAATTAATAATTTTTGTGTTTTAAGACAGAGCAAAATTCTTTTGATAACTTTGGGTCAGGTCAAGGAGAGGAGTGAACGTGGAAAGATTCATGCAAATCTGAAAAAAAAAACACCCTCGGAGTTTGAAAAAGTAGGTTTTCCAGTTTTCACAATTTTGCGGGGGTGAAAGTCAGGCAGAAACGAGCATGGCCTAGCCCATGTGACTCAAGCCAATGCAGGGAATCAGACGATATGAGGTTTTTGAATGTGCAACATACAATGTGGGAGTTATAGACAAAAACGTATTGTCTTTGGTTATAGCACCCCCTGCTATTTTTGTCAGTCAGTTATTTGCTAGGGGCGACACGGTAGTGCAGTGGATAGCACTCGTGCCTCACAGCAAGAAGGTCCTGGGTTCGATTCCAACACCAACGTGGGACGTTTCTGTGTGGGGTTTGCATGTTCTCCCCGTGTCTGCGTGGGTTCTCTCCGGGTACTCCGGCTTCCTCCCATCATCCAAAAACATGCGTTGATAGGTTAATTGGTTAATCTAAATTGCCCATAGGTGTGAATGTGAGTGTGTTTGTTTGTCTCTATATGTCAGCCCTGCGATGTACTGGCAACATGTCCAGGGTGTACCCCGCCTTCACCCTTCAGTGGCTGGGATAGGACCCCCATGAGGATAAAGCGGGTTCAGAAAATGGATGGATGGAGTTATTTGCTAGGGTCTGGACCAACCCTCCAAATTCCACCACCCTAACATGCAGGGTTTAGGCTGCAGCCACAGTTTTAACCATATTCCCATATTCCCTGTATTCGTTGTAATGGGACCAATGCATTTGTATTGCACAAGCCTTAATGTGTGGTGACTTGGATTTGTTGTAATAAATTACACCCATGTTGATCAATCATTACTAAACTTTACCAGTGGCCTCAGGAGTGACCCCACATCATGCTCACCAAATTTCATGCAAATCTAACACACTTTTGTGTGACTTGATATTTCTCTATTTATAGCACCCCCTATTGCCCAATTGGTACCAAATTTGGTATAGAGCCTCTGGTTGACCTCTGAAAGAAGTGAGTTGAGTTTGATGTTGATAGCAGTTACTTTGACAAAGATATGTCCGAATTGATGCAATGTTTGTAAGGGTAAATTTGTAGGGGGCGCTACAGTGTGAAATATTAATTTCTTTTAATGAATGGGTGTAGGCCATAGAGATGGACAAGTGATTCAAATTTGAGCCAAATCGGTGTTTGTATGTCTGAACTGCAGCAATTTTTGTACGGGTAAATTTGTAGGGGGCACTATAGTGTGATTTCTCTTCAATTTTGTCTGATGAATGGGTGTAGGTCTGTGAGATTGACAAGTGATTCAAATTTGAGCCAAATAGGTGTTGGTATGTTTGACCTGAAGCAATTCTATAAATTGAAATTCCTAGGGGGCGCTATAGTGCAAAATTTAATTTTTGTTCGATAAACAGGTGCATGCCCCTGAGATTGACAACATATCCAAATTTGAGCCAAATCGGTGTTTGTATGTTCAAATTGAAGCAATTCTAATAAATTTATATTTCTAGGGGGCACTATAGCGTGAAATTTAAATTTCTTTCAATAAATGGGTGTAAACCTGGGAGGTAGACGTCTGAGTCAAATTTGAGCCAAATCGGTGATCGTATGTCCAAACTGAAGCAATTTTTGCAATGGTGCATTTTTGAAAAAACTTTGCAACCATGTCACAAAAACGGTCACACCAATCCCAACAAATCAGATAATTTTTGATCCCCCACTTGTCTAGACACTGTACACCGATTTTGAGCTCATTTGGCCAAACGGCCTGGGAGGAGATAGTTAAAATACAACGACAGCGAAAACGCCTACTCAGCATTTTGGAAATTTCAATTCAACATGGCGGACTTCTGGTTTGTTTAGGGGCATGGCCATAATAATATTTTTTGTTTGTCTCCTAACGATCAATCTGTGTACCGATTTTCATAGTTGTACGAAAAATTTTCTGTCGGACTTGCTCCCATTGGCGCATTGTATTTTCACTTTTCAAGGGGGCGCTGTCACAACATTTCTTTACTGAAATCAACGAAACCTATATGTAAATTATATTTTTCACAATTCTGAATTTTGTACAAAGGTTGGTGAGTTTTTGTGCATGTTCAGGGGGTCAAATTTAAGCACAAAGAGCAGGAGAAGAAAAATAAATAAATTTTAAAAAATGAATAATAATTAAAACCGCAAGCGGTGTTAAGGCCCTCACCCTCCTGTGCTACTGCCTCCCCACACAACTGCCACCACCATGTGACAGTGAGAAGATTCCATTTTGTGGGCTGGTCCAACATTCTGCAAGATACATACACTTTTACATAAATATGCTTTAGAGCAAATTTTTTAAATTTCATCAGATGAATGAGTAAGTGTGGAAGATGGACAACTGATTCAAATTTGAGCCAAATCGGTGATCATATATCCAAACTGCAGCAATTTTTATAATGTTAAATTTTTAGGGGCGCTAAAGTACAAAATCTTTTCAATTTCGTCTGATGAATGGGTGTAGGCCTTTGAGATTGACAAGTGATTCAAATTTGAGCCAAATCGGTGTTGGTATGTTCAAACTGATGCCATTTTTTGTATAGGTAATTTTGTAGGGGACACTATAGTGCAAAATGTAAATTTGTTTTGATAAATAGGTGTAGGCCCAGGAGACTGACAACATATTCAAATTTGAGCCAAATTGGTGTTAGTATGTTCAAACTGAAGCAATTCTAGTAAATTTGTATTTCTAGGGGTGCCATACTACAAAATTTAAATTTCAACCAATACATCAGTCTAGACCTGGGAGGTACACATCTGAGTGAAATTTGAGCCAAATCAGTGATTATATGTCCGAACTGAAGCAAATTTTTTAATGGTACATTTTTGAAAAAACTTCGTAAACTTGGCGACCACATCACACAAAAACAGTTACACCAAAACCAACAAATCGGATAACTTTTGATCCCCCACTTGTCTAGACACTGTACACTCATTTTGAGCTCATTTGGCCAAATGGCCTAGGAGGTGATAGTTAAAATACGACGACAGCGAAAACGCCTACTCAGCATTTTGGAAATTTCAATCCAACATGGCGGACTTCTGGTTTGTTTAGGGGCATGGCCATAATAATATTTTTTGTTTGTCTCCTAACAATCAATCTGTGTACCGATTTTCGTAGCTGTACGACAAACTTTATGTCCGACGTGCTCCCATTGGCGCAATGTATTTTCACTTTTCAAGGGGGCGCTGTCACAATGTTTCTTTACTGAAATCAACGAAACCTGTATGTAAATTCAATTTTTCACAATTCTGAATTTTGTGCAAAATTTGGTGAGTTTTTGTGCATGGGTCAAATTTGAGCTCAAAGAGCAGGAGAAGAAAAATAAATACATAATAAATAATAATAATAAAAATAATAGTAATCTGAGCAGGGACAATATATCTGTTTCCATGACAACCATGTATTTGGCCTTATTTGAAAGGTCTCGAGCTCCCCCACGTCACTGTGGGGTCCAATGTTACATGTCATTCACTTACAGTTGTGACTGACCCCCATGGGGTGTGGCCCATTGACTCCCATTCATTCTAAGCAGCAGTAAGTATGCGGTTTGTGTACATGATATGCACATGCGGGGAAAGGTCTCACTGCCATGAATGTGAATGTGTGTGTGAGTGGTGACATTGGCAAAAGGCAACCGCATCACTGGCGTGTTTGTCCCCATGCGCCCTCTAAGCAGGAGTAAGTATGCAGTTTGTGTACATGACATGCACATGCTCGGAAAGGTATGAGTGCCGTGAATGTGAATGTGTGTTTGAGTGCTGACATTGGTGCTTGGCGACTGTGTCACTGGCATGTTTGTCCCCATGCGCCCACTGCAGACTCAATAAGCCCTTCGCCGCGTTACTCGGCTCGGGCCTAATACATAAATAAAAATAATAATAATCTGAGCAGGAACAATATATTAGTTTCCATGACAACCATGTATTTGGCCTTATTTGAAAGGTCTCGAGCTCCCCCACGTCACTGTGGGGTCCAATGTCACATGTCGTGCACTTACAGTCACATGGCCGACCCCAACGGGGCGGGGCCCATTGACTTCCAGTCATTCTAAGCAGGAGTAAGTATGCAGTTTGTGTACATGACATGCACATGCGTGGAAAGGGCTCACTGCCATGAATGTGAATGTGTGAGTGGCGACGTTGGCGAAAGGCAACCGCGTCACTGGCATGTTCATCCCAATGCGCCCACTGTGGACTCACTAGGCCCTGCACCGCGTTACTTGGCCTGGGCTTAATAATAATAATCTGAGCAGGAACAATATATCTGTTTCCATGACAACCACATATTTGGCCTTATTTGAAAGGTCTCAAGCTCCCTCACATCACTGTGGGGTCCAATGTCACATGTCGTGCACTTACATTCACATGACCGACCCTGAAGGGGCGTGGCCAATTGACTCCCATTCATTCTAAGCATGAGTAAGTGTGCGGTTTGTGTACATGACATGCACATGCTTGGAAAGGTCTCACTGTCATGAACGTGAATGTGTGTGTGCGTGGTGATGTAAGCGAAAGGCGACCATGTTACTGGCATGTCCCACCCACATGCGCCCACTGCAGACTCAATAGGCCCTGCACCACGTTACTCGGCTCAGGCCTAATAACAATAATAATAATTAGTAATGTAATGTAGCTTATTTTGTAGAATAAATTTTCAAATATACTACATCAGTTAGAGTTAAATAACCTGCTATAGTTGAAACATTATTAACCACTGTAGTATTTACCAATGGAAGGATCTGAATATTTGCTGAGACAGTTACTTTTTTTTTTTTTTTTTTGGCCAGGCTGTTTATTTAACTAACTGCAGCAAGTAGCCTCTCATGTCTTTAATCTCAAAAAGACTTGACAATGCCAGGATTGATCAGGATCATCAGGCTTGTGACTGAATGATTCAAGAACAATGAGACATCCTTTTCACACATGGATTAGCCACCATAAAGTCCAGGCTCTAATTTAGAATGTGATGAAGACGATGCAGCAGTCCAATTCTACATCACCAAAATTCAACAATTAATGCAACTATGGATGGAAACAATATTATGAACTTCATTATGACACTGCATAAACATTATGTGGTCAAAAAACATGTCACAGTGAATGTTTTCTGTAATGAAAACCAAAGGTGGTACAGTGAAATATTGCATGTGTAACTTTTTTTTTGGCCGGGCAGTGTATAAATTATGGCTTGTGTATCCCTTTTTTTTCTCTTACCTGAATTTAATGAAATAGATGCTGTATGCCATAAAAATCAAATAAACATGCTTCAATATTGTGTCTTTTTGTGACAGAATTCAGCAAAGTGCTCCCATCAGGCACCATCTCCATGGAGGACCAACGGGAAGTGAGTCCAAACACAATAGCATGCAGCATCACTAACCTTCATTCATGTAGATAATTGAAAATGTATAATTCACCAGCGCTCTGCTGCAAAATACCATGATGTTCCTGATAGCCTCTTGCTATAATAAACTCCTCAGGAAGCAAATAAAGGGATTGATTTGTTGTAGATGTGTGGGAAAATACAACTACAGGGGCTGCAGAGTGCTGGGTGAGAACAAGTGATGAAGGGAGTGATGATAGATGGAGGAGAGAAATGAAGGATGTGAAGCAAATGAGTTTGGACAGCTCTGAAGCTGCACAACAGCTAGACTGGACGTGTGTGTGTATGCGTGTGCATATGTGCACATGCGTGTGGCACAGAATCAGGCACCAGTTGACGAGGGTCAAGGCCACATCACAGACATTACATCACTGCCAGAGCCACTCAGCCAGCCATGCAGTTTGTACTTGCATAAGTAATGTTGGTGTACAGTGAACATGCTTTATCACCTTCAGCTCTAAAATAACCCCTGCTGGTTCTCAACACTAAGACAAAAGTGTAATTTTGTCTTAATTCACACTATTATCTGTTTGCAGAAACATCAGCAAAAAAGAATAGACTATATACAATTAATAATAGAGGAACCATGATGTCACCTATTTTGAGCTGCCATTTTGAAGTCAGTAGTTTATGTTTTGGCCGTCGCCAAAGTTGGCTTTTTGAAGACAGAAATGACCATATATTGACAAAAGGGATGGATCTGCAGGAGCCCAAGGATGTAAGGGGAGAGAGGTAAATGCTAGCTTACTGAGTTGGTAAATCAGTCTACTTCATCAACAGTCATGTTATGTTGGCGTTAGTGTAATTTAACAACCATAACATTAACTTGGAAACTTTTTTTAGTTTTAATCAGTAAACAGTGGGGGTATAACTGTGCACTCATTTGCACTGAACCTTTTCAGTTTGGGGCCTTTGATTACAATACAGAGGTGTACCAAACTAGGGCTGAACGATTTTGGAAAATAATCTAATTGTGATTTTTTTTGTCCTCAATATTGCGATTGCGATTTAATATGCGATTATTTTTCCAAGGTCCTCTTCCCATGTATTTTTCAACAAACACAAGCAATAAATCAATATGTATTATAATAAACAATATCAGATTATTATACATAAATTGTTCTCATAGGCTAGGCTTATATTAAGATAAAGGCAAATAAAACAAATTAATATGAAAGACGGTTTATTTACAGTTGTAAACTTACTAAATACTTTGACTCGCATGGTAGGCCGTCAGGGCCTGCAAGGCCTTCTCTGCTGGCCTAAAAAATGACTGGATCATAGACTGATGTTAATTATATTTTGTCCATGAATACTTATTAAATAATTTCAAATGGTCTGTCCACTTCCTTTTGTAGCTTTTCCCCTGGTTGTGCTGCTTCCAAACATGTATTTTCATATTAAAGCATTTAACCAATTACATTTCAACCATCATTTGTTGCCAGGCAGGGTCTAAGTCAAATAAGTCTGCCTGGAGGCCTTCAATATCAGTTCCGCAGGCCCTCTAGCAAAATATAAGTGTCGATGAAATTGTTGCTTTAAACAATCAGATTTTGAGTTGGCGACACCAAAGCCCTCTAGCAGGCATACGGTAACATCAGCGTATTCATGCTCTTTGATTGGATAGTCAGAGTGCATGAGCCAAAGCTAGCAAACTGCATCTGTAGTGAGCCGTACCAACAGAAATGTGTTGATTTATTAGCTGTTTTGTCAACCCACAATGGCTGAAGGAGGAGAAGAAGTGGATTTGGTGCAGATTTATTGTCAAAGCTTTTTCTAGACGGACTTTTCAATAAAAGCTGGACATCGTTAAGAAAGGTCGGACAATTCAGGAGCTAGCAAGCCTGTGACAACCAGGAAAAGTATTTGTCTGTCACTTTCAGTCCATGAACTACAAGCGGTATGGATCTGTACCACAAAGGAATTAAACTGTTTTTTGAGGAAAGAAAGGAGGATGGATTTAGTGTACAAAGAATCAGAATGTTTGGTGAGTAAAATGTTGCTATTTTCCTAAATAATATTTCAAATTTATGAGGATGGTTTATGTGTGTGGCAGCTGTAGCTGCAGTAGAAGGAGACTTTTGGTTTGTTTAAGGCATTTATTGTGGCTACAGGAGTTATTTATCTGCAATGCAACGGCTCTTTATACTGCATTTCTGCATAAGATGTTTTTTATAGCCATAAAATAGTTTTTGAGGGGTGGATTGATTCAGACGGAGCGCTACTGAAGGCCTAGGTGGGAAATGCATGGCCCGCCACTGCAGTCTTGTAAGTGTTCATCACAACAACTTAACAAAATTGTCCCAAACAAGTCAATAATAAACGGGTGGCTGTGGCTCAGTTGGTAGAGCGGGTCGTCCAATGACCAAAGGGTTAGCAGTTCAAATCTTGGCTCCGACTGTCCACATGTCAAAGTGTCCTTGGGCAAGACACTGAACCCTAAATTGCTCCCTGTAGAGTCTGGCAGTGCCTTGCATGGCAGCAGCTGCCTACTTGTGTATGAGTGAGTGTGAGGAATTGTAAAGTGCTTTGGGCACCAGGAAGGTGCATAAAATGTGATATATAAATTCAGTCCATTTACCATTTAAATCACGCAGATTACAACAGTAATGCAAACATGTGGCTTTACCACTTCAATATGTCCACCTTTTCATGTTTCATGAAACATGATATGTAAACACGGGGACTGCACTTCTGAAACACTGTCTGAACTAGACAGTCTATTAATAAATAAATAATTATAT
>JAPQRP010013235.1:0-16389 GCA_037367295.1 Apogon hyalosoma
AATTACTTCTTTGTTTAACTGGCACAATAAGGGGGAAAATTAAAAAACAAAATAGAAGATGAAATTGTTATCAATATCAGCTTTTGGCCATATTGTTATTCTAAACATCAATATCTTCCCAGAGTTTCTCAGCTGGTGCATCCCCTTGTTGATTAATGCATTGATTTAATCTGCTGTTGCCTGATTTCTCCTTCTAAATTTACAGGTGGC
Source organism: Apogon hyalosoma (assembly GCA_037367295.1). Lineage (NCBI taxonomy): Eukaryota > Metazoa > Chordata > Actinopteri > Kurtiformes > Apogonidae > Apogon > Apogon hyalosoma. Next base: position 211 of record JAPQRP010013235.1, read on the forward strand.
TGTTTGGAGAAATCACCTGTCAGTTATATGCTACATGTGGAGTACTATTTGGACTGTGCAGCTTAACCAACCTAACAACCCTCTCCTCTGTTTGCTGCCTTAAAGTCTGCTTCCCTACCTATGGTGAGAGGATAAAGTTGAGGATAATGATGTTGCTTAAAGATCTGATCAAACAGCAAAATGTTTAACAAAAGCTGACTTCAATAATTACATTATATGTTTTTCTATCTCCTGTTTAACCAGGTAATAAGTTCTCGTCATCACATGCCTGCCTCCTGGTGGCTGGAGTGTGGTGTTACGCCTCAGTGTTTGCTGTAGGGCCCTTGGCTCAGTGGGGACACTACAGTCCTGAACCTTATGGCACAGCCTGCTGCATTGACTGGCATGCACCCAACCATGAGCTTTCATCTTTGTCTTACATCGTCTCCCTTTTCGTCTTCTGCTATGCACTGCCCTGCACTATCATCTTTCTCTCTTACACTTTCATTCTGCTGACAGTGCGAGGGTCACGTCAGGCCGTCCAGCAGCATGTGTCACCGCAGACCAAGACCACCAATGCACACGCTCTCATTGTTAAGGTCAGAGCACATGACTGTGTTGCATTAGCTGCAGCTACACTGAATAGGTTTTCACCTGAACTCAATCACAGAAATGAATCTGATTAGATTCCACTTTAACTGTGTACATGCATGCTAATAAATAAAGTGATCTGATGAAGTGCATTTACATGGGCTAAATCATTTAATCAGACTGTATCACATGACAAGAACAAAGTGGTTTCGCTGGCTTTCTCAAAGCATCAAAACTGAAGGAAATACAGCAGAACAAGAACCATTTTGGCCTATTTTTCCTTTAGTCTTGTAATATATATACCTAAAACTTTTCAAGCAGCTTTTGATACTATTGATGGTTCAGTGTATTTTGACATGGTTGGTCTTTTCCCTTGTCAAAATAACTCATTATTTTAAGCCTTTCAACCACTGAGGCGTTCAACAATTCTTAAATCTTTTAATGCTGCAAACAAAATTGTTATATCAGCTACATGCCAGTTTTGTTTTGCTATCACTGTGTTGCTGTCCCTTATGGAAACTCGGCACATCACCTAATAGCATCCCCACATGGAGAAAAGATGAAGAAACAAATTAAATCAAGCAGTAAATGTTATTAGGTTGTAATGTTTTTTTATTGAATGGATTAACACCCCCTCAACCTGTTCCTTCCCTCAAAACAGCCCTGTCTCTTCTGTTTCTGATGCACAAGACATTTTAATTTTACTAGACTATTATTCTGATAACTCATAGAAAATTAGGGTCAATGAAACCACAGCTAGTAATGTCTAGTTGAGCAGAATATGAAAGTTTAAAGATTCTCTGGTTATCATGAGCTTTACCTTTGTAGAACCTAGTGTGTACCATAAAAAAAAAAATACATTCACATGTGACTGCATGTTTTAGTGCTATGTGTATCTATGTTTGTGAATGTTTTTTCTTCTCCGTAGCTGTCGGTTGCAGTATGTATTGGTTTTCTGGTTGCCTGGACTCCATACGCTGCTGTAGCCATGTGGGCTGCCTTTGGAGATGCACTATTGGTTCCACCTGCAGCATTTGCCATGGCCGCCGTATTTGCCAAATCTTCCACTATTTACAACCCGATGGTATACCTGCTATGCAAGCCCAACTTTCGGGAGTGTCTGTACAGAGACACGTCTACGTTACGACAGAGGATCTACAGAGGAAGCCCCCAGTCAGATCCAAAAGAACATTTCGGATCCACCTCACAAGCACCTCACAAGGATGTGAGCATCTCCACACGCTTCTCAAATGGGCAGCAGGAGAGCTACAGGGCGTGTCTGCCCTGCACTGACAATGCAGCAGTGTGTCATGTGACCACACCCCAAAGGACAGCATGCATTTTAACTGGATCCACCTACAAAGAGGTGACAGTAGGCCAACTATCAGCCAAACCGGAGGCTGATTTCCTCTAGTGGTGCAACCATTTTTTTTCTCCATGAGGCAAACAAGACAATACTAGGCAGCAGCTAAAAAAGACTGAGATTAACCAGACAAGGACAACAAAACAGCCTGAGAGATGCTGAACCTGTCCACACACCAGTGCAATAAACAAGTGAAGTGACACCAAGGCTTAATAGCATCATGACTACAACCTTTAAGGATATTATACACAATCCAACTTGAACAATTTGATGCAGAATTTCTGTGTTAATTGTGATATAATTAAGCTTCTGAGACTATATCATTTTTGGCCACAGAACTGTACTGTAATTCAACTGGGCTTCTGAGGAGAAGAAAATGAGACACAAGAACCCCTGGTGGCCTTAAGGTTAATTAGACCTCTGCATGACATTTTAAAGCAGCTCTTCTGTACATAGCCGGATTATACTGCTTGATATGAGGATAACCCATGTTCATTTTTGGGCAAGTGTGAACAAATGATATATAATAACACATGGAGAACTGTGGTAACAGGTTATAAAGGCATGGAAGGAAAAATGTTAAAGATCCCTCCTGTGTTAATAAGACAGTGAGCACAATCAGGGAATAATCAAATTGTGTCAGGGGTCTTGGCTTAAGGGGAGATTTCACAGAAGGCAAGAAGTGACAAATTATCATCAAGTTTGTTTCAGGTGTCATCACATAAAGGACAAGGGTAACTGTTCATTAAACCTACTAAAGATACAAGTCACAGGACCGCTATTTTTCAGAGCTGTAGGTAATAAAACCCATAGACTTAAGATCTGCTCTGTAGATCTTTACTGTTTCTGGGGGAGAAGAAAAATCTAATTTGGACACAGGCAGGAACTGGTAGAACAGGCCAATGTCAATTCATGATCAGGAATTCATTTTATGGAGGAGTCCTTATCTAATATTTTACTCATAATTTGCTTCCTCTCTAGAACCTTATTGGTTTTCTCATCATCCAGTTCAGGAAACAACAAGAAGTGAGGTTTCCTTTTTATTTACAGTATAGCTGTAAAAGTGATAAAAAAAAAAAAAAACGTGTCTTGATAATACTTTATATTAAGGTACACACATTAACTAGGTTTTACTAGTCTTATGAGTAATGCATTGGTTCTTTAGAGGGGCTGCAAAGAACAATTAGAAAATCAGAAAAAGGTGAAAATGTTGATCAGTGTTTCTAAAAGCCCAAGATGATGCCCACAAATGGTTTGTTTAGTCCAAAACCCAAAGATATTTAGTTTCAGTGTGTCTGCAAGTTTGAGCAAGCCAAATTTATTACATTTTAAGACTTTTTTCAAGGCATCTTTGATCAAATATAAGATCTTATATTCACAAAATTACAGTACAACAGGCTTCATAGTTATTTTGTTGAACCAGTTTTAACTATGTTTCAATCCAGCTAATGTTACATTTCCATTTCTTTATGACTTATGTTTCTGTTACTGATATTCAAGCTGCTGAAGTTCAAACCTGAACCCTCCAGCCACAAATGATGGTTGGTGGCTACACTCATTCGCATCTCTGTTAAGATATAAAGCTAAACATTAGTTTGACAAATTTTTTACAAAGATTTTCCAAAGCAAATATAGAAATAGAATTTATTGTGTCTGTGGAAGTCCTTTGAGTGCCAAAATTAAGGATTAACTAGAAATATTAAGACTTTTTAATGATCGATGGGCACTTTGAAATTACTGTCATAGGAAAGTTACCAAAAAAGATTCACCTTAGACAAAATAATGCAGAAAGAAGCTTAAATTGGATTCATTCATTCAGTGAAATTTTGACTTTTTAAATTACTCAAACTGATTATTATAAAAATACTTGAGTAATTTAATAGTCTGCAACTAATATCAGCTTTACCTTAAACTTTGTCATTATAAAGTATCATTAATGTCAACTACAAGAGCATCAACTTTAAGTTTTCCATCAATAACCTACCACATTACTGCTTTGTGATAGTAGGTAAAGAACTGGTCATACATATTCATGCTCAAATTAAGATCAGAATTTTTGACAACTTGGTGAATTTGTGTATCTCATTACCAAGTGTTACTGATATTTTAAAGTAGTTCATGTACAGTTGTGAAAATGTCTGAAGCACTTATGTGACAAAAGAAAAATATTTCTAATGGTGGTCTTAAATAATTTTTAGTGGAAGCCTTTATCCTGCATAATTTCACATACGTGCACACAGCACTATTTATAATCCCACGTGCAGAATAGATTATCAATGTTTTACGTGGTTGTCGGCTATCATTTTTGATCAATCTGAAGAATAAAATCATCAATTACAAAAAAATCCAGTTTGGATTGGATGTGTAATGAGAAATTATACGATTACTTCAAGTCATTGATGTGATGCTGTGTGGCTTCACAGTTCATCATTCAGTTTAGAGGAAAACAAACATTTATTAAAGTAACAAATAAGTGCACATTGTGGTCCTTTCAAGTAGAAACAAAGACTTCACATGACCATAAAAAGCAATGAAAACCAAAAAAATCTCATCCTCACTTCTTGACATTAAAAACTGTAGCATAGAAGAATTTAAGACAGCAACCCCTTAAGCGATATGAGAAAATTAAGGCAATACACCTACAATACGTGACTTGATTTTTCCCCTCTTTTTAATTATCTATAAGGCAGCATGACTTTTCATTAACTTGAGGTTCAAATGCACAGTCAATCCAATTTCCTACAAAGAACTGTATTAACACTGGTGGTATTAGCAGGATGTTTCTGTGGAGTGGAGTTAGTATGCACCATTTCTAGAGGACAAATTAACTTTTTCTTACCTTCTCAGACAATATCATTGATATTAAACTAAATGCTGAAATTGAAAAATCTAAATACAAGCAAAGCATACTAATATACTACTTTTTCTCAAAAATACAGACAAATGTGTTACATTTTTTGCACTTACTCCAAAACACAAATACGAGTTTTACATAGAAACTGAAAATGACAATTCCACTAATATTCTTTTTTATATGAAATGGTGGATAATGCGATAAAAGATGAGCAAATACATTTTCTCCTTTTCTTTCAAACACCTTCTTGAATATGTTGGCTCATCAGTATTTGTTCACATTCAAAATCTTTTTTTCATAATGCTTAAAAGTAGGTGTTTTTCATCTTCCAATAGTAGAATTGTACACTTTGGAGCATGCACTTTTACCTGAGAAGAGGTTTGTCTCTGTATCTGTAAACACACTGTGTGTCACAATCTGCAATAAAACCTGCTAATGAGATGCATTTTACAAATGCAAAATACAACGTATTTCCCAAAAAACATTAATGATTTTGGCATATCCCACATGTCTGATTTGCAACATTTTCCATTCAGAAAAGTCCTAATGTAGAATAGTCAAAATGAATACACTGGTACATGATATTCACTGAATTCAGAATACTGATATATTTGGAATAATAGTGGAATAATATGTGCTTCCAAACATAGTCAGTGTGAAGCCTAAAAAAGACAGCGCACTTTACATGACAACATTTTTTTTAATTCAAAAATGTAGGAAAGAATTTATCCATTCTGTTTTCAGTCTACAGCCAACACTGACAACAAAAAAATACTCATTTACAAAGATAACCTATTATAAAGCGTAAAGATTTGTGTTTAATGTTCTTCCATTTTAGCTGAGCGTTACTGTTTCTTTGCTTGACACTGGAGGAGTATTTCTCAGCACACTGACCAAACTCATGTTGACAGTAACGCAGCAGCTGGGGGGTTGCAAAGGCTCTGGAGATAACATGCATGTGCATCCAAAACCACATATAAGAAAATCCATAAAGCTGAATATTAGAAATATAAAATATAAATATGAATATCTAAATAATGCATCTGCTGAAATGATCTACTTTTATTGAAGCTGAACGGAACTGCAATAAGTAAAAATAAAAACTCCCACACCAGCAGGGTGTCCACACAAATGTGCATGAAGGATTGACTTGCAAAGTAATTTATTTTTTCTCAGTATAAAAAAAAGAAGTCTTGGGGATAAGCTTTTCACTGGCAGCCAATATAAGCATGCTCTGAGATATAGCCAGAAGGAAAACTCACAGAAAAATGACTGATATGGCATATAACTTTTACTGAAACTGGCGGTATAATGCTACACTGGCACACACACAAGATAGTAAGAGTATTTTTTAAGATACATATGGAGACACTGCAGTAAAATCAATTCTAAATATTGCCCAGTGCATTATTTTGAGATCCCGGGAAGGGGGGCTTACCCAGCACAGCACCTAAGTAAAAAAATCTTGAAATTAAATTTGCCCCAGATGAGGGTTGAGCTTAAACAGCGTAAGACTCAAAGCATTCTACTGCTCATCCTCATCTGATTTCCTATTCTCCTTTTCCAATTACAGTCATCCATGCTCGTCCTTTCATTTTTCCTCTGCTTTCCATCTTCCCTAAAATGCTGTTTGTTTGCAACATGTTACAGGGTTTCAAATCCAAACCATGACTTGCCAACCAGCTGTTTCTGTGCAGCCAGACTTCCCAAGGCGCTGAGTTAGCACAAAATACAAACCTATTTTGGCATGTCTAACTCGATAGCAAAGATGGCTCACTCAGTGGTCACTTGATGGGACACAGTCTTGTCCTCCAATTTGTGAGTGCTACGCTATGTTTAACTTGTTACCTCTTATTCCACCCTCTGGATTAGTCCACGTTGGCTGGTTGTGATACTAAACTGAAACAAATCCTAAAAAAAATATGCTAAAATATGAGTTGAACTCATCTGTTAGTAAAGAACATTATCAGCTCCCTAAGGGCATGAAGCTTCACTGACCTGGGAACGCTAGTTTGACAAAAATAACCTTTACTACGTGACACACATTTCATGGGAAATGGGACAGCTAAATTGTGAGATGAAGCTACCCTGTAATTCTAATAAACACCCTTGACTTAAGTTGACTTTGTAACACTCTCATGCAGGCCATATCTTTTTGTTAGAGCCTTAAAACCAATAACTGTGTGCTGATGCCCCCTAGTGCACACAAAAGTAAGATCATGTAAAACAACTACAGGTTTTTGTACCACATGCCATGAAAGTTTACACCTCTTGTTTGTTGAGGCTTGACGATATTTAAATAAATCTAAAAAATCTGGCCACACAATCCATTTTGATCAGTGATACTCACCCACAAATGTACTGTACATTTTGGTGCTTAATTGCAGCTCTTTTCAACCTGTTGAGACTATGCTTGATTGATAGTGCCTCCAATTTTGTTTGACCTGTTAGAGGTAGCAAATTTACACACGTGTCAGTTTTAGCACATAATTTGGTGACTTAACTCTCATCATAACTACACCAACCTTTTCAGCTAATTCTAGTAAAGAAAAAAACACCTGTAGTGCTGTACCCATGGCATTATCTGTCTTTACATCATTATTCAGTAAAGAAGGGCTGTAACAATAAATTCATTTTTGAGTATATAAAATATCATACAATCAGCATTTCCCTAAAGTCCAAGACAATGTCCTCAAATGTTCAATTTACTGAAATGGAGCTATAGTATTCTCTAATTTAAGAATCTGAAAGAAAGAATCCAGATTAAATGCATCAAAAAGGAGTTTAATATGAAAATCACTGAAAATAAAATTTTACTTGTACATGGCTTACTGCATAAACATATTCAAGTCACCAGTTAAGGCTAGCACTTTCTAAATAACGTGCTAGGAAAATAATATTAACCTTAAATACTGTGTCTGTCAAAAGGAGACTAGGCAGACCACTCCATAATAGATACCACACAAACCATTTTCTGTATAAATAATGCTACACTAGATCTGAGGGAACCTGAGCTTGGCATACAAGAGACTCCCCTCAATAACAATAAACTAGTTTTCATTGTTTTTCATGCACCAGTGCACTTAAACATGTCTATAGGGCAGGGGTGTCAAACTCCAGTCCTCGAGGGTCACTGTCCTGCATGTTTTAGATGTTTCCCTCTTACACCTGATTCAACCACATGGCTCATCAGCAGGCTGCTGGGGATGCTTGCCACTTCTAATACAGTCTAATTCATATAATAATCTAAATATGTTACAGTTACAACATGTATGCGCCAATACAAGAGGTAATGAACTCACACTGCAAGGTAACTAACCTTTATTATCACTAATAACACCAAGTATTAGACCTACAGATAAACTTCTTAATTATACTAATATTATTATTACTATTATTATTGTTAATAATAATAATAATCTGCTCAGTGATTATTTGAAGTGTTCACTGTCGGTGGTTTTCACTGTAAATGACCAGTGTGAGGCGTACAAATTAAAATACATTGTGTGAACCCCCGAGAGAAATTCCACTAAATGAGTTACCATGTTCATCAAACCTGGAACGTGACATCTAAATTTATTGCATCCAAAATGTACTTTTATTTTCTAAGGTGAATAAAAGCTTTTTGTACGAATATCTATGCCTTTATGCGTTTGTTTATGCTAAATAAATGTGTATAATGTCGAATTACCTAGTATTGACCTTGTTTGTTGCATGTAAACAGGAAGGGAGTGCAAGTGTTTTCAAAGTAGTATTACATTAAAGGTAAAGTTGTTAATAGAGTGCATTAATAACTTGGAAACGCTACTAATGATTTGGTTTATTTTATTTATTTATTGACAGACATTCATCTCCATTTCATAGTAATAGTAAGTATTAGCTCATACAAACTGAAAAATTCTAAAGTCCTTACCCATGCGGTAGATTTGTCTTCTATTGATGCTAACTGGCAGGTGAAGGCTAAAATCCTACCTTAATGAATGAATTTATTGAAACAGAGGTAAAGTGCTGAATAGTTTTCAGTTTTTGGAGAGAGCTAAGCTAATGGTTGTGTTAGCTTCTGCCATCCACGATGACTACTAACCGCAACAAGGCCCTGTTTAACATGTTCCATCCTAAGAGAAAAATAAAACTATAAATTTTCTTTAAGCATATACATTTAGTTTCAATTACATAACGAGGAGTAACAATTAAAAATATTTTTAATGTTGCGTATGTCACTCGAAAAATTTGACCATTGTTTTTGACGGAAGTCCTCAGCCGTGATGATGTCACTACGTTAAAAAAAACGCGGTATATTCAAGTTTCAGGTAGGAGTTAGCATTAGCATACTGCTGGTGTCTCATGAGGTGGATAGTCGTAACAAGTGACAGAGTAATTATTACAGTTCTGTGTTTCGTTCTTGGTTGTAAAATAGGGTAAAGATATGCCGTTGTATTGTTGCTGGATGGAAAAATAGTTTAGCGTTCTTATAGTAACTAAGCTACTAGTCGTAGCGACCTTGAAATGGGCTAAAGCGCCCATCGAAATAAGTCAGCCTTCAGCAAAGAGCGGGTTAATGATGTTAGCTGGGCTCATGTAATAGTTACCATTAAAATATGCAACAGGCGCATGTATGAAGCCTAAATAGATAATACATGTTTGTCTTTGGTGAAAATCGCAGCGGTTTTCCAGTATGATGTTCTACACGCAGCTCTTCACCTCTAAACGAGGCCCTTTGGCCAAAATCTGGTTAGCAGCCCACTGGGAGAGAAAACTCACAAAGGCTCATGTGTTTGAGTGCAATTTAGAAAACACCGTCAGAGACATAATATTCACAAAGGTAAAAACTAAGAAGACAATAAGACTAAAGTCAAACGTTAAATATGTGGCATCCATTTGAAGTGAGTATTGACATTTGTGTGTGTCATGTTTGTAGATGAAAATTGGTCTGCGGACATCTGGTCATCTCCTCCTGGGAGTGGTTCGGGTCTACTCCAGAAAAGCCAAGTATCTCCTAGCTGACTGCAATGATGCTCTGGTTAGAATTAAAATGGCATTCAGACCAGGTAACATTTACTTCTCCCCTTTGTGAAATGACAAATAAAGGTATGGCAAATGTTGCAAATGAAATGAAACTGACAAATGAAATCTGAGGGGAAAAACAAAACTGTGCTCTGAAAATGCTGCCTGTAAGTCACAGTAAATAGCTTCTTTAAAAACCAGAGGCTGTTCATAAGAATGGGATGATAACAGCAACCACTTAGGCTGTTTTTTATATGCATGAAATACTGGAAATTGTTTTCCTCATTAGCACAACCACCAGAGGGTGTCATACTCACTGTATTTAACAGTAAGTAAATGTTCACGCAGGCATTTTTTTTTTTTTTTTTTTGCAATTCGGAAATAATTATGAGACCACCTGTGATTTTACTATATAAATTCTATGTAACAGCCATTCCACAGTCATGATTTAAATGTTTCTAATAGGTTTGATAAAAATTTGATGTATAACAGTACATTGAATGAAATTCATATCATAACTCAGGCACTAAAATGGTATGCTTTTCCAAATTTTACACTCAGTGAGAAACTATTATTTGCACCTTAGTACATGTGTAAGGATGAGACAGTCCAAAGTAACTCAACAAAGAGAACTGCATGAGTAGGAAAACAAAACAGGTGCTTTAGGACAAGACAGGCAGAGTCAGTGCTATGAGACTTGGAGTAAATAAGACAGTTTGCTATTACAGCCTCCAGAAGAAAATACAGTATGCACCAAGATCTGCAAAGGAAGAAGCAGGAAATGCATTTCAACACCATATCACCGTGGTCCAGTTATTTCCAAAGCTGTATATATTTGTATTACTTGGTAAACAAACACATGGCATAAAATTAGAAAGTAGACATCACTCTGCTGCTGAAATTCTCCTTTGACACCCTTGGCTAAGTTGCTTACAACTTAAGTACGGCTGACGAGTACTTCATGTCAGCATTTGCAGACGAGGTGATTAATAACAGTACATTCAGAATTTTAGTTTTCTTCTTGACAAGTCAATTTATTATAATTTGAGAAATGAACTGCACACTATTAATAAGTTTGAAAGAAATGCTATAAAATCAGTGGCTGCAGCTAATTTATTGTATTTGACTTCTAAATACTGAGCCGTGCAAAAGTCTTAGACTACCATTAGACTTGTTTTGGCAGGGATAGACTGACAATAAGTATGCATTGGACATTCTCTTTATCAGGATACAACTGAAATACACAGGAAATATGGAAAAACGTCCACAGGCAAAATTTACATGCCTTGAACTCTGACCATATTTACTGTGCTAATCTTCAGGGTTCATTGACACACGTTGAAGCCGAATTTTTCCTATTGTTTAGACTAAATTTTTTGATGTTCCCATACCCAATAGTTTGCACATATTACCTGTATTTTCTTGATATATCTTAGTAAATAGACTGAAACATATGTACGATTGTGCAAAAATCTTCCAAAAACAACAAAGCTAAAGGTAGCCAAAAACTTTTGCACATTACTGTATAACAATTGCATCACCTGCTTTGCTTTTCTCAACACACTAGGTGAGACTGATTTGCCCTTAGAGGGCCTCGAGGCCACATTAAAAGCAATTACATTGATTGAGGATTTCACTGACTTTGACACCCAGCTGCCACACCCAAGGTACTGTTGTTTCCCTTAAATCCTGACTTCTGTGTGAGCATTTTGTCAGTCCAGTTTGGACTGATAAATATTGACCCTGTGTCTAAAATATGTCTACATTATGGTCACATACTGTATCTCTGATTATTCAGTTGTAATTTATTTATGTTTATATTTACACTTGGCTCTTAGTGACATAGATGTGGTGGACCACTTTTCAATGAACCAGAGTCGATCAGAGGAAATAACTCTAAAAGAGGATTTTGGATTTTTGATCTTACCAGACATTGGTAAGAAACAGTTTGTGTCATTTGATGTAGTGTTAGGTTTTTGTTGTTTATCTTATTTAAAAGAAATGTTGGTGGTCACAGATTCTCCACAATTGATTTCTGCTTTTAATAGCTCTACTATCATTAGACTGACATTGCAGTTTTTGGGTTTAGCTGACATGGCCTTGCCAAATTTGTCTCTTGTTGTTTGCTCCTCTGGCAAGGAATAGAGTCCCATGGCCATCCAAGTGGGCTGCTGGATATGAGCTTCCACAGTTTGGCTCCACATGAAGATGCATTTGGAGATGAGGGCACTGGATTTGATCTGCTTGGTTGTGCATTAATCAACATGAATTTCACCGTCACTGTACTGTTGTTGACAGTGCCAAACAATTCACTGACTACACTAGCATTTGGTTTAAAATTTATTTCAAAGCCTTATGTCCACTATTCATTAGTGCCAAGAAAAACTCAGTATTGCTTCAAATTATAATTTTAAACACTTATAAGTATAGAACACATAAACCACAGAACCTTGTGGACACCCCAGCAAAAGCTGAGAAATTAGAGGAAAAAAGTTATATTTAAATACTAAAGTGCAGTTATTACTTCTGCACAGTATTTCATTACCTGAAAGAGTTTTTGTCAAAATATAATTTTCTGTATTTTTAATGTTGTAGACTTTCTTGCAAACTCCAGTGATTCTGCAAACTTGATCCTACAAGAGCCTCAAAATGAAAATCCACAGAGTTCTACATCAGATTATCAACAAGGTGAGAAGTCATTGTGATAAATATTTTACAGTAGATGACACTTGTATAGGTCCTTTATTTACTTTGCATTAAAATAGTACAACCACCTTCTTTAAGCAGTTACAGTAGTTCAGTAATTCTGCTGTGTGCATATTTTGGTTTTCATCTGCAGTGGTTTGCATAAAGTGATGTTACAGTATGAATTCATAATTTTATGTTGTGCTCAGCAAAATAATATTTGTTTTTAAAGACTCCATATGTTTTCCAGATGCTGACAGAGGAGATCCAGTGATACTGGAGACTCCAACAGCAAATATTACCACCCTGCTTGCTAATGAAGATGAGGCCTTCGCCCTTGAACCTGTGGCTATCACTCGTAGGCAAAACCAAATAACATAATAACTGTTCCTTCAACATGGAAATTAATCCCACACAAATTAAGGCAAACTGGAAGTGGCATATGGTCCGTGCCACTAATCAGCTGTTTGTAGTTGAGACAAAACAAGATTTAACATGAGATTTTACAATTTATTATCAGCAAATGCAGAGAAAAAGAGGGGGAAGAGGAAGCGCAAGCTGATTGTAGATGAGACTAAGGAGCTGAACAATGAAGACATCAGAGAGCAGCTTGCTGACTACTTGGATCTGATTGCTGCAATGGAGATGGCTCCACCGACCCGGCAGCTCATGCAGTGGAAGGAGAGTGGAGGTGTAGATAAATTGTTTGCACAGCCATGTTCCAGTGTAATAAATCCACAGATAAAGGAGGTAAAAGATAGATAAATCTGTTACCATCTGAATCAAAATCTATATACCAATCACTGTCATTCAGTATTAAAATTGAGTTATAGCCAAGATCATCTTGCCTTTGCAGCTTTTTGCAAAGAGTATTTTCCAGGGGAAATATCATGTTGTGGAAGAAACTGAAGCATTGCGCCAGGATGGACAAGAGGGTAAGAAGGTGTTAGATGAAACAGCTCCTAATCCTGATTTCAGTGGCAGTTTTATCATTTTATTTCTTTAAACATCCCATATAAAGTGATCAAACTGTAGAGATGGAATACAATATTCATAGTCGTGTCCATATTAGTGTATAATCACAGAACTATTGGAATCATATATATCTAAAGAGGAAATGCTAACAGAGTGTACCATGCTACATCTGCAGGTTTCTAATGTGGTTCTGAAAGGACTTTCTATTCTACCTATTTTTTTTTTTTTCCATGTATTTTAGCTGGTAGCGTTCATGAATTACCTTCATCCACTATGTTTGAATGTGTGCCAGAGTTCTTATCCCCTTTAATAAAAAGCCCAGAATGGACAAAACAAACACTGGCTCTAATGAGAGACTTAATGAGGGTGGGGAGGGTATAATAAAAACTGCAACTTCACTGCTAAATGTCACTAAATAGGAGATTTAAATAGTAATACTAAATAGAGTTCTGAATGTTGTCTAATGTCTTAATTCCTGGCTCTGTCTTATAGTTCAGAGGGACATAAGTATAAGTGCACTCACCACAGAGAGTGTCAGTGTCTTAGATTCATCAGTTGATAAGGAAAAAACCCACAACTCTGATATGACGGTCCTTGATCACATGGGCGATAACTCACAGAATTTGTCAATGCAGGTTGGTATTAATGACAAAGACAAGGTATGCTGATTATTTTTTTCAATCTCCATTTTGCTATGTAACTTTTTAGTCTTTGGTTTATAATCTCTGCTGTGTCTGTCAGGTTGAAAATGGGTCAGAGCATACTCATCCAGAGCTTCCATCAGAAGACGCCATGTTTGTCCATCAGTCTTCTGAGGGCAGTCGATCAGCTTCCATACACACTCAGGTGTCTGTGAACACACACAGTTACATATAATACGTTAGGGAATAAAGTTATGGGAATCCAAAACTTACATATGAAGTGAAAGTGAACAAAAAATGGATGGTACAGTAGACGTGCCGGAGTCTATCAGTGTTTGACAGATGGCTGCTGTAATTCCCCATGCTGCTTTGGAGATGTGCCCAGCAAACCTGACTGATTTTTTTTTTTTTTAAACAGTCTATGCTGGACAGCCAGGACTTTGAGGAGAGAAGGATAACCAGGCAAGCACAGAAGCTCCTAAACACTCTGAAAGTAAGAAGCTAAAAAAATATATGTTCAACTATGAGTCTCCAGATTGGTTCTCTGACCATTACTCTGCCACTATCGGGTCGATGTAGCTCAAATTGAGTTCATATCGATTATCTAACAATTATCCTAGATTTATTTATAGCAGAGGATTGGGGGATTTCAGGGCTATACCCTTGCTGTCGGCCCCCGACAGCATAAGCCTTGTTATTAATGTATAATCTTTTGTAATGAAAGGAATCTGCAACAAAATCTGTTCTTATCACCCAGCAATGTTGTCAGATATAAATCTTTTGTACCTTTGGATGGAGAAACATGGCAAGGGGAGGATTAGAGGTGATGCTGGGGAATTCAGCTTTGTGGTGTGTGTTTGTGTGGCAGAGCCAGAGCAGCAATGGCACCAAGTTTAGTCTGAAAACACTCTGTAAAGGGAAGAGTCGCACTCAGGCTGCAGGCACTTTCTTCTGTCTCCTGGTTCTGAATAAACAACAAGTGGTCAACCTGCACCAGAGCGCCCCCTACGAAGACGTCTTTGCATCACCTGGACCCAAGTTCTTTGAGCCTTAAATGTAAAAGCTGTATTTCTACATGTTAACTTGAATAAGTACCATAAATGTGTGTTTATATGTAAGCTTGAATGACATGAAATACAATTTATTTAATAGCGTTCTTGGACTGGTGCTAAAAATGTTTTACATGTGTGTTGTGTGTTTCTCAAAAAATTTACATATTCTTGCTTGTTCCTGGCACTTCTAATTTTTACAAGCTCTTGTTAGAGCTTTTCACGAAGAAGCACTAATTGTATGCAAGTCATTTAATACCCTGGATACCTGTGAGCTTTACCAAATATACATGTAAACATAACAAGAAGATGTTAGCTCTTCCAAGTCCACGTATTAGTGACACTGTTGGCTCTAGATTATCTGTGTAATGTTTTCTCATGTGTTATTTCTGGATAGCAGGCAGTAAAATAAGCATCTGACGTCCATATGGAACATTAAATATGAAGTATATACATTTTATCTTGTGAAGAAAACTTTATGACTGTACTTTTGAGACATAATTAGTCTATTCACTGTTCCTATGATCTGGACAATTTGTTCTATTCCTGGAAACTGTATGTATGTATAACATTAAATTGTACATTATTGGCTTGAGTGCTTCATAATCTCATTTACAGATTGTGTCAGCAGTAGATCATATCTTTAGATTACACTGATGGCTTTAGTAAATGCATCCTCTATTTCAGTATATAGCACATGAAATAATGTATTTCTCTTTCTAAAATTGTATATGTTATGGATTATATTGTGAATTATATTGAAATAGATTGTTTTATTTCGTAGTTTGGAACAAACTTTGTTGTGGATGTAAATTCATTAGTTTCATAGACTAAACACTGACTGACTATAGTAAACTCATTCAGTCTGTATAAGAGAATTACTTTATAGTCCCACAACAGAAAAATGCAGTATTACAGCACCATAGGGATCATTACAGAAGAGGATTAGGGCCACTGGAAAAATACGAATTAAGGTCCAATATATATATATATATATATATATATATATATATATTTAAATGTATTATTCTGAGATTA
>JAPQRP010013256.1:0-16384 GCA_037367295.1 Apogon hyalosoma
CTCAACACTCGCTCCATTCCATCATGTAGATCAACCACAAAACAATACGGGCTCCTACACAGACCTCCTTATGTCCACGTAATAATTATAATAACAACAATAATAATAATGATGTAAATGAATGGTTGGAACCAAAAATTCAGTTCATCGCCTTCCTGCAGGTCGCAGCGACAACTTCCTTTGTTTATCCAGCTTGGAGCGGAGCAGTCTCGCGATGTTTCCAGCGACACAACGCCCTACAGAATGTGCGATTTGATGACGTCAGCGACGGACAGTCCTGCAGACCAGAGGGATGTGATGGAGCCGGAGGGGTGTGTGTAGATAAAGTTTCTTCGTGATCCTCTGTGGATATAAGGAGTTTTGCGTATTGTTTTGTGGTTGATCTACATGATGGAATGGAGCGAGTGTTGAGTTTGAGCAGCTGTGAGACGGAGAAGTTTAGCATCGAACGCAGCATTAGTCCGGAGATAGCCCCAGCCAGCAGCATGGAGCAGCTTATTTCAATGTATAAGAGTCTTAATGGGAGACATGCAAATTATGTAAGTGACAAGGACAAAAACAAGGCTCTTAGCTCCATTTTCAACATAGTAAGATGGATTTTTATTTTGCCATTTACTTTTGTGATTGTGGCATTTACACACACACGTTTTTTTTTAGTTAAAAAAAAATCCACAATTTTAAAGACATGCTAAAATCAAGCAAAAACTCTTAACTCTGGCCAGTGTCAAGTTTTCAGGGTTAGTTCTACTCAATTCAGTGTCAAATTAGTGAAATGTGTAAAAATAATTAACACTGTGCTGTTTTACTCAGTATTCTAAGACTTGTGCTTTTTTTTTCTCCACACCAAATTTAGTTTTAAAATGACTATAATGGGTAATTATTTTCTGCAGTTTTTTGAAAATAATCATGATCCTATATTACTAAATTGGTGTGATCTAACCAATCAAATGGAAATAAACAAACATGAACGTTACAGTAACAGCATTTATTAGTAGATCTCACATTTCAATGACATAACCATTTCAATTTTAACACCATGCTTTAATGCTCACCAGAGAAAGCAATATAGGACAACAAAAGAGCTGTGTCATTCACTCCACATGACATTTTTGCATCAAAAGGCCTAGGATAATGCAGGTTAACATCAAATCAAATTTCATTTATATAGCGCCAAATCATAACAAAAGTTCTCATGACACTACATACAGAGCCAGTTGAAACCAGTTTCTGAAGTTTACATAAACCCAACAGAATCCTCCAGGAGCAAACACTTGTGACTGTTGACAGTGGAGAGGAAAAACGTCCTTTTAACAGGCAGAAACCTGGAGCAGACCCTGACTCCTGGAGGATGGACAACTGCCTGGACCAGTTGGGATAAAAGAGAGAGGGTAAAGGAGGAGAAAAAGAGTGAGACTGGGGGAGAGTGGGAAAGTAGAGGGAGACACATGGATGCACAGCAAATCTGTGGATAGTCATTTGTTTGTGCTGTTATGGTTTTATAGATATTACAAGATTTATTTTCAGCCGATTGTGTCACACAGCCCCCCACTTCCTCAAAATTGAGCGGAAATGGTTGCGTTTATGCTGCTGTGGTTATTGATTTATTAATTCTTGTATAGGTCATTGTGAGGTCAGCCAGCCCTCCACTTGCTCCAAATTTAACCAAAATGGTCATGTTTGTGCCGTTATGGTTTTATAGAGATTTCAAGATTTTTTCAGCCAATGACAGACACAGTGGGCAGCAAGAGTTTTTCATGCATTATCAGAATCGACTCAATCTGGTAAAACTGAGGCATTTCAGACTCTACTTTGCCACAAACAACTAAATGTGGACGGTGAACAAACCCACTGTGTTTAGCCCAGTTCACTTTCATAACTTCAACACTACTGGGCAGTTGCGTTGTCATGGTAACTGCAGAACCTCCTTTTACCAAGGCTAAAGACACCATTTTTCCTGGACCAATGTCTAACTGACTAAAGGTTGTTGAAAATTGCCAAATGTATGCCATATAATTCTGGTGTGTTTGATATTTTTAAGTGACTTGAGCTGTTTCTTGAAAAAAAAAAAAAAAAGCTTATGTAAGGCTCAGAAGTTAAGATAATTTATGTTGAAGAAATGGAAAGTTTAACAGTGAAGTAAATTACAGGGAATAAGTTAATTCATGTATTTCTTAATATACTGACAGTGTTTACCCAATTAACTATTTATTTTTAGGTTTGCAGAAACATTTACACTTTTAATCATTCTCATTTGTTGTATACAAGCAGCTAAGAGCCTGTTGAATCTGCTTTTCTAAATCACATTTCCTGATGCAAGTACTGGTTAGTTCAGTCATGTGAGTGTTTGGTGTCAGGAAGTGTTGTGACGCTAGCTGCCATGTGAGCCAAGTAAAGCACTGTTCTACAAGAAATCCGTCTCCATCCTGCCGTCTCATTTTATAAAAGAGTGAACCATAAACCACCAACGAACCCTCACGTTACACTTCTCTTCATAGCGCATACACCACCTGTGACGTACAGGTCCTATATTCTAGATGTAGCAAGGATAATGGACAAGGAAATGGTGTTTTGGTAAAAGTTTTTTCTGGGGATACAATGTTTTGAACAGTTTGTGGTGTTCCACAATCAAATGTTTTTAATATACACACATACCTTGAGCTAACATGGGAGAAACAATGCAATACAAAACACAAAGTTTACTATCTGTAGTAATAAAAGTAGACCCCAATGTTGGTCAGTAGAAGTTACCAAATCTCCAAACATGAGGGGAGCATTTGTCATTAAACACCCTGACTGAATTGCAGTCAGTCCCAGATCATTTCGACTCCATCTAAATTCACAGCCACTGGTTTATTGTTTCGCTCCATGAATCCATAATCAGAAATCTGTATTCTTAGATTCAGCTCCTTCAATTTAACATGTACTTTAAAGTATGCAAACAATAGCTTCAGTTTGTACTGGGCCACCCCTTCTGAAACCGCATACGTCACATCGGCTGAGATGTTATCAGATGTGTGAATCCATGTCAGTGAATTCAATAACCATGAAGTCTTCGCACTAAAAACATAAAAGAAAAGTGGAAAAAGTTCATCAGGGAGGAACTGTACAATGTACCAAAGACATAATGGGGCTTAAAGAGTTCATCACTTGCTCCACTGAACCTGTGGCCTTGCATGGAAGTACATGCTTGTCAATCACAATGAAGAAGGTTTGAATGCTGTTTCCTTGTCGGTCCCTGAGCAAGAAGGTAAGGCTGCCTGCCTTGGGAGATGTCATCTAGATGCTGCTGCACACTGGTTCCAGCCTACGAGAACACATTTAACAGCAGTATTTAGTGACCAACCTATGACAATAGATCAGATCATCTCACTGTGCACGAAAAGCAGGTAATGGAAAGTATGTTAAACAACTTCCCAACATACCTTTAGGAATTTTATGAGGTGACTGACAGCTTGAGATGCAGACATCTTTCTGGTCTCTTTCATCCTTGTGCAGATGGGTGTAGTAAATGTAGCAGCAGCAAAATACGCATGTCACTGTCCCTACAGACCAACAAACATCTGATTAACATTATGCCATAAATACATTCAACTGGCACATTTACTTATATAACCAACAATGGGAATTAAAAACACTCACAACTTTTGCTTTGAAGTTAGTGGGCCACCTCGCCAAGAATTTGTTGGCAGTGATCACACCAAACACGAGTCTGAAGTCTTGTTCCATCTGTAATTCAAAAACAGTACACAGAAAGGAGTGATGAGTGACACTGCACATCATATGGAAGATTTCAGTGATTCAAAGAATTAAGATGTCTTACCAGTCCTTGTGTGTCCAGAAACCATGGGAAGACTGAGTAGACGTCTGCTGCCTTCTTAAATCCTTGACCCTTGAATGATGATAAATGAAGGTAGCTTTCATCTTCTCACGGATGGTGTCTTCATCAGCAGAAGGTCTCAAAATAGCGATAGCTGCTTCCACATCCTCTACTGATAAGACTGTCTGCAGTGAGGGGTCTGGAATGACCATGGCCTGGCCCACCAACTAAAGAAGAAAAACAAACAATTTTGTTGACCTCTGCCTACAACTTAAATCAATATTATATGTCACTGATAAGTAAACCTACTTCTGGGAGATTTGCCAACTCCAACACTTCTGTCCTCTGCAGATTTTCTTTGCATAGTTTTCAACCACCAAGCAAGGCAGCCCGTACTGCCCTCTGGATTGTAGTAATGTTCCTAAGTAATTAAATACATGCAGACTGACAATGTCATCAACATTTGAGGGTAATTGTATGTTTAATGTTGCAAGGACCCTGGAAGACTGGAAAGTGATTACATAGAAACACTCCAGATCAAATGGAACAACATCCAGATTAGACTTAAAAACAATATTTACTACCCACCACTTTTGCCTCAGTTTATATGGCATGGCCTTTTAGGTCGACTTCCTTCGGCAGTGGCTGCTTCTTCAGGAGGGTGACACATTGTGAGGTTCAGAATGACAATATCATCTAAATCAGCATACTCCTTTAGCATTTGGCTTAAAACAATATAAACCAGTAGAGGTAACTTTATGGACACAGAGGTAACATTAACCACTTTTTCTGAAAGTTCGTTCGCTTAGCATTGACAAAGTGGAATGTTGAAATCTCCAATGTTCTCATTTTATACATGACATGTTATGACCACCTGCTGTGTAACACATCAAGCCATGTCCAAACCTACATGCCAGGGCTTTTCCATCTACCCTCTCTAAAAAGAATACCTCACTGTCCAAGTGTCATTTTTACTGTTAATGGAAATGTGTACATGGGTAGAGATGGGAGTAACCACTTAGAAGTTGACCTAACATGGCTGAATGTTTATGAGTGCTAACTTCTCTGCTGACTTAACAGAAAGGAAGGCTTTGGACAAGTGCGGTCTGTTGTCTCAATATTCTTGCATATGTGAGAATATATATTTGCTTTTAACCCCAATTCAGTGACTTTTCTGTTTTTGCTTCAAATTGTGTCCAGCATGCTAGAAAACTTCCATGACATTTTGGAGGGTCCACAAAGACTTGGGAACTTTGACAGTGAACTATTCCACCATGCAGAAAACTGTCAAGTTAATATCAAATAAGGTAAATATTATTTGTAGTCAGTGTCATCAGTAATGTCATCTGTGCATAGTAGTGGACCCAGTGGCAGACAAAGCGGTACAGGTAGTGGACCCAGTGGTACAGGTAATGGACAGTGGTGGTAGAAACAGTGATAGTGGACCTTGGTGGTAGTGGACATAGTAGTGGTAGACACAGTTGTACAGTTAGTGGACATAGTGGTTGTAAAGTCAAACTGGTTTACATTTACTGTGGGAAAACAGAAGAAAAAAAAAGGTGTGTGAGATTCAGAGGTCATGTCTCAGTTTGGTGCCATCAGGACTGCATTCACATCAGTTGTGTGCAGATGTGTTAACTATATATTTGTATTAATTTAATTCAAAGCTATTTTGTGCTGTATTTTATCTGCATATTTAAATATCTATTTTTCTGTGTGATGACTACTGCATTTTTGCACATTGTGTAGTTGCACATTTGTAGGCAAGTAATTGCCGTTTCTTTGTTGTTTGATTTCTTCAAAGGTTTTCCACCTTAAGATCTTAGCTGATGCTGCTACATCCATGCATGTGCATCTAAATGACTGGATCTGTGCCTCCAGACTTAAAAGGGGAAAAAAAAAAAAAAAAAGGAAGTCATCCTGGGAAGTCTTTTGAGTGAAGCCCAGATGCCCAAACCTCCAGTAGATGTTCGTTCCCTTTATTCAAGTTGGGGGAAACAGCTGTTATGGAAATTTTACTTCACCAGATTTTCAGCAAACTTGAGTTTGTTGGATAGACGTGAAATCGATCGGTTCCACTCCAGGAGTCAGCCCTTCTCTTCTCTTAATGACATTTTGTGGCGAGGTAGAAGGAGAATCTCTTTCGGATTCTGGCGGCGCCAACCACCGACATCCTTGAGTTGTCCCGACAGATTTTCAGTCTATCCTGGACGAGCCCCCAAATTGTTATGGAAAAAAATTGGAATTCTGGTGATAGAATAAAATAGTCTTGAACGGTCAATGTCTTTCAGAGGGTTAATTTGAAGCTTGAAAGGTACAAGTTCAGAGCATCATAATCTGAAGAAGAGAGTACAAAAAGGAAGTAAAGGTTTTGGTCTTATATAGGAAAGCGTGAACTAATTTTAGCATTGTTGCTAAACAGATTTGAAATATGGTGATGATCTGGAAAGTTCTGTCTCAAACAGAGTGAGCAAAAAAAGAACATCTGGGGGTCATGTCTGGGTCATCAATAGGTCAGAGGAAGTGAAACATACACTGAGCAGAGGTGGAAAGTACCAAAAACAGAAAAACTTGAGAATGATTATTAGAGTCCCTGTACAAAGTTCACTGTGCTTTGTAACATAAGTTGCTAATAACATAAATTACCATAACAGCACAAGTTAGACAAAAAACTCAAGCAACTTGACAGCGGAAAACCGGGTCCAGGAGATGGATCCTGAGAAGAAAGCAGACCAGGGAGCAATGCTGTGACAGCCACAGACCAGGAACCAGGCAAGCATGGGAATCCACTAAAACTGGAACTGGTGAGAAGTGGAAGTCAAAGATGGCTGAACCTGGAAAAACAAAGCCCACCAAAAGCAATATTTAGAAAGCACTCACCTCTCACTTGTGCACCGGCTATGAAAGGAAAAGATGTCAGAACCACCTGCAAAGACCACACAGCAGCTGAGGATGGACCAAACAGTGGCAAAGAGGACCTTTTCCTGTCTTGATAACAGTCTGCTGAGAAGCTCTGAGGACATGTCCGCTCATGAACTGGAAAATTTATTTAATGCACTCACAGAAGCAGTGGAGAAAGTCTGGGCAGTCGATGATCTGGAGGCCAAACTCCTTGAGGACAAGGTGGCTGAACTGGATGCTGATGAAGAAGCCAAGCTGACTGAACAGCAAAAAGTTGATCTGACCAAAGTCACTGGTGAGTGTGAAGCTAGAGTAAAAGCCATCAAGAACCTTGTCTAGAAAAGACTGTAGTCCAACTATCGAGCAGATGAAGTCTTTACTGTGCTGCAAGTCGCAGAGGTACAGTGTAAGAATGCAAGGTCAGTGGACCTCAGTGGCCAGCAGCAGGCCTATGAGTTCATACTCACCCATCTGCAGGAGCTCACAAAGACAGCAAAGGAGCTGCATAACTGCTGGAAGTGATGGATTCCAACCAATGGAAAGGGGGGAAATCCAGGACCGACTTAAGGAGCTTGACCTTACAATCCCAAGATTAGTCTCCAGGAAAGCTGACTTCATTCAGGAGAAGCTGAAAGAGGACCAACAGAAAACTACACCCGTTTCCCAAAATCCTCGTGCCTACCATCAGACTGAAGCCAACAGCTCTTCAACTTCTCTAGCAACAAGCATGAATTTCATAGATGGAGAAAAGACTGGGAGGCTCTGCTAACACAAGGGGAGCCCTCAGGCTCCAAGGAAGTGAAGAAATTCCAGCTGTTGGATAGCCTGGATGACAGAATTACCTGGAACCTGAGGCTCACCTGCTACAAAAAAAGCAGATGACATCTTCTGTGTCCTTGAAAACCACTTTGGGAATAAAACCAACATTGCTATTGAGATTGTGAAAAGTGCAAAGGATGCCAGCTGTGAAGAGTCACCAGCCACAAAAGATAGTACAGCTGATTCAAGTGGCTGAGAAGGCACTACAGGACTTAAGTGACCTGGGAGATATAGGGGCACTCAAAAATCCATTAGTCAAAGTCTATCGAAAGCAAGCCCCCTGAAACCCTGAAGGAGCGGCCTATGTATGCGGCTGATGGTCAAAACACAATGGTCCCAAGCAACAGGTCTGACAGCCTCTTAGCTTTCCTCAAGGAGCAAGAAACCATTTGACCAGCTTGAACACCCAAGGGAAGAGGAACAAGGGAGGACGTGAGACCCAAGCCAAGGCATGCCAGGACAAAAGCCACATAGTCCAATGATGTCCTTATGGGATGGGTCATCTGCGGTGATGGAAAGCATTGACGGAAGCAGCATTTCTATAAGCAGTTCTGGACCCTGAAGCCAGCAGAAAAGAGTGCTGTGGTGAAGAAGCTAGGGGCATGTGAGAGGTTTTTAATTCCATGATAGCTAATTATTCTGTAAACCAACCCATCTATGCAAGCACCCAGACTGCAAGGATGGATGCCTTGCTGAATACCATTACTATCTGTGCTCTAATGCTGTTTTTAGAAGCAGCACCACCCCGAGGAGGAGTGAACAGCTTCCCAAGACAGGAAGGGATATACTGCTGACCAGGAGGACTATCAGCAAACTCCCCCAAGAACGTGCAAAGCAGTGCCGAGACGTGTTCTCAAACGCTGCTTCAAAGACACTCAGCACAGTGATGGAGCCACCAAGCCTCCTTGTTCAACATGGTCTGCAAGAGCTTCCAGTTATAATGATGCTCCTTGAAGTGACTGCCAATGCTGGGCAAAAGATTGGTACCTTGATTGACCTAGCATCAGACACAAATTACGTCACCCACAAGGCTGCAAGTGAACTGAACCTCAGGAGTGAGGAGATCACCCTCATCGTCCATGGTGTCAGGGAAATGAAGGTCCATGTGGACACAAAGAGGTACCTGTTAAAAATCAGCATGAGAACTCAAGATGGAACCATACAACTGGTCGGCTATGGACTTGATCATACAGCAGAGGTCCACAAGGGTGTAACAGCACAGCAACTGCAAAGGTTCTTCCGACATGTCAGTTGAGAAGCTCGTAAGACCCAATGGGACTGACCTGCTGATAAGCCATTGAGAAGGCAAGCTGGCACCACAACAAGTCAGAGTGACTTGAGATCTTGTGCACTGGGATGGGCTGTTGGGGAAGACTGTTGGAGGCGCTCACTCAGACCTGTCCGAAGATGTTGTGATGTCAGCCCACAAATCAAGCATGCACTTTGCCAGGTCCATGAGGACGGCCGCCATGAAGTATGAGGAGTTCCTGGCCAAGTTCCCCAAGCAGCAGCCACCTAACAGCCAGCCCCACCACAGCACCGAGTAGCCTCTCACTTTGACTACCTCTCAGGACTTCTTGGAATGGTGGAAGTGGGACAGCATTGGTGCTGCCTGTGAGCCAAGATGCAGGGGCTGCCATTGTGGGAACTGCCAACCAGGAGGTAAACAGATGACCCTTGCTGAGGAGAGGGAGCTTGAGGTGGTGAGAGAAGGACTCACATCGCAACTGACAGCCACAGCAAGGAGCCACACTGGCATGCCAGATTTCCCTGGCGAGAAGACCCAGTTTCACTCCCAGACAATAGGGGAGCTGTTGAGGCCACATTCCTCAGAACAGAAAGATATCTTGCCAAGGAGCCCAAATGGAAAGTCACCTATGCTGCACAGGTGCATGACATGGTCTCTTGACGAGCTGCAAGCAAGTTGTCAAAGGACATCATTGCCAGATGGACCAGGCTGGTGTGGTATGTCAGTCATCTCATTGCACCAAATCCTCAATTACGACAACAGTGACACTCATCTGGAATAGCAGCCAGAAATTCAGAGGTGTGAGCCTGAATGACATGCTGATGAAGGGTCCAGACATCCTCAACCTCATCTGCGCTGTTCTGAGATTTTGTAGTGGAGCATTTGCTGCTTTGGGTGATACAAGAAAGATGTACAACTCCATCTGACTTGAGTGAAATGCACTTGCACAGGTTCCTGTGGCAGGACTCTGAAGATGTAGAGTATTCCATTACAAGGGTGAACATCGGGGACAAGCCTCACGGGATGCATTGCCAATCTTGCTTTGCAGGAGACCTCCAACCTTTCTCAGTTCATACATCTTGAAGAGCACCAGGTACTCCAGCAAGACCGCTATGTCGATGATATTCTTACCTCAGTCACCTGAAAACCACTGTTGCTAATGTGGAGCACATCCTTAAGGCCGGAGGATTTCAGCTTAAGCAATGGGTGTTCTCTGGGCAACATAGGAGGCAAGAATTTCAACAGGAGCCAGATGACCAAGAGCCAAAGCTGGAACCATGGTCCTTCCAAATCAGATGGGGGACAATGACAACAAAGTGCTTCGTGTGGGCTACAGTGTTGAAGAAAACAAGCTCTATGTTATGACTTCAGTACACTTCTCAAAAAGAAAGTTTGGCCAGAACCTCTATCAAGAGGAAGTGAGGGTTCAGACTCCAAATCCCCTGACGAGAAGGAAGCTGCTAAGTTAAGTGGCTGG
The DNA here is from genome assembly GCA_037367295.1 of Apogon hyalosoma. Classification (NCBI taxonomy): domain Eukaryota; kingdom Metazoa; phylum Chordata; class Actinopteri; order Kurtiformes; family Apogonidae; genus Apogon; species Apogon hyalosoma. The sequence goes on from JAPQRP010013256.1 coordinate 10,264, forward strand.
ACTATATGATCCTGTTGGTCTTATCACTCCTGCAAAGCAAAAAAGGAGCCAGTCTGGTGTGCCAAGCATTCCAAGAAGCCAAAGGTAAAGGTTCTCTCCCCAAAGACACATGGGACATCACACTCAGATGGGCTGAGGGAGGATGCAATTGAGCTCGTTGTGCAGATGAGCCATATGCAGTCACATTCTCAGATGCGAGTGCGCACGCCTATGGAGCAGTGATGTACTTGAGGTGGAGCTCTGAATAAAGTTCCACTGTCAGGCTAGTGGAGTCCAAAGCCAAACTCACTCCCTTGGATCAGAGGGGCAATACATGAAAGCAGAGGTTTGGAGCTGTTTTTGCTTCCTGCCTGAGGAGGTACTTTGAGATCCACTGCAGAATGAAAGTTAAGATGGTTCCACTTTGTTGACAGCCAGACCATTCTCGGTTCAATTCAGAGAGAGCTACAGTTATCAAACTTTCTTTGCAAATCAGACTGGAGAAATCCAAAGCAACTCAAGTGCAGGATTGTTGGCGAGTCCCTGGGCCACAAGAGGCGGAAGCCCAAAAGATCTGGATGAGGACTGAGTGGCAGAATGGTCCTAAGTTCTTAAGTACTTGTGGATGAATAGCCAAACAAATCTGCTACAGAAACACAACTGCCTGAGAGAGTATCAACAAGCTGCAGAAGAAAGCCTTTGTGGCTGAAGTGACAAGGGCCCAGGCTGTGAGACCAACACCAGTGCAAATCCAGGTCCAAGTCAAAACCAAGGCCACCTATGGGGTCAGAAATTCAAAGCCTGGTTGATGTCAAATGATTCAGTGACCTACCTAGACTTGTCAAGAGTGTAGCCTGGATCTGGAGAGCAACAAAGAGGTTCTTTGGACCGAATTGGACCCTCAACAGGTCAAAGTGGGATGCAGTCCATTCAAGTAGAGTCATCTCAGTCATGGAGAGGGAAGATGCACTGTGTGACGTTTTCCTTGCAGCACAAGAGGGCGCCAAATTCCCCAGCACCACAACAGACTGGCTTGTCTACAAGGAGCAGGATTCTGGACTCCTTAACTGTAGAGGAAGAGTGCAGAGCTTTCATAGAAAACATGCTGCTGTCCCTCTTACCTTGTGACTTGTGGGTGTCCACACTGCTAACTCAGGAGTCTCATATTGAGGGTCATGAGGGGGTGGCAGGGACCCTACTCAAGATGAGAAGGAAAGCCTGGGTCATCAGGGGGAGGAGAGTTGTACAAAAAGTCAATTCATGTCTGCTCTGCAGGAAGGCAAAAGCAAGGAGGTGCCAACAAGTGATAGTGACTTGCCGCCTGAGAGGACTGAACCTGCTGCACCCTTTCAGTTCATGACTGTAGACCTTTTTGGACCATATCAGGTAAAGGATGATGTGAAGAAGAGGGTGACTGAAGGTTTGGGGCATAGTCTTTTGTTGCATGGCCAGCAGAGCTATCCATACTCAAGTAGCCAACTCTATGTCCACTGAGGCATTCCTGATGGCCTATCAGATTCACAGCAATTTCAGGGCACCCAAGGAAGCTCTGGTCAGAGCCACGCACCAATTTTGTTGGTGCAAAGCCAGTCCTGGAGGAACTGTACAGATTCCTGAACAGCCAGAGCAAACTTTCTTTGGAAGAAACTGCCACAAGAAGTGGGACTATATGGAAGTGGAAGATTAATCCAGCTGATTCCCCACAAAGGAATCGTGCTGCAGAAGCTGCCATGCGCATTGTGAAAAGGGTCTTGGGATAGAGTCCACCCTGAGTTACAGTGAGTTTCATACAGTTCTGTACCTGCCAGCCAACCTAGCAAAAGAAAGCCTAATTGATGCCGTGATGCAGAGCTGGGAAGACTGCATCTAATATGTGACACCAAATTTTCTCCTGCTTGGGAGAGGTTTCCCAAGTGGAGAGGTCAAGATCTTTGATTTTGCCAGCTATCCTTATGAAGAGGCTTCAAGTGATGCAAGCTGAAGTGACAAAGTTCTGGAAGATGTGGAGTCAGCTGACTGGTCCCAACCTCTTCATAACAAACAAGTAGCACACTACAGAGAGGAATTTTGGTGTCGGGTACATTGTCTGGCTGTGTGACCAAAATGCAATAAGGGGTCAATTCAGACTGGGCCGAGTGGTCAGCACCAACCCAGACAGCAAAGGTGTTGTGTGGGATGTAACCATCTGAGTGGTACCAAGGTACTGTGTCCCGGTGACAAAGGCAGTAGATGCAAGAAAGTCAAAAGCTGACAGTCAAGAGGGAAGAACACAAGCAACAGTACTTCACAGGGATGTCTGGCAGCTGGTTGTCTTGGTGCCCACTGAAGAGCAATAGAGGCACCTATGTTGAGTTTGACTTCAGAGTGGCGACCTTCCCAGTATGTCACTGTTAAGGTCAAGTGGGAGATGTAAAGTCAAACTTGTTTAAATTTACTGTGGGAAAACACAGAAGAAAAAAGGTATGTGAGATTCAGAGGTCATGTCTCAGGTCGACACAATCAGGACTGCATTCACATCAGCTGTGTGCTGTGCCATTACGTGCACCGTCCTGAAAGACTCCCGTTTCCCAAATGAGACGACGCAACAAGACATTAAAACGTGGAGTGGATGCTGCTGCAGCTCTTATGTGAACCACCGAATACTGTGCAATGAACGTTTGGAAACTACGGAGCAGCTGGTGAGACTACAATGCTTTTTTTGTTTAATGAATGTTTCATTCAATTTAATTCAAAGCCATTTTATCTGCACATTTAATTATCTATTTTTCTATGTGACGATGACTATTGCATTTTTGCACATTAAGATTGTGTAGTTGCACATTTGTAGGTAAATAATTGCTGTTTCTTTGTTGTTTAATTTCTTCAAAAGGTTTTCCACCTAAGACCTTAGCTGATACATCAGTGTATGTGCATCCAAATGACTGGACAATGGTGGTAGACGTGGTACAGGTAGTGGACAGAGTGGTGGTGGTCAACATAGATATAGTGGTGGTAGTGGACACAGTGATGGTAGACAGTGGTACAGATAGACATGGTGGTGGTAGTGGGCAGTGGTGGTACATTCAGTGGAACAGGTAGTGTTGGTGGACAGTGGTAGAGGTGGTTGTTAGGGCCCAAAGGTTCAAACATTTGACAGATGACACTGAAAGGAATCCAATTTTAAGATCTTTATTTTTAGTTTTTACTTGTAGTTGTTGGTTTTACTTTAATTAAGTCCCTTCCATCTCTAAAAACAAATAAAGTTTCAAAGAAAGAGGATCAAGGTGAGCCAGCCAACTTAACATAAGGACGGTATGTGGGCCAGGCCAACCCTGTACAGGATTGTAAAAGCTGACCATGTACTGCTACCCCTACCCTACAGAACACAACCTATAACTAAATCCTAACCAAAGAAAAGCTGTAAACATGACGTCCAGACCCACCTGGTCAAACAGAAAGCGAAGGCAAACCAAAAAGAGCTAAGGAGCAGCCGACATGACTCACTCCAGGAAGCAGCAGCGCAAAACCTGATGCACACATTGTGACGTGTGTGCCCTGGACCCTGACATTGGAGCTGATACTTGATATTTTAGCTTCTTTTTCTGGTTGTAGACATCGATTTAAAGTTGGAAAAAAATTTTCCAAGAGATAAATTAAACTTCCTGAGGACACCGTTTAGGATTACTGAAAACTAATAATGAAAAGGTTTTCCTTGAAGAGAAGAGACTTTTAGTTAAATACTTAATCCTTTTTTAATCTAAGAAAATCATAGCTTTATGCTTTAAGGAAAATAACTGAGGAAAAGGGGATGAAATGCATCCCAGGAGGAGAAGTCAGAAAAACACATTTCCTTCCATGAACACTTATCACGTCAGGACCTCTTTTGCGCAGGCGGGTGACATTCAGTTCATACTCAAAACTGACAGAAGTCACATTTAATATGTAATATGAATGAACACACACAAAAAAAAAAAAAGACATCTGAATTATGATCCAAGACCTGCTTTTTGAATGTAGCCAGAAAGAGACATTGGAAAGGAGGGAGAAATAGGGAGAGACAATGATGCACAGCAAACTGAAGTGGAACCGTTCAAAATTAACAGCTGGTGACTATATAATTACAACAAATGTCTATACCTAACAAATACAAGTATTAACAGTGGATATACTACAACTGTAACTGTTAGTACAAATAAACCTCTACTATCTATGCAACTATATAATTAACACCTTCACAACTATATGGATAAATGGGTTGGAGATTCTACCTGAACTTTGAGAGAGGAGCTCTATGGGTGTAAAAGGGAAGGATAAAGACTTTTCTATCAATGACCTAGAGTAAAGTACGTCAAGTTTCGCCATCTCCAAGGAGATATAGTACAATCTTGGGTCAGGTAAGCCCAACCCTCCCTGGTCCCTGGGTAAACCTAGCTTCGTTGAATTCTTAAACATACAGAGGGTGTCTGCCTCCCGGACTGAGGCAAGAGGTGGTTCCACAATAGAAGAACTTGATAGCTGGAGGCCCTAGTTCCCATCCTATGTTTGGAGATTCTAGGAACCACCAATGCACCTGCATGTTGACAGCGTAGTGCTCTACATGGATTGGATGGAACTAAAAGCTCTTTCAGCTGAATAGAGACAGAGTGTCTTCCTCCCGGACTGAGGCAAGAGGTGGTTCCACAACAGAGGAGATTTATAGTAAAAACATCCCTTCCTGTCATAATATTCTGCCATTTCCACTAGCTGATCCTTCTTACAGGGCTCTAGAAATAAAGAGCTGAGCGCTTCATAAAAATCTGACAAATTGTTCATGTCTACCAAACTCAACTCAGAACCAAGTCAAACACTGCTGTTAGACCCACATTAAGGCAGACGGAGCCCCTGAGTGTTCCCCCCTGAACTACCTAACCCAAAGTCTAACTAAACTGAACCCTAGTCTTCATGTGGTTCTGCGGCGGGTTGATTAAGCAGGAAACCAGCGGGACGTGAAGCACCTTGCAAAGCAAACCACTCCATGGACCCCACGGACTGCCCCCGAGATGGCTACTGTGGCAACCAACACTAGCCGCTCCCCACAACACTACAAAACAAAAAAAAGGTGACAAACCCAAAGGGGGTAGGTGTCTAAATCTGACTGGAGAACATCCAGACAATGTGAGTCTAAACAGTATTTCACTGACCTTCCAACGGTGACAAAGTGACAAAATGCGATTCAAACTAAATAAACCAACTCCTCACTGAGCCTCCATTTTCTCAAGACTGGCATGTAAAGCCTGGACAAAAACAAATGGGAGGATGCAAAAAAAAAAAAAAAACATGTAGTGCTTAAATCAGGTTAATACCAAATAATTAAGTAAATCCTATATGTAGTTTGTATTATCAGTAGTGTGTGCATGGATGTTTAACAAAAAAGAAAAAACCCACAACAACAAAAAGTTAAGGTGGTGCTGGTACAGCGAGATAGTGCCCTCACAAGCTATGCATAAATACATACACAGGACCTGACCGGAAGCAACAGGAGGAAGGAAACAAGATAGGAAGAGAGAAGGGGAGAGGAAAGTAAAAAAGGTGGCTTAGGCCCTCAAGAAAATATTAACTATAATAACCATGGTGATTATTATTACCATAACAGCTGAGTAAACGGAGCAAAAAAATAAACTACGAGACTCAGGTGCACTCTGATGAATACAGCCATGCAACTACACCCCTCCAAGAGGATCCTAAGGCCCGGCCAACCAGCAGACAACACAGAAAAGGCTCCAACCAGCGCCCCCCCCCCTCTAATCCCTCACCCAGACCCATCACCATGTGCACACACACCCACATATACACAGCCACCCCCACATTCACTCCTGCAAGAGATGTGACATGAAAATTCTACACCATAGCACTGCTGAGACACACCCAAAACACACCCCCACACAGAAACACTCCAACCAAGTTCCACCCCCAAACAACTCAAGTTAAAAAAAAAAAAAAAGCCACCAATAAAAAAAAAAAAAAGTTAAAAAAAGTGCCACCAATAAAAAGTTCAAAAAAGCACCACCAATAAAAAAAAAGCCAAGCCACCAATAAAAAGAGTTGTTCCAAAAAAAAAAAAAAAAGTTCAAAAAAGCACCACCAAAAAAAAAAAAAAAGCCAAGCCACCAAAAAAAAGATTTGT
>JAPQRP010013345.1:0-16376 GCA_037367295.1 Apogon hyalosoma
GAACACTGTCCCTACTGTGAAACATGGAGGAGGCTCTGTCATGTTCTGGGGCTGCTTTGGTGCATCTGGCACAGGGTATCTTGAATCTTTGCAGGGTACAATGAACTCTCAAGACTATCAAGGTATTCTAGAGAGAACTGTGGTGCCCAGGGTCAGAAAGCTTGGTCTCAGTCACAGGTCATGGGTCTTGCAACAGGATAATGACCCAAAACGCACAGCTAAAAACACTCAAGAATGGCTAAGAGCAAAACATTGGGACTATTGTGAAATGGCCTTCCATGAGCCCTGATCTGAATCCTATTGAACATCTGTGGAAGAAGCTGAAACATGCTGTCTGGAGAAGGCAGCCCTCAAACCTGAGACAACTGGAGCAGTTTGCTCATGAGGAGTGGGCCAAAATACCTGCTGAGAGGTGCACAAGTCTCATTGAAAGGTAGAGAAATTGTTTGATTGCCTCAAAAGGTTGTGCAACAAAATATTAAGTTAAGGGTACCATCATTTTTGTCCAGGCCTGTTTCATGAGATTGTGTTTTAAAATAATTCTGTTGGTCCACAATTCAAAAGCAATGTCTGATTTTCATTGGTTAATTTTCATGGAATTTGTATTTATTATTACTTATGTCAGATTCAAGTTATTTCTGTGACCATTGTGGGTTTTTCTTTCATTAACAGAGGGGTACCAACAATTTTGATCATGTGTGTATCTCCTTTTATGTAGTAGTGTGGGTTCAAATGTATTGTTTGCAGTTCACTCTTGAAGTCTGTCCCCTTACATGGGGTTCAATCATAGTATTTGACTGAATTGAATGTTTACCTTCATCTCTGAAGTTTGCACATTTTTATTTCCTGTTCGTTTTGGGTGAACTGTGCTCTGGTCCTGACTATGTAGGAGAAAAGATTGAACAAAGGGCATCTAGAACCGACATTCTGCTACCTACTCTCATGCAGGATTCCTTTCAATCTTTACAGTGACATAGTGACAGCAGTATGACCAGACATAATGTCCTCATTCAGTGGTCCTTCCTGATTTTACATACATCAAAAAATATGAGAAATATTCATGAGAAAGACAATGCAATGACGATTTTGCAAGCACACAGTGACACTTCATCTGACTGGTACCTTATTGGTCATCCAGATAAATGCACACATTTGCAAATAAACAGCCTTGGACTGGTGGAAGATGAACATCCACAAGAGTAAACACATCATGCTTGATTTTATTTGTTCCTTTTTTTTTTCTTTTTTTTTTAACCATCTTTCTGAATCACTGATCAGTCAGCAGTGAATTGAGAGGTTGATGTATTTTCAGGTAGCAGTGTTTGCTCCTCTGGTCATCAATGTTAAGAAGCTGTCAACGTGAATGTTACGTCAGTAAATGTGATTGTGTAGTGTGCAATTTGTCCTTTTCTTCACCTCTGTAGTTCTCAACTGGCCCACCTACTGACCCACATTTTCAGTTAATCATAAGCTAAGCAAAATGTAAACCTTTTCAATACATTTAACTCAAATGAATACCAGTACTTCAGTCTCCAGCTCAGACAATAGGGGTTAGGAGGTGTTAATCCATATGGCAGTTGTTGGGTTTGTCTCATTAAAACCAAATAAACAGTTTATGCAAATAGTACATTACACAGACAGGTTTGTATCTTAGAATTTACATTTTTTTTTATGTTTTAGTTTCCTTTTTAGTATTTTATAATTGTGGAGTACTTGAGTTGGAAGTATTGTGTACCACTGGGTCGTGGGCCACCAGTTGAGAACTGCAGAAGTTTTCATCAAAACAGTATGATGGATATACATTAATTTGATTCATTTAATATTTTGCTTAATAGAAAGTGAAAACACTTTTAATTCGACAGCCCAAGCTGTCACTTGAAAGTAGAATCAGACATTTATATACAGTAAATAAGACACCAATGTTTTTGTAACATTAAAGCATCAATTGTAAGCGTTAATTGTTAAATGAGATCAGAAACATGGCCATAGAATGTTCTTATCTTTCAGTGCTGTAAGATAACCCACTGGTTCCCTGGATGTGTTTCTATTTGTGCTTATGTTTGATCCTCCAGAGGTCATGACCACCATTGAGGAGGGCGATGTAGATGAAATGACGAAGAGGAGGGTGTATGAGGGAAAGGAGAAACCTGGAGCTCTCTGGCACATCTATGCTGCCAAGGACGCAGAGAAGATCAGAGAACTGCTCCGCAAGGTCAGAGTTCAGTCTCAAAAGACAAAATACCTGTAGTTTCAACACACTATGAGTAATATAATGTAATTTTTAGGCAGTGAGACTTATTTATTTCTGTTTTTTTTTTTTTCCTTATTTTTAAGGTGGGAGAGGAACAGGGTCAAGAAAACCCACCAGACCATGACCCCATTCATGACCAGAGCTGGTACCTGGACCAGGTGCTCCGTCGCAGACTTTATGAAGAATATGGTGTCCAGGGCTGGGCCATTGTACAGTTCTTAGGGGACGCTGTCTTTATCCCAGCTGGAGCTCCACACCAGGTCAGACAAGTCATGTGGTATATTCGACATTATGCATCTAAACACTGGGTCACGGCATGTTTTTTGATGGGGTTGCCAGATAAATTTGTTTTACAAACATTTCAAAAAAGAACTTAAAGACAAGAAACAGATCTTCTTACCTCCAGCAAGATGCAGTTTTAATGTGTACATGTATTAAATAATGCTTTTTATATAAAGTTATGCCTTATTAAGCTTTTTGCAATGATTGTTTTACTTTTTTTAAAGGGGTGAGAAATATTCAGGAATGTCATTTATGCACATAGTGGGAACCATCTTGGGTTTTTTAGATAAGGTCTGTCATGAACTGCAATTCTTTGGCAATTACTATTTTGTTTTTTTAAACCAGTAAAAAAATCTCTGGAATGCTGCATCACACAATGGTGGCATAAATATAACACATGTGCTTTGTGGTTTTTTTTGTGTCAGGTTCACAACCTGTACAGTTGTATCAAAGTGGCCGAGGACTTTGTATCTCCTGAACACGTGAGACACTGTTTCAGACTGACGCAGGAGTTCAGACATCTGTCCACTACCCACACAAACCACGAAGACAAATTACAGGTTCGCATGTCTGTTTCTTTTTATTAGTCTTTTATTAATTCATTTTATTTTATATGTTCTCCATTGCGCTAGGATGGTACCATTGAGAATGTCAGAGTAACTGAAGGTGAAAAGATTGATGAAATAAGTTTGGTTAGATTGGTTTACGTTCCAGTTAGGCAGACTCAGAAGTGTTACTACATAATACACATATATAGTGTTTAACAGACGTTTCCTGTCCTTTCCTCAGGTGAAGAACATCATCTATCATGCAGTGAAGGATGCTGTTGGGACACTGAAATCCCACGAGCCTAAACTAGCACGCCCTTAGTTCCTCACTTAATGCTGTCCCGAAACAACCAGCCTCTCAAGACCACTCCTCTATGAACACACAGCATACAGTACATTGCATACCTACTTACACATGTACACACTGCAGAGTGCAGGGTACAGGCATAGAATGTAGGTTTATTGGGGGGTGGGGGGTTGTGAAGGTCAGGGTTTGAATAAACGGAATATTGGATTTGGGGAGGGATTAGACAGCGTAGGGCTTGTCAGCTCTTCGATGAAGGAAGTCCTTTACCGCTGTTACACAGTACGCTCATATTTGTCTAGTTGTTTTCCAATTTTTTTTTTTTTTGAATAACTCTGTATTTAAGGTCAGTGTGTTTGTTCTGTTGTTATCATTGTGTATGTGAGAGTAAGGGAGGTAAAAGCTGACGTGCCTTCAGAGCAAATGTTCAGCTACCATATAAGCGACTGGCAAAATGTGAGTACTGGACTAACTTTTCCTATTTTGATGAGGTTGATATATTATGTTCTTCAATAGGAGCGAGGTTAACCGGTTTCTGTAGATTTTCCTGTTGAGTTTTTAAACAGTTGATTGCTTCTGCCCTCTATGGCTGAAATGAATTTGAGAAACAGCCAGTGAAGGGAAGCAGACCAAAGTTTTGTACTTTTAGTTTTCTTATTTCACTTTTAGAGTTGATGTCCTTTCTTTTTATACACCATAAAAGTAATTGATGAGAAGGACTACAGAGAGGGCAGTCGCTTTGTGTCACGGGTTAAAAATCACCCATTTGTCCCATAGGCTGAAGGAACTACAGACTTCCAACAACGTTGTTCAAGAATCACAATTGCAGCTGAACAGAACTACTGGCCATTAACATTGTATCAATATATATATTGATCTTAGCAGTCTGTTTGATTTTTCACAATAAAGTTTACAAAAACAACTGTTTGCTTTATGATTATTTATACCTAATAAAATCACCATGCATTTGCAACCAGGTTGTCTACAGTTCCTGGGTAAAATGTCTGGAAATATTTAATTATGCATTTGGTGTTATATTGCTTTTGAATCAACCACATTTCTCTTTTTGTCATCATGTGCTGTGTGCCCTAGCTTTGACTGCTCATTGTCTGATTTAGTAAGTGGATCAGAGAAATGGGGCAGGACATGAATGTACTAAATGGAGGAGGAAGGTGTGAACTTTTTAAAGCACCATTTCCAATTCAGTATTTCCCCTCTGTCCAGCTGCCTAGAATTGTGAGGATTGGTTAATGTGATTTGTTGCAGCAATCTCACATTAGGCAGAGCTGTTTGGTGACGCTAATTAAATGGGTCCATTTGATCATGTGCTGTTCTGTCACATGGGCGGAGCGTGTTTTTTTTTTTTTTTTTTTTAAAATGTGTTGAAGTGATGTTTCCCAGCCTGGCCCTTTAAGAGCAGCTTCCAGCAGCAGCAGCAGCAGCTCGGAGTCGGACTGCAGCACATCCTCATCCACATCCTCCGCCGCCGACCTGACAGCACAGCGGCGGGCAGGCAGCAGCAGCATCCCGCCTCGCATCACAACAAACCGCGTCCTGGAGGGGGATGGGGGGGCTCTCGGCCCGCTGGTAAACCGACTACATTTCCTAGAAGCGGAGAAGGCTCACGGAAGTCCGACGAGATGGTTTCGTGGATTATTTCGAGGATAGTTGTGTGAGTATGGGCTGGGCTGCATCTGTTGTGTGTAAACGTTAGCCGGAGCTCCTCCATTCATCGGCGGGCTGATGCTCAACGGTCCGCCGCGACGCAAGCTAACCCTCCTCACTTTGTCACCCTCTGTCCATTTAGTCACGTTAATGAAGCGTTAAAATACAGTGTTAACCACCGAATCAAACAGTAACGGTAAGTGTTATGTGAGTTCTCTGTAATGAACACAGTGATGCAGTACAGCCTGTTAGCCTCTGGTTGTTAGCACATGTATGCTAACCAGTGTCTCACCACCTGACAGATAATGTGCTGGCAGGGAAACGACTTGTTTAGCCTGCCACCTTATTGTCAGCGAAAACCTACTTAATGTGCCAGCCTCGCTGCAAACAAGTAAACACACTCCAAAAAGGGCCTGTAAAACCCCACAGCCTGAATATTTCTGCTTTGTGGAGTGAACATTTCTGCAGCATATGGTAACATGAGTAGGTAGACAGTGATAATGCTAAACCCAGCAGCCCAGTGGGAAATGTATGTGCATCTATCCCTCCACCCATGACCAGGCCCTTTAGAAACTTGTGGATGACATGGATGTTTTCTGTATTGTAATACGTGGGAGTGACTGTACAATCTTGATGGGAGACCTGGATTTCTTGCTAGGATCCCACTTGAGGCCTCATGTTCCACCTGTGCAGACCATATCCCGACACTGTGGATGACTCAACTAAAGCCAGGATCTGTCATCATCCTGACCCTCATGCACACCCTTCAGTGAAACTGTGCCTGTGTCTAACAGCAGATATCGTTTGCGCTCTCAGTGTATTTGTTTGTCAGTGGTGTCCTCATGTTTGTCTACATTTAACAAGACGTGCAATCCATAAGCATGGATTTTAAAGCCCCAGGTGTAAAAATGTCCTTGGTTTCATCTCTATAAATGTTCTGTCTGTTACATAAGTAGAGGATAACACTGGCATACTGTTACTTCAGTGGTTTCCAGCTGGCTCTTCCACTTCACTGCACCTCAGGTAGTCACGCGTCAATGGGAGACAAACAGTGTGACCAGATATGCATCATAATGACTGCAGCACATTTAACACAGGATCAGATATTTCTTAATTATATGCAATCCTTTAAAAATGCAGATGCATGTAACTAGACAGCGGTTTTGTACAAAAGCTTGTAATTATGCATCCAAAACATGAAAGGACCTACATGGAAAAAGCCTTGAATAGAATAACTCAGATCCATGTAGGCTGGTTTTGGAGTCTCAGTGGGAAGACAGTACATTGTCAAACCATGAGCAGTGAACCTGAGGTGGGGATACAAAGAGATGTGGGGAGTCTCCCATGGGAGTCTATTGGCCTGGACTCTTTGATGAGATGCCACAACAACATACTGTACAGAGCTGAGAAGCACTTCACATTTAGCTGAGCAGCATACTAAGACAGAAGACTAGCTTGAATGCCAAGAAAAATGATTATGATGCTTTTAAAATACCGTTTTCCCAGAAGATTTGTTTTAGATGCTTTCAGATCATCTTTAGTTGGGCTTGATACTGAACTGATTTATTTTATGGAACTGATTGAATTGCTTCAATACTCTCAAATATCGTAAAATATCTTGTCATTTGATACCATATTTTGGTATTGAAGGAGTAAGTCTCATCAGTGTTGGTGCATGTAGGAAGTATACACGGATTTTATAGATTTATATTAATGATATTACGCTAACATACAACTGTATGAAATTGTGGTGAGTTTATGAAATTCCACTTTGCTGAAAAACAAAATTATGTAGTGTAATGGGTAATTTGCTTTTGTTGTAATGGGGGGTATAGAAGAAAGTATTGTTTAGGAAGTGCTGTCAGTGCTGGTACCAAGCTGTAATCGGTGGAAGTTATTGAAAGCCAAAGTCAGCAGTTGACACTGGCCATACAGACACCCTGGTGATTTTCGGTGGAATCAGTGGGCTGCATGCTTCTGCTGTCCCCTCACTCAGCATTCAGCTTCCTGTCACATCAGCACAAATCAGCACAGTGGCACAGGATGTGACCAAACACACACCAGAAGCACAACTGTGTGTATCGTGACCTGCTCTGCACATGAGCTAGCGCATGGTGACCCACCCCAGGCAGACTTTGGCCTGTTTGTGTGTTTTTCCACTTGGTCTCAGTCTTCCTGAATCCATGACGATAAGGCCGGTGTGTTTTAACAAGCCACTGCCCATTAGTTTTCCACTGTGGCATCAACTCAACACCTTCCAGAAACTAACCTGATCCCCAAAAGACAGAACACAGCTCATGTTTAGTTACAGTCAAAGCAAACATGGCTGAACTGTTTTTTATGCAGGAACATGTGTTCGTTTTGGAGTCGACACAGAGAAGTGGTGTTCTGTCGATAAGTGACCCTCCTCCTCTAACCCAGACTTATCTGCTTTTTATTTTTTCAGCCTTGCCTTTGGGACACTCTACCCAGCGTACTCCTCATACAAAGCTGTCAAAACGAAGAATGTGAAGGAATATGTGAGTATCAGCCCTACTTCAGAAAACAAACTATTTTTCACCCTAGTCTTCTCTTTGACCTTTTTTTTGTCAACTGCTTGAACTATTTTATGGTTAAGATGCACTTTACATGAAGGATTGCAAGACTAATCTTACTGACATTGTTTAGGTGTTGGCACACTTTACATTCATGATGTTTCATCTCATGACTTTAATTCTTTGGAGCTGTCTTCTGTTTCTTGTTGGCAATAATTCTGAACACTCTTTGTCAGAACTGCTAGTTATTTGTTGGTCAGCATCACCCAGAGAAGTTCAGGAGCAAGGTGGGGTAGTAATTCCTAATTTCGTTGTCCACACAGTGACAATAAAGTCCATTCTAATGAAGGCCAGTTAGTCTTCATTTAGGCTAAGGTGGTCTTGATATGGAAATCTGAGTTGATGTCCAATTGCCATATGAATAATTAAAATTAATGCTATTATTGTCTATTCTGCTCCTTTTCATTGCACCACTGCAGTATAAGTCTAATGATAGTTTGATATTCTGCAGTTTATGAAGAGTAGATGTTTGTTAGCATAGAGTTTTGAAACATTTAAATAAATACTTATTGTATTTTTTTTCCTTTTTGTTAATAACAGTTGAAGTTACAGGGCTTAAATATATGTAGTTCTTTACTAAAATCTTCCTAAATATCAAAATAAACCTCTGTTACACTCATTGATGAAGAATAGGGTGCAGTGAAATGATCTGTCAGTAACCCTCAACGACCTGATCAGCTGTCGGCGTCTAAAGCCACCCATGATACTGAGGTTTTTACTACCTATTCAACCATTGGTCACATCATGATGCTGTAATAATTCAGGCAAAATGCAGTTTCTCAGGTTATTAGAGGAATCATGTCAATCATCATGTCTTATCTGAATGTTCAGAGAATGTGGAAACACTGATTTATCAATAAAACCCTCATCTTTTGACCAATGACGGTGCACATAGATCTGTTTTATATTCAGCTAATGATGAGTTTTGCTGAAAAACTCCCTTCAGTGTTATCTGTTCTGCTTTAATAACCGGTTAGGAATGTCCGTTAGTGATTAATTACAGGGAAATGCACGGTCTTCACTGCACTACAGTGGATAATATTACAGTAGATGGAAATAAATCACTTTGGAAAGGTTTGATGTAGAGAATGTCATTTGGAGTACAACTTTCCCAAATAAACAGATGCAGGTCTTAAAGGGTTAAAGAGCATTAAGCAATATGAACATAATTACACTATTTCTTATTTCTGTTCCTCTTATCCAGTTGATTTATACAAGTACATGGAGACAGTTATCATGAATGTGGAAAATAATCAATTAGTTCAAATAATTGCAATATGTTGATTATTTAATAATTGTAATAGACCTGGGTGAGGCACCAGAAAGAGGCTAAACACAGATTAATATCTGCATATCAGTTCTTTATGTGCACACAAACATGTTTTTACTTGAGTTTTTTCCCGGTTTGCCACAAAAGAGTAAGACAAACAGAAAATCTCAGTCAGAGTACAGTATGTTTATGTTTAGAATTGTTGACTCGATAAAAAAAAATCACTGGGTGAATGTATGCATCTGGAAATTATTAGCTTCTAATATTTTATGGACCAATCTGTTTAGAAACTTTAGATTAATTAATCCTCTAGAAAACTGATGCAGTCCTTGATTAAAACACAACTGTATTTCATCAGGTTATACCATATCAGTTTATAATTTTAAAAAAGGGTATGAGTCAGCAGCATATAGATATTACTGTCCCTTGTGTAAATCAATTGTAGCACAATCGTATACTTTGTATATGTTTCAGCAGACTTGTAACATAATCAGAGAAGCCCAGCAATAATGAAATGGTATTGAAGATGAGATGAGCAGTGCTCCCAATAGATTCTAGTTTCCTCCTCATTTGAGTCTTTGGAACTAAACTGGGTCCTCTCTGCTTACCTCATCACTGGAAGAGAAGAGGAAGACAGGGTTTAGGAGGAGGAGAAGATAGCAGCCATGGCCTTCCACCTAGATTTACACTGGAGAACAGTCTCCTCCTAGCAGGTTACCGTGGCAACCACCCCCTTCTCAGTAGCTACTCAAGCAGACGGCCACAGAAGGAGCGAATGAGGAAAGGAGGGAGAGAGTGGTTTGACGCCATTTTTAGAACCGATGTTTTCATTCCCCTTCCCTCCTGTTTGGCTCGTTTCTAATGAGTCAAATGATTCAGCGTTATGTGTGTTTAAATACATGGTGGGGGCCTGTTAATGCAGTTAAGCATACCAACACCATCCTCTAATATTCCTCCATGTTTGAGCAAGGATACAGTAACATTGGTCAGTCTGTGCATATCAGATGCTAATTTGCTTCTTAGTGTACAGCATTTCAAGTGATGTAAACGTTGCCCCAGATATCCTTTGTCTCTGGGAGACAAACCAGGCGTGATGATGTGATCTGAACAGACTGAAACATATGTTGTGCGTTCTGCATCAGCATGTCTGTGTTTAGTGCCACGTGCCACCGCACGTGTTCCCTGGATGCTGTGGATTCTCACATGCTACTTTAATGATGTTCTCTCTTTTCACCTCTGTGTCTGTCTGTGTGTCTCCAGGTGAAATGGATGATGTACTGGATAGTATTTGCATTGTTCAGTACAGCGGAGACGGTCACAGACCTGCTCCTGTCATGGTGAGTCAGGAGCTTCTCATGATCATGATCCTCATGTCTAACCAGCCTGTAATAAATAAGCAGCTTATGTAATATCAATACAAGCATTCACGTTATCATTATCTAGTGCTGTGGTTGTTATTTTTAGCACAGTCTTTTTTAATGTGCCTTGTTGTCACACAATTATTCCACCCTTTTTGCATCAGATCAGTGTTTTCTCCTACTCTTATCCTGTTGGTTTTGCTACTCCAGGGATGCTTTCCTCACACGTTTTACCCTTTTGCTTCTTCCTGTTGTGTTATGTTACCTTACCCAGGTTTCCATTTTATTTTGAGCTAAAGATTGCCTTTGTGATCTGGCTCCTGTCCCCATACACTAAGGGCTCCAGTGTCCTCTACCGCAAGTTTGTTCACCCAACCCTGTCCAACAAGGAGAAGGTAGAAACCCAACCCTTTATAACTCATGTAGTCAGAAGTGTAAACTGGTGTGCATGTTGACATTCAAGGTTCAGTATGTAAGATTTATAGTTGTCTAATTGCAGAAATGGATATGTTGGCAGCGTATAATCATCTGAAAATAAGAATCATTTATACCAAACATGAGAATAGATGCCCTCCATGCCATTTACCCTGAAACATCAGTTTTTTATGGCCAAGGGTTTCTACATGTAAAATGTGGACGTACAGATTTTTGGCTCTTACTTCTGTAGATGTGACTCCAGCCAATGTCCAGTTACAAGCCGGATTTTTCTCTCTTCTACTACTGTCTTCTTAATCCTCATTGTTTTTCGCTTTTCCTCCCTATGTTGTCTGGTGCTGTAGGAGATCGATGAGTACATTGCTCAGGCCAAAGACAGGAGTTACGAGACCATGATGAGGTTTGGAAAAAGGGGTCTCAACCTGGCTGCTAATGCTGCTGTCACAGCAGCTACCAAGGTGAGCAGTTGGAATCTGTTATTTATCAACTGAATCACATCTTTTCTTAACAGCTGTGGAAGTCAATTATAGCCAAAGCTCTAAACCCAAGTGTCTGTAACCCAGTGGTTCTCTCGGGGCCCCCCTTTTGAGGACAAAAAATCTCCAGGCCCCCTTCAACCCCAACAACTTTGCAACCGTGGTGCAATTTTAACTTTTATTGAAAGAAACATCAGTATTTTAACAATACTTTTAGCTTATCCTTGAATAATTTGTTGTGCAAATTAAAAAAAAAAAAACTTTGATTTTTGCTTGAACAATACAAATAAACTGCTCCCTGAGACATTATTTTTCCAAATAAAAACAGGAAATGTGCAACTATCTTACAACTATGACAAAGTTACTTTTTTAGAACAACAAACAAATTTTGGTAAGAAAGATAAATATTGTAACTATCAATTTCCACTGCACATCTTAGAACATTAAGCGCAAATGGGACGAACTGTACAAAAACAGAAACATTACACATTTTGCTTTTCCAGTCAAAACCTTGTCCATTTTCCAAACCTAAACTCTTTGTCTAGTCTAGTAACAGATCACCATGGCAGTAGATTGGTTTGTTGTATGTCCCTAAAATGAGTTCGGAGTGCTCCAACACTAAAACATTTGTTCCACCTGCTACATGTTCTAACCTGAAGAGAAAAATAAAACAAAAACACCCAGGAGTGATCCCATGCCCCCCATGAAAGGGCCTTCATGCCCCCCCCTCCCCAGTGGCCCACCCCACAGTTTGAGAAACACTGCTGTAACCAAACATTTTATTTATACCTGGGATGTTGTGTATTCTAGTGTGATATATGTACTTGAGTCCTCAGCCTTCTGGCAGAAACATGTTTTAATGCAGTAAATGGTTGGATGGCAGCTATGTAACTGGGGATTGGAATCATTATAGTTTTATTGATGCTACTGCTCATACTGATGCGGATTATTGATATGGTATTTTAACAGAATTCTTCTTGGTTGTTTTGAACAGAAGTATTCACTTTATTTTCTCATTTGTAGCGTTGGTCTGTATAATTAATAGATGATTCATATTGTTCTGAAGGAAAGTGCAGCCTTGTCTGGAACTAATCATTATCTTAGACTCTGCTTTGGTTATAATAGTAGTGTGAAACAATTATCATTAATAATTATTCACTGCAAAAGAAAATAGTTGTTCACTCATCACTGAGTATAAAACTAATACAGGACTGTCAGTATTTTGACATTTGGTGGTTTTCCAGCAGCTTCCTGATCTCTAAACCTCCTCCTCTTTTGTCTAAAACTATGAGTTTCTGGACAACAGATCAGATGATGCTCTGACCATTTCAGATTAACTCTAGAAACGGGCCCACAGTGTAATCCGCAGACTACCGGTCACCTTCAGGCATTAACTCGTGTTCTTATTGGGGTTCCAGGCTGCTAGCTCACAGGTACTTGACAGACACAGGACAGATGTAAACTATGAGTGACACATCAAACTGTGCATTTCCCTGTTTGTACTTGATAAACTTTTACTAGGTTTTGTGATGGATCGCTCATGTCTCCACCCAAATATGCAAAGATTTGTTGCATTCTAAAATCCCTGTCTTATAATTTCAACCTTTTCTTATTTGTGGGTTTAGGACTAGTCACTGTAAACACCCATGTGTCTGTTTGTTTGGCTCAGGGGCAGGGTGTCCTGTCAGATAAACTGCGGAGTTTCAGCATGCAGGACCTGACTCTCATCAATGCTGACGATGACCTGGCTCTTCACACGTCAGACGCCCGCATGAGACGGGACCCCATGGATGACATGAGCTCAGGGGCCAGCACACTGCCCCGGGCTAAGAGCACCGCTGCACGGCAGAGTAAGTCAATGCAACATGCACAAGCACACACTGCCTCATGAGCAAGCATCAACACTTTTACATGAATATACTGCAAACACCCTGTGTCTCCTGCTTGCTGATTGGGCAGTGACACAGACTTCATTCAGCCTTAAGTAAAGTGGACTCATGTGATTTTATACACTGCAGGATTGCATGGTGGAAAAAAGAGGTGAGAACAAGGCAGACTTGGTCAAGTTGGGGGGGTGGGGGGGAGCATGTGATTTGAGTAGGAGAGGCTTGGAAGGCCTGCCTTTTGTGTCTTTACACTGCTGCCTGACTGTGTGGGCCTGACTGAACTGAATACAGAGACTGTGCAGAAATGAGTGAATGGGGCAAAGTGGCATATTTACATTTATTATTTTACTAACAAAGAAATCACACAGCCAACACTGA
Organism: Apogon hyalosoma; assembly: GCA_037367295.1. NCBI lineage: Eukaryota > Metazoa > Chordata > Actinopteri > Kurtiformes > Apogonidae > Apogon > Apogon hyalosoma. Next base: position 13,448 of record JAPQRP010013345.1, read on the forward strand.
AAGAGGTGGAGTTAAATAGCAATCATCAGACTTTTTATTTTCTTCACTAAAGGAAAATGGGAAAAACTTGGTTGGTTGGAAGCTGTGTTTCAGGCCATGATGCAAATTGACTCACACAAATGAACTGGTTTTACATTGAAATTCTTCACATTTCTATTCTTATTGTGCACAAAAATAGAATAATAAACAGTTATGCGGTTTGCATCTGTTTTGCAAGTACTTTTACTTAATTTAACATCTCAGATGATCTGCAAATATGTGCCCACTTGTAAAAAGGAAATTGTGGTAATATTGTTCAATATAAATGCAGTTGTTGATCAAAATGAAAGTCTATCTCAATTCCCATAGCGACCAGATGTCTTTGAGTGCACTAAAACAGATGCATCACAAATGACCCATCTGTATTTTTATCAGCTCAGCAGATTGTCACACCTACAGCAGAGTATACTGTTCAGGCCTGTTTGGTCAGATAATATTCAGCTGAAACTGGATTTTAAACTTCTGCTAATGAGTGCTGTCTTTTCTGTACTGGCCTCTAAATGCATAGCAGCTTCAGCATATATACCTGTTCTGAGCTGCAGTAGATGGAAATAAGAAGGCAGTTGTAACTAAACTAATTTGTAAGGGTGGTTATGGCGTTCCACAACAGACACATTATCAGCCTGAGCTAGGACGACCCTCCCCTCATGCCAAAGCAGGTGTCAGTGTTTACCTCAGTGACAGGATGAGGCGGTACCACTACCGTCACTGTGTTCACAATAAGAGGAAAAGCATGAGTCTGCATCAGAAGCAGCAGTCTGTCTGTATAGAATAGTAACGTTAACTAATGCACTAAGTTCCCATCAGCCTCTCTGGGTTTTACTGACTGTCCAGACACTTCACTTTAACTCACACACTGCCAGTGAAAACAAAGTTTCTGATTTTGGAGTCCAGCAGTCACAGTGGCCGGTGGACAAATAATTTCAACCGTAGTAGTTAAAGAGTTTTCCTTCTTTTTCGTTGTTCATGGTAAGTAATGGAGTAAATATTTTCTGTGATGCAGAGCGGACGGTCACATGAATAGTCAAACTGAATCTAAATGAAAAGGAATGTGGTGATAGATATGAGCCCTTTTGGCATTTTCCTGCTCTTTTGTTTTTTGCCTGAAAAATCACATTAGTGTTGAGCTTTCAGTACCAATATTAACAGAGGGGGGGCAGCATTGTACCAAAAGCGGTGATGTTGATCATCCATTGCTGGTCAAACTGCAATTTTCATATCCTCATGTGTGACTTTAGCCTGTAGTTTATTTTATTAGTGAGAAAATGGACCCAAATTAAACATGTATCAGTGTCATTTTGAATGTTTTTCAGTATATTTGTCTTTTCAGAAGCTGGTTGAATTGTCAAAAAATTTGAATTTTGTTGGATTTTATTTTAATTTAGATTTTTTTTTTCTGCGTAAAAGTACATTTCTACCAGTTTGTTAAACAACTGGTCTGTATTTCATCATCATACAGCTGTTACTTCAGTTGTGACAAACTAATACCTGCAACACAATATTTTTGGCATCCTCACCCAAACGGACATCTTTGCAAATGCAATCATTTCTTTGACATAACATGAACCTTATTTCTCTTCTGGCTGTTTTTTCCTTTGTTTTTAAATATGCACTATTACATAATGGTTCTTGAAGAAAAGGCAGCAATCTGACGTTTGTCTCTTCAGTGGTTTCAGCTCATTCTCTTCATTTACTCTGTGAATCATCTGCATATTATGCTTCCAGTTTGAACCCTGATCTGCTGTCTCATTGAGCGATCACCAATTTTTTTTTTTTTCCTCCACAGCCCGTTCTTCGGCAGCTGCATCCCTTGCTGACGACGCATCATCCCAACACAGCTCAGATCTGTCAGACACAAGGACGGAACACTCTGACGAAGATGTGGGAGAAAAGACGGCGAAGCGTAATACTGGTGTCAAGACGACCAAGAAACCTGCTGCTGCTAAGACAGAGGTAGGTCATCTCTGCACTCACTTTACAGCTTTTGAACTTTTCTCCTTTGTTTGTTCTTGGAGTCCCAGAAAATAAGTTCCTCAGGTTTTAGTTGTTCTTTTACTGCTTCAAAATCCAGCTATCATCTTCTGATTTTCCACTTCTCTTAAAGTAATTTAGAGTCCTATGTAAAATTTGTGGACAACCCCTTCAAATGAATGTCTACACACAGAAATTAATAGAAACTTTTCTTTACATGATGTGTTGCCTGGAAACACTACGCTTTTGTTATTTTGACCAGTTTTTGCTAATAAATGCTCTAAGCGACTGTTTTATTGTGGGATAAATGTTGGAAGCACTTTCTAGAGCAAACAAGTGTTTGTAATACTGTAAAAAACATGTTCCATTTTTGCCCAATTTTATACTTTTATTTATCTTTGTGTTATGTTTTTTCCCCTGGGTGTTGACTTCACAGAGAAAATGCCCATTTTTGCAGAAACGTTATAACACAAATTAAAAAACAAAACAATAAGAAAAGGGGGAAAAACTGTAAATCAGTGGTATTAATGCCTTTTTTTTTAACCTTGTGTCACTTTTTTGTAAGACTCAAACCAAGACGGTGAAGAAACCTGTAAAGAAGAAGACCACGACTAACACCGCAGAGACACCACCATGAGGCCTGTTGTCTACACTGACCGGCCTACGCTCTGTCCACCCCACAGCCTGCAGACCCTCCCCTCTGTCTGGTCTACACACACACACACACACACACACACACACACACACACACACACACACACACACACACACACACACACACTGTATTGAGCACCAAAACTGTCACTGTTGCTGGTTTTTAAAGAAAAGTGCAGAACTAGTTTTAAACAGTCCATGGCTCCCTCTTTGTTGCATTTCCTCAGTTGCAGTCTTACTGTCTTCTCTTTTTTTAAACCCAAAG